>JADLZN010007320.1:0-401033 GCA_018155175.1 Sinocyclocheilus anophthalmus | reverse complement strand
GCCCAACAGTGCCAGTCATTCTGTGACAAGAGTTTGGAGCTTGAGGAGGACCTCAAAGGCTTTGTAAAGGGACGTAGACAGTTGGAAATATGCAAGGGGTCAAGATTTTTACAGGTAAGCGTGTTCCAGTTAACAAGAAGTGCATTATTCGGTTTCAAAAAGCAAACAAAAGTGTATTTTGATGAAAGAAAATGTTGTAAACTGCAAGTGTTTCATTATAGTATAGATGTTTTATCAATAAGCTTTTAAAAGAATAAGATGGTTTACCCCACAATGAAAATTTGCTCACCCTCAGACAATCCATCTAGATAAGTTTACTTCATAAGAAAACATTTTTTTTTTTACATAACATAACATAGGTGCCGTCAGAATGAGGTTTCAAAAAACCCACCAACATATTTCTTTAATACGGTTTTGGACTGTTTTTGCTTGTAAAAAAAATGCTTGATCTGTGCATATTTCTCTCATGATTCAGACAAGATTACTTTTTCACTGGAAAAAGCAATAATATGGAATATAATAATAATTTATCCGGAAACAGCAAAAAAAAAGAGAGAAAAAAATATTTTGAAAAATGTATTTCTTACAAACAAGCAGCTTTTCACCTTCATAAGATGTTAACTGATGGACTGGAGTGGTTTGGATTAATTGTGGATTATTGTGATGTTTTTGTTTGGACTCTCGTTCTGACGGCACCATTCACTGCAGAGGACCCATTGGTGAGAAAGTGATGTAATGCAACATTCTCCCAATATGTATTATTATTATTATTATTATATTTATTCATTTTTGCTTCATTTGTTAATTTATTTAAATATTTTTAAAAATGTTATTTTAATATTTGTATATTTTGGAAACAATGCACAACTAAAATAAAAATTAACCTCCCAGGATGCATTCAATTGATCAAAAGTGACAGTAAAGACATTAATAATGTTACAAAAATCTGTGCAAGTAAATGCTGTTAATTAAACTTTTATTCAATAAAAACTTCTGAGAAATCATAAATTAGATTAGCTTAATGATAATAAAACCTATTAACCAAATCAGTAGCAATAACACTGAGAACCAAACAGGACCCAAATCGCATATAGAATGATTTCTGAAGGTTCATGTGACAGCTGACATATGTATTCAGTTACAGTTCATCTATGCAGGCTGCTCATTATTGCTCAGACCTCGTCTAGAGGAGAGGCCTGCACTGATTGGCTCAACCCAGGTGTTAATTTCCGAAGCAGCCTCGCTAAACTGATAGTAGCGTTGTTTGTCATCTCGAGAGTGCCGAGGTTCTCTGTTTGGCCGTGCCTCTACATGACGTCTTCTTGAGGATTACTCTTAAAGGCCATCAAAGAAAAAAAGCTCTACTCTAAGCTGCTTTGCTTTAGCATACTTCCAAGGTACATGTAAAGCTGTGTACACTCCACGAGCGCACCTTCACAAATCCACACGCTTAACCTGCTTTGAATAAAACTTGAGATGACATCAGACGAAAGGGAACGTCAAAGAACCGTGGGGAGGTTTGAAGCGTTGCATATGTGTGAGTTTTAGATAGTAAGTGTCTTTGTAAATGTCACTTTAGCGTGTGTGTGGAATCCTGCAGTTCCCGCTTCCTGTTGCGAGAGGTGATTACAGTCTCTCACTCTCAGACCAACCCTGCCTTCAAAACCAAAGTGCACAAATACACTGTCGTCATAGCAAACAGGGATAAAAATTGCATGGAAGGCGTGGATTTATCAATTGATGGTTCATTCTAGGTATTGAAGCAGGGGTTTTAAGCCGTCCCGAATGGGAACAATGAGCGTGGAGGGATTTTCAGCAGGCCTCTGGTAATAACAGACCTCATTATGTCCTCATTATGCCGCCAAGTCAACGTTATGATGATGTTTTAGAAATGTTATGAACCACTCCGCCACTCCTATAAAACCTCCTCAGTAGGCCTCTGCTTCGGGTTACGCTCCCATCTGGCTACGGGAGCAGACATCATGTCTGATGCCTGTCGCGTGTGCGTCGAAGCCATGTAGCGGAGCATCACCTGGCCCGTGCAAATTCCTCCCCGCGTCGTGGAAACGGGGTGATGCTTTTGCCAGTGGGAGGGGTTACGCTATGCAAATGAAGGTGCTGGAGCTGTATCAAGGAGGCCCGGAGGCTGTGATCATTTTCTCCCACCATGCCAGATCGGCTCCCCGATCGCTCATACAGCACCACAGCCTAATGGCAGCCCATTAACATAATTGCCAACACAACTAGTGTTCCGTGTCTGAGAGTCATTCCCTATCCTTCAGGAGAAAAATACGGCGTGAGAGAGAGAGAGAGAGGAGAAAGGAGAGTACAGAAGAAAGGGGGGAATAAAATGGATGCAGGATGGAGGGGAGTTCATTATGCAAACCCGTTAAACCATTCATCATAATGGTGTAAATTTTTTTGGTTTTTTTGTCTATTTTGGGGGTCTTCATTCAGAGGGGTGGCGTTGTATTGACAGCTTACAGAAGATCGGATGAGTGTGGGAGGAGATAAGAAGAAAACAGAGAGAAAGAAAAAGCTTTGAGAAAAGCTGAACAGATAAGTGTAAAAAAAGGAAAGACAGAATGCAGAGAAAAAAGACCTGTAAGAGCAGAAGAGAGGGAAAGGAAGCAGATTGGAGGGTGGGAGGCCGGTTGTATTCAGTCAGGCGAATGTGGCCAGACGCATACTAAGCAAACCAACTGCCAGCAAAAGAAATTCCCATTATTTTTAATTAAGCCCTAAATAAAAATTAATACCCACGATTCCGCAAAATTCTCTTAATAGGCAAATGCAGGCCCACTGAAGATTTTACATGTATAATTAAAGTAGTGCATTTCTGTTATTATAACGAGCTGTGGTCAAAGTATGGCAAAGAAAAACCCACATACACAGCAGGAGAAAAGAGGAAGAGAGAGAAAGAGAAGATGAGAGAGAGAGAGAGAGAGCAACAGCGTGCTGGACGCCAACTGAAGCAGGAGACTGGCAATATGGCTGCCACCTCACTAACAAAATATAGCTACATATTAGGGCTTGACATTATAGCTAAAAGGATCATATCTCAAAACTCTTCAACCTTTTGACAATGTGTGATAAATATGGTGGAATTTAAAGGGGTGTTATTTACAAGTAACCAAACAGCCATTGTAGCCAGTTAGATTAAAAAAAAAACAATAATAACACAGTCTTTAGGAAACTTAGCAATCACATAAAAAGTACATTAAAATTGTCGCAATATTTACAATGTTAGTTATTTTTAATCATTGTGAATATAACATGAATATTCATTATATTCTACCCAGCCCTGCTATACATATATCATAGTGTCAGATAAATCCAATAAAAATCCATATGGAATATCACCTGATGTTAAAAACTATGTTTTTGCTACAAAGAAAACTGTTCCGAAAACCCACAGATGACATTTCCTTTAAAACACGGACATGGACAGGGTGGTTCCTTGGTTTATATTGCACAAATGTGCAGTCAAATTCAACATACACACAATGTAACTTGCATTTGAGAGGGGGCACAATAAATGGAGGCGACTAGGCAGAATTCATTAAGTTGATAACCGCGGGCTCCATTACACAACTCCACAGCACTGTAATGACTTCTGAGGATTGGGGGAATGAGAAACACGGCAAAAAGAGTGCATGCAGAAAAAGAAAATGAAAGGCTTGACTGAAAAATAGAAAATGACGGAGAGAGAAGGGATGGTTGGCGGGTTTCTCTTTTGAACCAAAAGTCATGACAGCGAAAAAGCTACGCTAATGCTTACTGTGCATATATTGTGATAACATACAGCTTCCTGGTAACTGAGCTTGGTAGCAGAATGTTGGTTGACCCACAGAAACATAAAAAAGTGCTTCGGGTCACAAGCATAACCTCTGCTCACCAAACAGTCATCTGATACCAGCAGGTCAATTGCTAAAACAGACATAACATGCAGAGGAAGCGCTAGCATAAAGCATAGGAAAAATTATCATGACACTTGCAAGACTGATTTATAGAGTGCTGTCGGTGCTGTCCATGACATATTATGATGCTTGTGAACGTCCTGTTCAGCATGTGAAATCATGCATCCTTCCTGTCTCAATCAAAGGGTATTATCCACTTAACTTATCATTCCACATTCATTTATTATTTAAACAGTGATTAAACGCTTATGTTAAAAGTAAAGCCGTCATTACCATTGGGGAATCTCTGAATTTAGTTTAAGCCCCAAGTTTAACGTTAAGTTTAGTGTCAATTAAAGAATTACGGCAAAAGCTAATTGGTATTGGTATACATAAGTTGATGTACACTGTAGTCTGCAACCATTTAAAAAAATATATTTTTATGGTACAAAACCAGCTGTGTTTGCCAGAAATTAACTGTAAAAATATTTAAGGTATTAAATGGGTCATATGATGCGTTTTTTAAAGATCATATTTGTTTATTTGGTTTAACAGATATGTTGACGATGCTTTAATGTTCAAAAACACCTATTTTTCAATACTTTCATTATTGTAGGTCTCTATGCCCGCCTCTCTCAAACGCTTTGTTTTTCTACAAAGTCCCTCCTTCCGACAAGTGCAGTCTGTTCTGATTGGCCAGCTGACCCGGTGCGTTGTGATTGGCCGAACACCACAAGCACTCGTCGGAAAAGTAACGCCCCTTACCATAATCGCGAGCTTCATCTTTCAAAATAAATGTAAAGACAGAGCCCGAAAGTGGAACAGAGTTGCGTGACAGACACAGTGATGAAGCTGGTATGTGTTTGCAGTACACAGCCACGGTTGACAGCTGACTCCACTGTGATGTGTCCTCACTCCTCATCTCGGCTCTCTCTCTCTCTCCTCGTCTCTCTCTCCTCCGCTCCTTCCTCGCACATCTCTCATCACGCACAATGGGGGTAAGAAAGCACACACACACACACACACACACACACATACACACACCAATGGCGCAAAACTCCTCATTTGAAGTCACTCAGCAAATACTTGAACTAATAACAAAACATTAGCTGATTCAGAAGCGCCAGATTGTCAGAATTACCTCCTCTCCTAGGTTTACAAAACGGTCGTCCATAAAATGCATTGCTGTTTTGTTGTAAGTGATCTTAAAGATTCCTAAATGCTTCTATTTTCGGAAGGCCAAATAAAGTGATTTTGTTTTCGCCTAGAAACACACAGCGTCTCCTGACATGCTGCTTCAACACTAACTAAGGTTACTGAAACCACGCCTTCTTTCTTTGCACATTTGGGCAGCATTATGCTAATATTTCCCATAGTGAGGTAGGTATGTGGGGGCGTGTTAGAACGAGCAGTTTTAGGGGGGTGTGGCAGAGTTTTAACTTTGATAAAGAATATCTTTTTGATTTTGAGACTTTAGTCTTTGCAACTTCATGGATCTCATCTATGCACATCATCTTGTAACACTCCAAAGAGAGGAAAACTTAAATCGCATCATATGACCCCTTTAGGTTTAAGGGATTACGAGATTTATATGGGGGATACCTAATCGCATAATCATATAGCAGACTATCGTTGCATATATGTACATGACCTCAATCATTTTTGGGTACGCAATATATCGCCCATTATATTTACTTAAAATGTATTTCACCATGTTTTGTACATTCCACTTGTGCCTGTGTCTTTTGCGACTTCTCGTACATAACGTGGTGTAGTCATGAGGTGCTAGTTCAAATTTAAAAAATGCTTCTACAAACAAAGTTTATTTTGCAGATATGGCCTTGTTTAGGGATCCGTGCCTTTGTGCACACGGACATCTGACTGAAGTAGGGATTGTGTTTTTCAGCAATAATGCTGTGCACCCTTAATTTACTGAGAAGCACATCATGAATTGAAAGAGTTCTCTAGTGGTTTTTGTCTATAAAACGGTCCCCATACTCTTAAGTATGTATAACGCCAGGGTCACATCACAAAGAAAAACTACCAGCATGACATGATTGTATATAAATGCTTGAAATGTGATTTTACAGCTTTTCTCTATAAATTATATGATAATTCATAGTTTTTACTTGCAATATAATCAGTGATTTGACAATTGAATATACTGTAATGTAATTTGCAGTTTTTCACAATATGGTAGATTGTAACGTGCAATTAACAAATTAACAGGATTTTTTATTGTAGCTGTTCTGTAAAGATTACAACATTAAATTTTTTTTTACAGTGATTAATAAAGAACAGCGATAAAACATGCCAGAAAACACTACACATGTAGCTGGTTTATGAGAAGACATACCCATCAAGACACTTGCCATCAGTCACTGTGCCATGAAAATGATAGAATATACATATAAAGCATTAATTACACACCAAATGTTCATCCTTTCGTTGTATTAGCGAAACAGCCCAGCAAGTCTGTTGCATTCAAAAAATCACTTCACTATACATCATGCAGCAATTAAAACTTTCAAATTCATAAGTAGGATCTTTCCAGAAGATCTTTAACACGCAGCATACAAAACTACTACAGGAAACAACTTAGAATATTCCCATCGATGAGACGCATCTATCAGAGTATTGGTAGGGAAAGCCAGGCATTCGTAGTCTTTGAATGATCCCTCAACCAATCTGTCGTGTGGACCTGGCTAATGATAATCATGATTCTTAATGGCAGGCCATTCATTTCATAAATCCTGTCGGGCTTGTTTGCTGAAGAAGCTTTAAAAACCATCCTTCATTAATGTTAATGGGCTTTTTTAGTGGAGGCCAGTTGTGGTTAGGTCTACATGGCAGGTTTCCCAGGCTTGTTACATTGATTCCCACCATACCCAACCCTGATTGGCACAGAGATCCATCAGTCATGACTAAGATCCGCCCCATTGGTTTATTTCGGTCCTCCTTGGGCAATACAGCGAGTGGACGGTTGACAGCTCGTGAAGCGGAGAAGCTAACAGCTCTCAAGATTCATTGTTTTGAACGCTTGCTTATTGAAATCGCACAATGGATCGTAATAGCTGCTATAAACTATAAGCTCCTATAAAAAGAAATTTCGGTGACATTCCAGAGGAAGCCAAAATTACAAAGAGTAGAAATTTACTCCCACTTTCTGACTACACAGCAATTACAAAGGAACAAGGCAGATGCTTTTTTAGGATCAAATTCAAGAGCCACTACAGTGAAAATGTCAACATACCGGCCTCAGGATCATCATGAGTATCATAAGAATCGTAAGAAATGATTGAGATGCTACATTCAATTAGCATAATATAAAAGTGTCCCATAAAAACTTGCAGTAACAGATATGAGCAAAACAGAAAAACTAGCTCAGAAATAACAAACCCTGAACTCTGACTTGAAAAGATCTCAGCGTTTACTTCTAGTAAAACTATTCGCTATGTGCAGATTGCTTCACAGATAATTTGTTTTTCATTACTCCCTTTAGCAAACTGCAAGTAAACAAAGAAGCAAGAGGCGTCAGATTAATGTCAGATATTAAATAAAAACACATTGTTTTCACACTTTATTTTCTGCATTAGTGTCTTTCTTGTGACCATGGTATTCTGGGACATTAAGCATTATAATTATAACATCTCCTCACTCCCTAATTAACTTAAACATCCATATTTCACAAACAGCTAATAATACTCACATTCGTTACAACCCACTAACATAAATAAATGACTTAATTTGGCATGGGAATAATAGTATTTGTTGGAAATGTTCTTGTTATTGTTGTCAGAACATCCTCTCGCATTTTATACACACCGGACACACATGAAAATGCGTGTGTCTCCTCTCACACTTTATGCTGACACATTTAAATATGAACAATGCGGCAAGCAGGAGAAAAAGGACTTTATTAATATTTTTATAAGTCACATGCTCTAGCATTCCTGCTTGAGTAATGGGGGGCTAATCTTGTGTGTGTGTGTGTGTGTGTGTGTGTGTGTGTGTGTTGTGTTGTGTGTTTGTGTGTGTGTGTGTGTTTTTGTGACATATGAGGACACAAATGTGTATAATGGTCATGTGTATTACAAAGAGGATCTGATTATTCGACATTTTGAGTGTCCCCTTCTTTCAAAAGGCTATAAACATTAGAATTCGTTTTTTTCATTGAACTCTAAAACTGCAGATGTTTCCTGTAAGGTTAGTTTAGGTGTAGGTTGGGTATGGCAATAGAAAAATATTGTACAGTATAAAAACCATTACCCTATGGATGTCCCCCCAATTCACAAAAACACCCCGTGTGTGTGTTTGTTTGTGTGTGTGTGTGGAGGGGGATATCTGTGAAGACCTAAATTTGGACAGTAAGGAGTATCACCCTGTCAGCGCGGTACACCGCACATTTGAAACGGCCCATTTAACGGCAGCACGAGCCTATCCGCTGTGCTCATTTGCATACTTCAGTGAGGCCCTGATGGATGAAGATGGATGAGAGAAGATCAACCTCGCTGAAACAACTGTTATATCAAGGTTAAACTACCCACAAAGCTCTTAACCTGTGCAGCTTTATCTCCCTGCTGCCTCCACCGATATCAATTCATCAATAGCACCTTATCGGGGAGGATTTCCGAAAGACGCGCACTATGAGGTGTGGTAATAGGAAATCAAATGAAGGCGAAGTGTATGCAGATATAAGGAGGCACCTGCTTACGATGCTGTCAGGGGATATTACCTAGAAAAACAGTGGACAGCAACAGGAGACGCCAGGCAGCTGCTTCAGCTCTGGGTTTAAAGCTAAAAGGTGATTTTTTTTATTTTTTTATTTTTTGACCAGAGAGGAAAACACAGAAAGGACAAGAAACAACTATGAAAGAGAGGGGGAACAGGAGGATCAGGTAATGTTGCAAGACAAATTCGAACATGTTTACCTGCCTGAACACCATAGCTCACAGTGTCAGAGCATTTGCAAAAGGGATATAAAAGTGATAGTACTATACCTAGTCGATACAAAAAAGTTGTTCTGTTAATTCAATTCCATCTGTAATAAATTGTTCATTTTGATAATATGCTGTTTTATATGGAAAATATTTGAAATAAGGCTGCACCAAATAAATAAATATATGAAAATAACCATATAGAATATAATAAATAATAATAATTAATAATAATATAATTTACTATAATATATATAATCTAAATGCTGTTTTCGTGTGGAGATGTTTACCATTTGACCTTGTTTTAATATTCAAATTATATGTTTGTCCCAATCACACATTTGGGATGAATTAGATGTGCTCAGTGTAATGAACATATGGGCTTTACATACTGTGGAGTATTGTTCAGTTTGCCATATTGGATGAATAAATTATAAGTGGAATATTAGTCACCAATATCTTATTTTGTAAAACTCTCCTATTCCTAAAAAAATTATTAATAAGTCTAATATACTAATAATCTACTTTTTTTTTTTATTTAATTTTTTTTTTACTCTTTGTACAGCAGTCTTTTATCCCAAGCGTTTACAAATGAGACACAGAAGCAATTCCTTATAGTATTAAGACACTAACAACATATCCAAAAAGCTTAAAACTAAAAGCTTAAACTTTATAAATACTACCTATACACTTTTTAAAAATAAAGAGATTAAATAAAAATGGCAAATGCATACAACAACATTTCAAAACTAAACATTTAAATGAAAACAAAAAAATTAAGCTAAAAACAATTCAAAAATATTAAGAACAAAAGGTATGAGTATAATAATGATTCTAACATAACACTAAGTCAAACACCAAAAAAACAACTCCATATATGTGTATGTACAACCACACACACACACATACATACAGTATATACTGTATATGTACATACACATTTATAAATTCTATATATTTCCATTCCATTTAGTTTGTTGAAGTATTATAAAACTAATTAAGAAAACTCAAACTTAATCAAAGCACCTATACGACCTAAAAAATTCAGACATACTTTAACACAAATTAAAATAATAACCAATCCAAAATACATCTCAAGAGCGACAGTATTTGTTTATCAGTATCCTAAAAACATAACACTGCCAAACTTACTGCGAACAAACAATAACTTACTTACACATATTAAAAATAGTTATAAAAACTGAACAGAATTGAACAAGTAGTAGAAAGAGGAGAATAAAACTCGATACTTTATCCTTTGCTGGTGTCCCCCTGCCCGGTGAGTCGCACGGTTAGTCCATATCGTACACTCTTCGGTTCTTCCTAGATATGGCCGGCAGCAGCTTTGGCTGCCCCACAGCGCTAAACTAAACTTTTTTATACCCGTCTAACAAAATACTACATTAATTAAGATGGACACACTTTACTTATTTTTTTCTAAACAATGGCCAAGCAATGCAGACAGTGACAAGATACGCATACCGAACGAGACCAAACGCGATTCATCACGTCTCCACAAGTAAACAAAACAGCATTTCCAGCAACGCAACTCACTAAACACTAATGAGACAATAACGTCTCGTTTTACTTTGTGTAGACCTCGTTCCCGCAGGAGGGAACGGAGACATTACGTCAGTCGTGACTGACGAATTGGGATCTCGCCCGAGAGCCCAATCACCTTCGAGTGTTAACTAAACAAGCCTATGACAGTTGGCTTGCGTGTTTCGCCACGCGCACCCCGCCCCGCATCGCGGGTATAAAAGGAGAGCGCGTGCAAATGCACATCATTTTTTCGCTGAGGAGCCGAGACTACGTGCCCCGGCCTTACAGCGGTGGTACAGCAACTGTGGCGATGGGATTTGACGTCTCCGTTCCCTCCTTCAGGGGATGAGGGTTACACAAGTAACCGAGACATTCCCTTTCAGTCAGTCACGTTCGACGTTACGTCAGTCGTGACTGACGAATTGGGATCCGTATGGAAAACGCCACTATTGCTGACCACTTCCAGTGCCCTGCGGAAGCCAGCAAGTCCCCCCACACCAGCTGGGGCGGAAGATAGGACAGCGGCTAGGCAGAGGTGTCCGCCATGTTTGCTGTTCCATACAGTGGTGCATTGGACAACACTGGGAAAGCGTACCCAGTTGGGACGCTACGGAAGCCACATCCCGCACATAGGAGGTTTCATGTGGAATTACACATATGGACTGTCCCAGGGCAGTACTACATATGGAAGTATCTGCGGTAGACTCAACCCCCTGGGGTGAGATCACTTACCCAGCAGAGATGGCCGTGAACGACTGCCAGGGAAAGACACGGGCTTACCGTGAGGGGAGCCGTACCGTGGAAGAATACACATGTGGGATCACCCGAAGGGGGAATCACTATACACGGCACCAAGCCCAGCACAAGGGCTGACCTTGGGCATGCACACGAGTGCTGAGCCTGGCATCTGGAGCTCCGCCACGCCTGACCGCCGAGGGTGTGGGAGGAACTCCACCAGGGTTCGCCATGGGGAACTGAATTGAGGAGCAAAAAAGCGCACGTATCCGGTCCGTAGAGGAGAATGGCGCAGCAAGCGTGATCGACACCGAGCATGTCCGGTGTTACTGCCTACCTGAGGCCTGTACACGAGAGGACACGGGCTTTACACGGAGATTATAGAATCTCGCAAAAGTGTTAGGAGTCGCCCAGCTGGCAGTTCTACAGATGTCTGCTATCGAGGCGCCCCGCGCCAATGCCCAAGAAGATGCCACTCCTCTCGTAGAGTGAGCTCTCACTCCGAGGGGACAAGGTAACCGTTGGGCCTGGTAAGCTAAGACTATAGCCTCCCCTAACCAGTGGGCAAGTCTTTGTTTGAAGACAGCCTTCCCCTTCTGCTGTCCTCAGAAGCAGACAAAGAGCTGGTCTGAGGCCCTGAAGCTCCGCAAACGGTCCACGTAAATGCGCAGAGCGCAAACGGGACAGAGCAGAGCAATGGCTGGGTCCGCCTCCTCCCGGGAAAGCGCTTGCAAGTTCACCACCTGATCACTAAAAGGCGTGGTGGGAACTTTGGGCACATACCCGGGCCGGGGTCTCAGGCCACCGAAGTTTACCGCTAACCGGAATTCGTAGGCACGAAGCGTCGCCGAAAATGTCTGCAGGATCACCTACCCCTTGACCGGGCAAGCGGGTGAGGAAGCACTGCCTTCACGACATAAATTAATCTCTACTGACTGCGAAGGCTCGAAGGGCTCCTCCTCAGGACCGTTAGACCGAGGGGATATCCCAGAGAGTACAAGGTGGGGGCGCGGAGGATTTAAAACGCTCCTTGCCCTCCTGATAAACCTGATGACCAATCGTGTCGTCCCAAAAGACTTTTACCGTCTACTGCCTCGGATGTGCGGCAAGGGCGCAACATCCCCTTAAGGTGGAGGCAGACAGCCTTCGCTCCAACCCATCCTGCAGGAAAGAAAGCATGACTCCGATCGGGCATCTACGGGGGTCTTCCCGGCGGGAAGAGCACCAATCGACGAACAGGTTCCACTTCAGCCTGTAAGCGTGTCTGGTAGACAGGGCTCTAGCTGAAGTGATGGTGTTTACTACCGCTGGAGGTAGCCCACCTATAACCTCCGCGTCCCTTCCAGGGACCACAAGTGGAGATTCCACAAGTCTGGACGTGGGTGCTAGAGGGTGCCCCCTCTCTGAGAAAGGTGATCCCTCCTCAGAGGAATTTGCCAATGAGGGGCTGTCGCGAGGAGCATCAGTACGGGGAACCAAGTCCGACTGGGCCAGTATGGCGCCACCAGGAGAACCTGCTCCTCGTCCTCCCTGGGCCAGCTGCACGCCAGTGCGTCCGTGCCGAGGGTCCAAGACTTAGTAACCTCCTCATGCACTTTCGGGAAGAATGGAACCGGAGGCGGTTGCCGACGCCCGGCCTGCGCCCCCCGGAACCAATCATCCAGCCTCGAGCGTTCGGGAGAAGGAGGAGGCCTCCAGTGCAGCCTGACACTCTCGGCAGCCCGGAAAAAGCATAGCGGTCAGCTCTGGATCTAACTCGGGCAACGCCACTCTACCTGACAGTGACAGCGCAGCCAAATCCTCATCTCCAGAGCCTGGACCCCGCCCTGTCCGAGTACCCAGCACACTCGTCCGGGAACACACATGTGGTCTACATGGCTGAGGAATAGAGGCCCGCTGAGACACTCCGACGGGGAAACTCTCACCGTGACCCTCAGGTCTCCCTGACCATGAACCGAAGTAGCCCTCCGAGAACCGGAGGAGCTAGAGCGGGGCATGGCAAGGGGGATACCCCCCCCCTTTAATGAGGTATATAGACCGCAACATTGCGATGGTCATGTTCCCGCACCGAGAACATGACTCATCCATGAGCACTGTTTCAGTGCGCTGTACTTTTTTTTTCTTTCTTCCAGGCACGAGACACAGCGATCATGACCATCAGATGAAGCCAGGAAACGACCACATCCAGAAACGCACGAGCGGGAAGCCATCTTTAAAAAGATGCCCGTCGCTCGTGGAGCTCTTTTAGATATTTGCTCTTTTAGGAAAAAAGGAAACACTCTTTTAGAGAGAGCGCTGAAGCGCCCAGGGGAGGTCTCGGCGAGACCGCAGAATGGCAGCTGCAGTACGCCGAAGATGAGCAGCACTGAATGGCAACCCCCGCTGACGCGCCGTAACACTAACGCCAGCTGTTTCTTCCAAACACTTTCGGAGATTCGTCCTGAGAAGGCTCAGCTCAGAAGCGAAAAGTTGATGCGCGTTTGCACACGCTCTCCTTTTATACCCGCGCTGCGGGGCGGGGTGCGCGTGGCGAGGGTCTCTCAGGCGAGATCCCAATTCGTCAGTCACGACTGACGTAACGTAGAACGTGACTGAAAGGTAATACACTTACGAGCTGCTTTTAGTCTTCCATGATAAAGACCTGCTCTCTCAAGGTAATTTTCATTACAACAACTGTTTTCTGCTTGGCACTTGAACCCACTTTCCTTATGTTTTTCCCACCACAAATGGCAACAAGCGCAGACAACTGACAAGATACGCGAATATATATAATATAATTGAATATAATTATAATGTTCTTAAATATGTGACGCATATTTAAAATGACTAGTTTTACAATGTGAAGAAATTAGGACAAAAATACATTACTTTTGTGTTACTGCTATTCTAACATAAACATTTATTAAAGGGGTCCTATTATGCTTTTTCACTTTTTTTTATTTTAGTCAGTGTGTAGTGTGTATGTTTGGGCATAAAAAACTTTCTAGAAAGTTACAAATCTCAAAGTCCCCTCCAAAGGGAGATATTTAGTTTTTTAAAATCCCTTTTCAAGAACTACAATGAATGGTTCGTTTGGACTACAGCGTTTGTTTTCCTGGGCTTTGTGATATCACAGAGCGGCTCATTAGAATATCATTAAAAATTATTCCCACCTACAGAAATTCGAATGGGTGGGGAGAGGCGAGGTTGTGGTTAGAACGCTTGGTTGAGTGAGCGCATCAGACGAGACGACGAAGAAGTGCTGCTGCAGAGTTAGTGCGTCAGAGAAAACCAAGAAGAAGAGCTGCTGTGCTTTAGCCTCAAACTTTTGGCATGTCTAGAACAGCGGTTCTCAATTCCAGTCCTTGCGTCCCCCCGCTCTGCACATTTTGTATGTTTCTCTTATTGCTTCATATGTTTGTTATGTTTGACTGTAAGTGCCCTGCGAAGTGGATATTACCGTATATTCCGCCATGATTCCAGTTTGAAAGGAGCGTATAAGTGTGCGAGACGGGAATTTAAATTGTATTCATTTACAGAGGTATATTATGTCCCACTTCACGCTTCTCTAGTAAGTTTTGTTTGTGTGTGAAGACGCTGCAGGCGGTGGTGTAGCGCAAATCTGTGAATGAATGTTCTGAAGTGAAGTAAACTTTACCGGATTTCCTTTGCTCAGTGAGTAGGGAGCAAAGAACACTGTGTAGGTTGCATGTCAATCGGAACACAGTTCATGCACGGAGCTCACTTCTAACGAGATGATCTGAATCAGGTGTGTTAACAAAGAGAGACGTGCAAAACATGCAGAGCGGGGGTACGCGAGGACTGGGATTGAGAACTGCTGGTCTAGAACAATTCTTACAAATTTAACATGACGTAGCTGGGCGCCGCGGACAGACAGTGAACGGCGCCGCCGGTGTGCCTACACGCCTGCATAGAAAATAATGTGTTTGAATTTTAAAGACGTGGCGCGACGCTGCACTTCTCGTCCGGTGTGCGACCGCCTGAAACGTTGTTTTTTTCACCTCCGTGTCCAAACTTCTTTGTTTGGGCTTCCGAAAGCGGATGATGTCAGGAAACAGTGGTTGCAATTTATTTTTAACTCTGTTCCTGAGCATTATAACCCCAATTTGCTATTGTGTGCTGCGCATTTTACTGAGGACAGCTTCCACATCACGAGTGAGAAGTGCCGGATTCCCAAAAGCTTTTGTTGAAAGACGGAGCAAGGGGTGGGGCAGTACTGAAACACAGTCTAAGCTTTTCGCCGATCACAATGCACTGGGACAGCTAACCAATCACAACACAATTTGTTTTTCGGAAGGCGGACCTTCAAAGCCAGAACTAATCGAGCCGTTTATGCCAGCCTGGGGAGATAGGTATTGTAATAATGTAAATTATGTGAAAAAGAATGCGTTTTTCCGAACCACCAAGCATGAGAGCATGTTCTAGTACACCCCCAAAACAAAATCAAGACTTTGTAAAAGAGCATAATAGGACCCCTTTAAAATTAATATAAGATAATATAATAACTTAGGCTGTCCATTTGATACATTTTTTAATCTAATTAATTACATGATGTTTTGATTAATTAATCGCAAAATAAATTTGGCTTTGAAAATACCCACAAAAGATTATTTAAACATATTTTTGTGTTAAATTAGAAAGTATCACGTAGACATTACAAATTGTAGCTTTAGAAAGATATATTTTATTTGATTCAACATAAAATTTATTAGGCTACACCTAAACATTTAGGCTACCACGGCCTAACATATTATGGAATATAAAAGAAGATAATTTGAGAACATCTCAGTATTTTTTACTCATACAATGAAAGTCATTGGTAACTACACGCGTTGGTTACCAACATTCTTGAAAATACCTTCTTTTATGTTCCAAAAAGAGAAAGGTTTGAAACAGCATGAGGGTTAGAAAATGATGACAGAATTTTTTTTGGGGGGGGTGGGGGAGTGAACAATCCAGGACTTCGCAAATCGCTAGCCTGACATCCCTGGGCTATTGTGTTTTCCAGTCGGGCTACAAAAATGTATCACCACTCTGCCCGACGGGCTATCTTAAATGCAGATCTCCCGCGGGTCCTTAAAAACTCCTAAAGTGAGTTGTATCAAACTTAAGGTCATAAAAAGTTTTAAATATGTTAAATGGTATTAGAAATGTCTTAATTATAATTTCAAGATGTCTTACAGTTGGGGACGGAAAGACAAGAGTCGCGATACAGCTGGATTAAACTTCAAAAGGCAATGATGTCATTGAATAAATATGAGCGCTGCACGTTTCAAGTCAAAACGCGGCGCGGATGTCTTTATTTGAATGTATCTGAAGGGAACCGACTGTCCTCAGAAACGTGTGGTTGGCATTTTAATTTCATTTTACCTAGAATTCCTGATAAACAGCGTTTATGAGCGGGGAGCTGCTTTGTGTACAGCCGTTACCGGGGAAACCACAATATTTCAGCGCTCCTAAAGCGCCACCTCATGGCAGAGAATTAATTTGCATTTCCATCAAGCCTTTCTTGCTGTTATTGGTCAGATCAATGCAAATATCAACTCCAGTTTTTACACAGTAAACACATGGAGTTGTAAATGAGAAAGAAGTTAATGTGCCTTCTAAAAATCTAAACAATTAAGACAGTAATATTTATACGTTTTAAATTGACAATTTATATGCTTGATTTATCCCTTTTCATAAAAATGGTCTAAAGGCTGAAATGCTGTTGTATAAGATTTTTGTTTTTGTGAAAAACTGTATGCCTATCTGAACGTCAAACATTTTTACTTTGCAGCTCGTAAAATGGGCATAAATGCCTTAATTTATGTTTTTAAAATTCTGCAGATACACTGTTAAATAGTAATAAAATTCCTTCATAGTTGTTGATATGTTTGTGTGTGGAAATATTTTTGGACTTGCATTAAACTCCTATCGTATTTCTATATTGTTAAAAATATAAATATTGTTTAGACTATTTAAAATTAATTTTTTCGGCTACCAAATTGAAGAGTAACCTTCCGGAAGGGCTACCAGGGATTTTTGAATTTGCAGCCCTGCAATCCTTTAATGATGATGAGATGATGATTCTGATGAGGATTATTATTATTATATTATTATTATTTATTATTATTAGATTATTATTATTATTATTTGACAATGATATGGCTACCTAAATAAGAAGTAAATCTCGCCAGCAGGTGCGTTCATGTCTTCATTTTTGATTTTTTCAAATGGATGATTCATTCAGAATCAAAGTACTTGCTCTCCTTCTGAACCTCTCTTTATAAACACTCATGTTCCTCTGAATCAAGGTTTCACACGATTCGTTCAAAAGCACGAATGCATTCATAAACTAAACAACCGCTATACGTGTCAACAATTCTGCTACGGGCTTTTGAAGTAATAAGTTCTCTGCAAAATTGAGCAAAACCATAATATTGTATTTAAATAAACACCATATCAACACTTCTTATTTACTGAACTGTGTTATAAAATCTAATTAAACTCCTGAATTCGTAACAAAATCAGCACCGTCGGGTAATACTCTCTCCTGTCATGTGATATCGAATTATATAAACATATTATACAAAATGCCCCCCATACGTGGGCAGTTTTTGCACCAATATCTTGAAATTTTTAGGTGCTAACGCATTAATTGGAGTTTGCCTGCATCAATGTAAGATACATACAGTCTGGGGCAGGGCCAATAGCGTTAACTGCGTTAACATATTTTAATTGTGTTATTATAATAATTACTTAGTTAACACGTTAACTGACAGCCCTAAAATATAATATAATATAATCTAATATAATTATTAATCATTGTGAGATGTATTTGTTTTCATAATATGATATGTTTGTCCAATCAAGCCGCTCTAACTTGTGAACTGGATGTACATTCTTGACAGACAATTACGGCAGAGATTTCCTGTTTAAAGGCAGATATAAATAAAGAAAGCATCAATCTTTCATAGCACTCAGAGACCTCTCCTCTAAAAACACGTCGTGAGTAAGAACACAATGACCAAGCTGGCTGACTACACAATCATCCAATGGAGATTCTCCAGGTATAATGATTTGAGGGCGAGGTTTGGGCTCTTAGGTCTAGTGACTCTACGCACTGCCTGTACATCTCACTGTTCCTTTTTTTCTGTCAGGAGCTTGAATGCAATATAGCCCTAGAACAGCCTTCTTCTCCCCTATTCCAAATGCACAACACACACACACACACACACCTGCCACCAATGTTTCCGTCTGTGCTCTCAGCAACGGAAGACCTAGACAAGAGCTGCTAAAAGTGGTTATGTAGGACAGCGGAGCACAATGCTGATTATGCAAAAGGCAAAAAAGGAAAATGACAGTCATTAATAGGATTCCAGGAGTTAACTGTCCATAACTAACACTGCCAAAGGCGAGCTGGCAAACAGAGACAATCGGGAGTGTGTGTGTGTGTGTGTGTGTGTGTGTGTGTGTGTCTTCCGTGACCGGAATACACGTGTACAAACCGTTCTCAGTTTAGAAACGAACTATAATAGCAAACATGCAATTAACCGAAAGATGCGAGACCTGCGTCCTCAAGGTCAGACGCTATTCAATATTTTGTGTTTAGCGTACAGAAAGTAATTACCACCCACATAATTACAGAAGGTGACTGTGTTGCAATTCACAAACACACCATATTGCCTTCGAATCATTTCATTCTTCATCTAGCACATTTTCGAGGGGAAGCCCACTGAGCTATTGCAAGACCTTGAATTCCTTGCCACATGAGGGGCTCTTTGTTTCCCCTCGATTAAGCTTGCCTGAGTGTTCAGGGCAGAGTGTGTCTGTTCCTCAGTGTGTGTGGTGTTGCCAGGCGGCTGTGGTGAGCGCTGACCCCTGCTAAAGCTCCTGCTCCTCACCCCGCTGTGCTAAAAGCTACCTACGCGCTCACTGGCCACCATGTTGGGAAGTGATCCAAATCCACCTCCTCATGCTCCCCTTGCACGCTCTGCTCCTCCGCAGCCGGGCCTGCATTCGGTCGCATCTGCTGTGTGTTAAAACACTTTCTCCCATCACAACTTAAAGTGTATGTAAGCCAGTCATTGATCGTTTTCTCCAAAAAATGTTAACATTCTGGCGCTATCAAAACATTTCTCGACCTGCCTGACATGCCAACAGTGGTTCAACCAATGGTGTGAGTTTGAGGCGGGGCTATCTGTTTGACTGACCAATGACAGATGGGGGTATGTTTGGGAAATCTGTTTGAAAACAGCCATTGTTTTTACAATTTTATTTCCTGATGCCAGAGGAATAGAAATGTTCCTTTAATTTAAACTCTACAACTTTGGAAATTTTGACTCTAAAACTTTAACTCAAAGTAATCTTCAAAAGTAATGTATTTGAATTCATGTTCATTTTCAGAATAAAAATGAGTACAAAAATATACATAAAAGTATATGAGTATATACAGACACTTTTTTATTTATAATAAATAATAATACTAATGTAAGTTTTCATAATATATATATCCTACCGTTTAAGAGTTTTGGGTCAATAAGATTGTTTAATGTTTTTTGAAAGAAAGAATATTACATTTTAAAATAACTGATTCCCTATTTTAATATATTCAAAAGTTAATTTAATTCCTGCAAGGGCAAAACCTAAATTTCACATCATTCAGTGCCACATGATCGTTTTTTTTGGTTTGGTGTCAAAAAACATAATATTATTATACATATTGAGAAACCGGTTGTACTTACTCTTATATTATATATATATATATATATATACTAATATATATATATATTATATATATATATATAATATATATATGATATCTATACCAGTGATTCTTTGAATAGAAAGTTCAAAAGAACGGCACTTATTTGAAATAGAAATCTTTTTGTAAAATTATGAATGTCTTTAATCGGTTTGCTACTACATCAGCTTTTTATTCCCGGAATAAATCAGAATAAAACATATAAAAACATAAAAATATATATTGCATGAAATTTTGTTCTTAAAATTGGTACATATACATTTACTCTACATGATCTTAATTTATTAAAACTGTTACATTTCAAATTAGAAATATATATTAAAATGCATTAATAAAATGTACTGACGTATACACTGTATATACCAACCAAAAGACATTATGTTTTCATGATATGTCCTTTATGAAAGTACACCTCATGAAAACCCCCACAAACAAGTTTTGGTAATTCACAGTTCATCATTCATCCACAAAATTCTATCTATAACCAGACCTAAAACTATGTTTTTTCTGCTTTAAAGTGTTGCCAATCAGATAGGAACACCACCGAGGACGGTGGCTTAATTCATAATTTCTCTCCTTCACTCTCACAGAGAGAAAATATGTACACTCATGTACGTGTTCACGGAGGGGGTTACGCAGGCTCATAGCCAGCCCTTTTGTTTCTCACGGCAGCGCCAGCTTCATTAGCATAAATTAGAATATCTCACGGCAAGAGAGCGACTCATAGCTATGCGTTACCTTCACATAACGACACACGTCCTCCCGCACCCCTCGACTCTATCTTCTTGCCCGCTGTAACATCTAACCCCCTGCTGATTAAAGAGAGTGGAAGGGATCTTTCGCACAGCCACACCACGCCAATAGCATTACATTAATCTACATTAGAAACATTCATTACATGCTAAACCACTCAGGCAACATGCCTCTTCCCCAGCACACTCTGTATATCATATCATTAGCTTAAAGTATATGGAATGAATATGAAAATACACTTCCCTGTTGAGACATTCCCACAAGTAAAATACTAAGACGTGGCTGAGGCAACACTATAATTGTATGGTGAAATCTAACAAAGGTAGACGATATCAGTGTCATTTTATTACTCTAATACACACTATCTATGAAATGAAAACCTGTGTAAAAGTCATTTTTAGGCTGTGAATAGAGTCTACAGGATGTTTTAGGTCACACAGCTACTCAGTGCGAGTGTGTGTGTGTGCAGGTCCTCAATCTCTCCATGTTTCCCTGAACACAGGATACGACAGCGAATAAATGTTGATCAGTGTTGATTCCATCCAATAAGCACGTGTCGACTGACAGTGTTCCTAAGCTGCGGCGAAAGGTGGCCATTAATCTTGGTCTGGTTTAAGTAGCATATATTAATTTGTGTCATTTTTACTAAGTCGAGACAGGAAGGGGCGCTCGCCAGTCCGTGTTTGACTGCTCACAGCAGCGGGAGAAGGGGGGGAACTGATGGCTGGGGGGAATATAGGGGGTCTTTTATGTATTGCGCCGCTACCGTCGTCAAAATCAAACAGCGGGACGCGGGCGAGCGGCAATCGCCAGCCTTTGAATTAAACTAAATTAACTCCTGGGGTGTTGGTATGGCAACCGTAGCTGGAAACGGCACCGCCTTTTACACTTAAGGCACGTAAGGAAATGAATGAATTGAAATGTGTTTGTAACGATGAGGATTTGGTGGCAGAGAGAGCCCTAATGCTGTTATATGGATCACGGCCATTGACTGCACCGCTGAGGGGCTGAGTCTGACTCCACAGAGACAATAATAGCATCTGCAGAGCCTTACTGTAATTCGCTTTTTTACACTGAGCTACAAACTGCACCACAGACTAATATCAGACAGAAATAAAGGAGCTCCGTCGCATCTGCAAGCAAAGTTCCTCTCTAAAGCAATTTTTAATCCAATAAGTGAGTAGATGTTTTCGCTGAAATGGCTCTGAATATGGTATCTGTCAGACAACTATGAACAAAGCTCAGTTTGCAGAACGGCTGGCATTGATGCTGTAGATATCCAAACCGGCCAGCGCTGCCATGCTTTTATGCACTTTAGATGCATTCAAATCTTTTGAAAGGAAATATTAAATGACCATTATGATTATTGTGCCTTACACTAAAACAAACAATGACTATCAGCTTGTATTGTTAGCCAATTCATGCAAAAATGAGAAACGGCGTATTTCTTATTTAAAATATAATGATATATTTAGTGTAGGGCAGCATGATTAATCAAAATAAAACCGAAATTCAGATATAGCCTATGCGCTGCGTGTTTTAGTTTATAGCATGGCACTGTGTTCTTTTTACACGAGCAGCTCGTGTTTTCAGTGTCTCAAAGCGGCTTGAACACAGTAAATGCTGCTTCACACAAACTCCATCTCTGCATCTGCTCAGAGTTTAAGTCGATTATTATGTTGGGAATGCAAAATATGACAACCACCTTCCCAAACTTGTAATTAGAAGCGCTTATAAACCAGTTTTGGTCGACAAAAGAGAAGCTTTAAGGGCCCCCCTGTGATTTTCTGTCAAAATAATATCTTCATTTTTAAATGTTAAACTCTCAAGCTTTTTTTTTTGACAGCCATAAAGAATTAGTATTGTAATTTTACATTTGTACTTATTTTTTAAACGCTCTATATATTTTTTCTTTTAGTGAAACATTAAAAGTAGTTATATTTTTTGTTTTATTTCGTATTTTATTTAGTAATAATAATTAATAATAATATTAATGCTATATAAACACAAAATTGTGCAGCCCTTCATAAAGCACAGCAAATATGGAGTTTTGAAAAAATGCGATTTAAATCACAAGCACGATTTTTATCACATAAGACACGATTAGACTTTTTTTCCAAATCGTGTAGCTCTACTTCAGTGCAAAATCCAACAATAAGGCTTGAATAAGGCTCAGTTTGCCACAAATTAGAGTGCTGATGATTAATTTCATGTGTTGTGATGCCTTTCATACAGGAAAGGAGGAGGGGTGGGTTTAAATAAAGGTTTTGATCCTAAAGCAATGTGAAATAATATTAACATGATGTTGTCAGCCAAGTACTGAACGCAGGTACGAAATGCAACAGTTTCAAACAGGCCCAGTGTAACCTTAAGCCATGTCAATAATTATTCCATAAAATGAGGGTTTGGGTTCCTTTATTGACCATCCGCAGGAGGAAAACACCTCCCACACAAAAAGCGCTTCTTCACTATTCACACGGGCAACCTGTTATCAGAGCTAATTAGAGACTCCCACCTCCGTTATACATTTCTGTAATTAGGCTCTTAAAACATGATTAACATGTCTCAATTACGCCAGTCATCATTTGCATAATTTATAAGGAGCTCTAATTGCGAGTGAGTTTAGACTTGAAGCTGGGTAATAACAGAAACACACAGGAAACATTATGCTGCTACTGAGGCATGTCCGTTCCAACGGCCCTAAGTATGATTAGCAATCACGTTCCAAATAAAACAGGAGGAGGAGAGACTCCCCTCATGTAGCTGTAGCAAACACAATATTTCTCCACAATTCACCACGACGGTCATTAGATATCTCGCCAGCTCTAAAATTACGTGGCACACGAAGAACAAATGAGTTAAGGAATGAAGCCCAAACTTTATTAAGCGTGGTGTTGCAAGCACCTACTACCGCTACAATAAAGGTAAAAGAACACCTCTGAATATTGTGAATATTACAAAAGTAATACAACCCTTACAAAATGTACTCTGTTTCCTTGTGTTTTCTCATCTCATCTCATAATGGCTATATTAATATATGAAAGAAAGACGTTTATTTGAAGCTGAAAGATATTTTGTAGAATTTCGCAGCTGAATCTTGTGTTAAAGGTAAATTAATCACTACTCTGAGACAAGTGTGAGATACGTATGAGGTTGTATCACTCATTTGACATGAGATACAAGTAAGGACATGCTTGTTAGTGTGTGCACGTGTCAGGTTAGATGATAACAGTGTATGAAATATCTCCATATTGCTTTTAGCATTATACACATGCCAGAAAGCATAATTTATTGAATGCCATCTTAAATTAACTCTTGAACTCTAAACATGTGTTTTTGATCTCATTGTAAACAGTTCATCCAAGCATATGATTTTTAAAAAATCTTTTTTTATTTTTATTTTTTTGTCATAACTCTTCCCGTGAAACAACTCTCTCTGGTGACGGATACCAAACCTCTCCAATCACTTAGTTTGCTTAAACCTAGGGCTGCACAATAATTCAATATCAATATGTATCGCGATATATTTTTTTCAATAACGGTGATATGATTTTTAAACACATTTCCGATATTTCGATATAGATTACCAGTGTTTCCCATACATTGATTTATTTGTGGCGTTTGACTTCGTTGAATAAACATGAGCACTGCACATTTCAAAATCAAAACACGTTGCGGGTGTTTTATATGAATGTATCTCTGAAGGGAACCGACTGTCTTCAGAAATTCAATGGCATTTTCATTTGATCTGATAAAATAGCGTTCATGAGCGGAGCTGATTTGATTACAGCCATTACTGGAGAAACCCGTTAGTTCCACGAGCTCTAACAGACCCTCCTGACTGGCAGACAAGCATGTTCGCATTTCAATAATAAACATAAACCCATTTCCAGCAACATGCTTGCTTTTGTTGTTGCTCTATTTTTTTTTTTTCTGAAGCAACTCGGAGCATGTTTTATACTCGTTATCCTGGTTAATGCACGCTTCAATCTGTAAGAATAATCAGCCTACACTACCAGTTAAAGGTTTTTGAACCGCAAGATTTTTAATGTTTCTTAAAGAATTATCTTCTGCTCACCAATGCCTCCTGCATTTATTTGATCCAAAATACAAAAAAAACAGTAAAAATAAAGGCTTCCTATTTAGAAATATATTTAAAATGTAATTGATTTCATATGCTCCAAAGCACAAAATTGTCAGCATCAGGTAGGCCTACTCCAGTCTTCAGATGTAATCATGAGCCCTTCAGCAAAACAATCATTTTAATATGCCCTGATTATCAATATTTAAAACAGTGGAGTACATTTTTTCAGGATTCTTTGATGAGTAGAAAGATCCAAAGGTCAGCATTTATCTGAAATAAAAAACTTTTTGTAACATTATACACTATACCATTCAAAAACTCTTTTTAAAATGTATATTATAGAAATTATTACTTTCATTTAGCAAGTTTAGATGTTTTAAATTGATCAAAAGTGATGATAAAGACAGTTATAATGTTAGGACAAAAAATAACTGCGAGCAACAGTTATTATAAATAGTAAAAATATTTCAAATGTTACTGTTTTTGCTGTACTTTAGATCAAATAAATGCAGGCTTGGTGAGCAGAAGAGAATTCTTTTAAAAAAACTAAAAAAACATAAAAAATCTTACTGTCCAAAAACTTTTGACTGGTATGTTAGACTATAGTTTGAAGTAAAAAATATTAATATCAATAAGGAGAGTCTGAGATTTATTTGACAGTGATTTCAAATTCTTGTTTGTATGAAGGCTAACATACCATAAAAGTGAACATTTATTTATTTTTTACCTGCCGCATTTGTTTCGCCTAAAATATTATAGTAGTTTATCTGTATAGGAGTAGGTTCGTTCGAGTGGCCAACAAACAAAAGAAATTAATTTTTCATAAATTTGTATGCACAGACATCTGTTGTGGGCAGTTTTTACAAGGCTTTTTTAAATTGTGCTCATATCGATTTTGGAATTATATCGTATCGACCGAAATTTAGAAAATATATTGTGATTATAAATTTTGGCCATATCGTCCAGACCTACTTAAACCCCACCCTACTTTCTCACAATCGACAGCAATTCTTCGCAATTCGAGATCTTAACCGCCAGCCAATCAATAACAAATAAACAGAAACAACAAAACCCTCCCCGCCCCTATGTTTTTTTTTTCGATTAACTCTGTTTCACCTCGATGTTTGTCACAATATGATAAGAAAAGTATTTATCTCGACTACCAATGTTACACTGCGACTTTATCACCACAATTAGACACAAAGTTGCCACATTTAACACTCACCAATGAACTCATTTTTGTCTGTCTATTATTAAAAATGCATTAAAAATCCAATTTATAGATTTAATGACTTGAATACATGTATACTATGTGGAGAATGCTTTTATTCTCCAATTAAAATTCATTATAAATGTTTTAGGGCATAAAACCCCAGCAGACCCTCACGACTATGTGTCTAGGCCAATACATTACTTCAAATATCAGATCATTTTTATGACAAGGCAAGGTTAGTTCAAGCTGCAAAATGTAATGTGGTCCAACTGAATCCTCAAAAACGTAATGAGATTTATTAATAATACATCACAATATCTGGAAAAAAAAAACTTTTACTTTGAAAAATATATTTTTGAAAATGTGTGTACTCACATGTTTTACTTGTTAGTTACAACACATGACATTTTTAGAAGGAAAACATTTTTTAAACTTTTCTAAAAGTTTTTTGAAATTGCATGAAACCAGCTCGAACTAACCCTAACCCTAACATGATTTTAAAAAGATTTTTCCTTTTCTTTTTAGTGGCCATTTTTTTTCTGTCATCGACCTTCTACGGTTCAGCGAGTTCAGGCTAAGTTTAAGTTTATTTTTCAAAGCTCTGTTCATGATCGGGCAAAATGTATGTCCATGTGAAACAGGCCTGATGAAAGCCCCAAGGGTAAAAGGAGCTGAAACCCGATACCAACAAACATCCAAGTTAATGTCATTGTCAACGTTTCCATATGCGACCATCTATATGTGCCAGTCACCCAATTCAAACACACACACAGCGGCCTTGCATTTCCAAGAGCATGCAGTACACACAAATACACGAAGGCTTTAAATAATCCGAAGCACTTGCGGCGCTAAAGCAGCCTTGTTTAAAAGCCCCCACCCAGCATCACATCCTGTTCCGTGAGCCGCAATACATGTTTATACTCGCACGCCGGCCTGTGCTGTGTTAGTTCGGTCAGGCCCTGTGTAAAAATACACGGCGAGGTCAGGAGTTCAAGCCGGCTCTGTCTGCTGCTGGCACACCGTACTGCCCCGCTTGTCAGCTGCTTGCCAGAGGAGGGCTCATCACCACGGCGTCCCCCCGCACGGTTGTCAACACCACGACGCTACGCAACACGTGGTGTGCGCCGGGCAACTCACAGCCAGCCGTGTCAATCTCAGCAAGACGGCTGTAGGTTACGAAGAATTACAGGAGCCGTGTCATTTCGTGCTCTCTCAACACGTCTGCAGATGAAATATATTAGCGGAGTGAACATTTATTGTTCCTGTCGAAGAAACTGTGTCGTGTCTGAATAGGAATTACGAGTTGCGCTTAAAGCAGCAGGCTGAGGTGCCTGAGGTGACGACGCCGTTGTTCCAAACATTCAAAGTTCTTGTAAATCAAGGTTATTGTGAGCACAAAAAGTTCATTTTTTTAAAACACAGAGCCACTGTTTCATTGAGGCAAGGCTCCATGACCTCCACAGTCTGTTATGAAAGCTAAGACACCACTGTTGCCATTTCAACAAAACAGACCTGCTACGGATTTAATAACCTCGCTTTTCTGGAAACCACCTGGGACTCTACGGCTGCAACAATGTAAAACCATGAATGAGGCTGACTCTTTATTAAAAAAAAAAATTAAAAAGGCCCCTACAAAAATGGTGGCTGCTCTCGTTTGGGCGCTCTGCACTCAGCACATTTGCAGTAAATGTCACGGTGGAGGTTTGAGCCATTTTCTCCGTGGCGGTGCTGGATTTTTAGTGGTGTCTGTGCAGTGTGAAATTACACCCTCACATTAAAAAGAGACAGAAGTGAACCGAGGTACAGCTCACGGCTAATTCTGTAGGAGAGAGCACAGGGGGGTTTAATGTACAAGGACCTTTCAAATCAACCATCGAGGCTTGAGTTCATTTATTTTCAGCGTTTGCTAAACCATATTCCCGACAGCATTTCTTTTTGTATCAATCTTTTTTTTTTCCTTTCTATTTTCGGAGTGTTTTCTTAAGTCACAACCAGGCTACTATCAATAGAATCTACTTTAAAAGCATCAAAAATCATTTTTTCTCTTTCAATTCCCAGGCCAGAGCTAAAAAAAACTACAGAAATAGTTTGCAAATGTTTGTGGTGGGATCTTTGATGGTGTAAATAAATATATTGATATTTTACATTTATATATATATATTGCCCTCCTGATCCACTTGACAATATCCTTCCTCCCACTTCCTTCAACAACTGGAAAGCCCAAACTTTTTTTTTTGTGTTTTCGAAATGAAACAAACAAAAAAAAATGGGAATCAGTTGATGTTATTATTTTTATACAAACACTGATCAAATGCAAGTAGGATTGATTCTGATGATCCGATGCACCTAATGAAGTCCTGAGAGAGAAAAGCAACCGCGGCACAACCAAGTAAGCTGAGATGAACCCCCTTGACAAAAACAACACCAGGGCTGTGTTCAAAAACAAACAAAAGCTCAACATGAGGTGTATGTGTGGGGGTGGGGGGCATCTCACATTGTACACGGAGATAAAAAGAAGATAGACGAAACAAACAACTAATTTACACACTCCTCAGGTTGGGAGCGACATCACAACTATAATTCGACCAAAAAAGCCCCATCTTCATAATCAAACATTTTTTATAGCATGTTTGGAGTCTAAACGGGTTCATCTCTCCAGTCAAAAGCCCTGCAGGTTCCTGGTTGCCAGGAACTGTGGGAAGAGAAGCAGGAGCAAAAAGCCAGGAAGAGGTCCAAGTCACTTTGTTCTTCATCTTGGAAACGAACTTTGAGTGAACCCCGGGTGACGCCAGGCAGTTCAAAAGAGTCAGACATAACTCTTTCCCTCCTTGGAGAACCTTGCTAAACAAGAGGAGGGAAAAAAGCGAACCTAGTGCCATGAGGCCCCTGTGATCGCTGACACAGTGGCTCTCCGAAGCCCTCTTCAGTCGGTCAGAATCTCACTGAGGAAGGGGGAACCTTTCCACTGCAGTGCCTTTTAGACAGTGTGGCAGAAAATGAGGTAATGAAATCTTTGTAAATTACACTTTGGGGCTAATTAGAAAGAAGATAGGGCAGTGTTTTTTTTAACATTTGTTGTTGTTTCTCATTGTAGCAATCTGCCCCAAAAAACCTTCACTCAGGGACGATCGCATAATCAAAACAGCATGTTCATTTCACTCTAATGAATAGCGCTTCTGGTGGACTTTTTAAAGTGCCTTACTCAACCAGCTACATTTTATGCACACAAAAACTTCAAAATATATCCATGAACAATTTAGAATCTGCATCTAGCCAGACAGCGCAGCAAAAAATAAAGAATGGTATGTCGCAATAAGTCGAGTTTATAAAACTCATTATCAAAACCATGAGGCAGAGTAACTTAAAGCTAACAGTCAAAATCGCAATTTAATGAGTAAAATAACATCCTAAAATCCTATTTTCAAACTAAAGCCATTGATATTCTCATATACTGTAGGCTATAAGAGAAAAATAAAATGAGAAAAAGCCTCATCATAGCGCTCAATGCAACATAACATAACCAATGATACAATACAATGTAAAATGCTGCATTAAAGTAATACACTTCAGCTCATCTGCAAAAAATATAATCCTAGCACACAAAATAATAATAGCTATCTATTTGAGGAATCTGAATGTGGTATGAATCACACATTATTTGAATAGCATGAATTTTTGTGTTATTATTGTAATATCAGAACTTTGACATGGTGCAGTCTTGACTCTAACTGCAAATTCTCCTCTATCTAAATATCTAATAACGCACATTCTCACAAGACACGCAATACATCACTGTATTAAAGAGCTCTGTAGCAAAAAAAAATCAATATTTCAATATTCAGCTTAATGTGATAACTGGATTTAAACAAAGGGTAGTAGCACTTGCAAGGTTTTGCTTTCTGTTCTCTATGTACTGTAAGACAGGAAAACCCACCTGTTTTTTCTTTTATTTCACACAGGACGTTGAATAGCGCCGGCTTCATTCTGTGACAATTCAGTGCATGTTTCCTAAAAACACAAACAGAAAATAAATATCAAGCCATCACTATGTATGACCTGTCAAAACTGTCATAACACAGACATTAGGCTTAGAAGGGATGTCTGCTATGTCTGATGGAAATGTGTTTTTGAGTATTTTACAAATGGTATTTGATAGAAGACAGCTGACAAATGGCTCTAAATTGTGCAGCACTTTTTGGGAGTGTTGCATGTGTTAAATGAGCAAAAAAACTGTCCGAATATTTCACGTGCATTATAGATGGCAGCATAAATTGGATTGCAAAGCAAAATTACTATCAAATTCTCATATAAGGCGACTAGTTACATTCCTTTTCCAGAAAATAGCACAACACAAAATGAAGTAATATTAAACCACAAATATAAAGTACATATCAGCATAAGAGTACTTTAATATGTGTGGTAATTACTACAAATCCAATTGTAAGTATTATTCCAAAGTAAAATGTCTGCAAGTATTTTATAAAACACCTGTGTTGACAGTTGCTAAGGCTAATAGGGTCAAGTGTCATATAAATTCAACTAGCTACCTTATTGATTTTAATTACTATTTAATTACTACTAAGTCCATGTGTTTTATTGAATAGAATATTTATATAGAAAGCAACAGATTTAACAACGTTCCTTCTATACACAACAAGTAGACGACAGAAAGACTGTAGCCTCTTTGTCATTGTACATTTATGGACCTTCTTATAAATACGTACGATTAAAAATCTTTAAATATGCATACTTGGTAACATTTATTTCTTTGCTCAGTTCTTAGGTGCTTGCAGTCCAATAAATAATAAACTAGGACTGAATCCACCCGCAACGTGTAGTAAGTCTATATGGCACTGAATCAATGCGCTTTCTCATTTGTAACCTGCGAGATCCAGAGCAATTGGAAATCGAAACGATGCATCTGGGAAGAAGAAGAAGACAGCTGAGATTGTGCACAGAAGCACTCGGAGGTGACTGTAACATGTTTGTAATGCAAAATAAAAATGTACGCCAGGATAAAAGTTTGAAAGAAGACGCGAAAAGAAAGTCGGTGCGCTTCGGGTGGCGCGTAAAAATATAAAGCAGCTGACTTGTTCAACACTGTCGACGTGTTTCAGTAGCTAACGTTACTATGAAGTTAATAACACTGAGACAGCATGCATACATTCTTGGATATATACCTGGCTTGTGCCTCGTCTAGACTTTGGTCGGTTATGGTCATGATTTGTTGTAATATGTCTCCAATGTCCTGTTTTCTTCCCTCGCCGTCCGCTCCTCCCGTGCCATCCTGCATATGCTGCGCCAGGCCGGGATGTCCGGCCATGCCCACCCCGTGAGTGGAGTGCATCAACCGGGGCTGATCATCCATCCTCGCCGCTGTTCTCTAGACTCTGGTGACTTTTTCAATTCTCGCCTAGGAGAAGGAAAATTCCTTCAGGAACTCTCTCCGTCACTCTCCTTTTTTTCTGGATGTCAGGAGCGCGTTTACAACATGGAGAGAGGGGAGAAAAGGCAAAGCTCCTTCTCACAGCTGGTTTGGGTGAAATCTGATCTGGAGAGCTGCTTTAGGATCAAGCCACTCCTGCTCTTGCCACCAAAGCCAAGACAGCAGAGCCCAACTTTGTCTAAGGGCTGCTGTAATCCTGTGTAATCTGTGACTCTGCCGCGTAACTCCTTGTTTCCTTTGACAGCTTTACGACTGAAACAGCTTTAAGACGTGCTTTGAAGGCGTTAAACGTGGGGAGAGAAGTGCTTTTGTTTCGCACAGGTCTGTTGGCAACACTGACACATAACGAGAGGCTCCGCCCACCAACACTGGCACATAGCGATGGGGCGCCGCCCATCGGCCGTGATTGGACGAGAGCGCGCTGTTGGCCCCGCCTCGCTTCTTCCACGATACGTCAATCATATTTCCGAGGAAGGTGGGTCGCCGTAATAAGCTTTTAAGATGTGGCGTTAGCGCCGGGACTGGACAGGGTGGTAACACAGTGATGGATAGGGGTTGAACATGAAAATAAATAATGGTGCTTGGCGTAAAGCCTCTCTGTCCGCTCTTTCCCACCGTCAACCAGGACTGGAGCTCCATGTCATCTCATTCTGTAAATGAATGTGATCATCAGTTATGTCTTTCAAATGATTGCACTAGTGTAAATCTATGACCAAATTTTATATAGTAATTTATTTAGTTTGAAAGGTCTGAACTGAGTTGTTAATGCATTTTACACATAGTTGTCAATAAAAAATTTAAGTCAAATGTCAAATGTGAACGTTTGTAGATTCGTGGCTGGTGTAAACATGAGGAGAGCTGTTTAGTTCTAGTTTACCCATCTGAAAGATTATGTCTGTGTCAAAATCCCATAAAACATGTCATAACACAGATAGGGCTGCCATATTTGATACATGTAATATTTACAGGGCCTATTAAAGTATCATGCAGATTGCTCTGTCAAATAAATCATGATCATATTACAGGTAAAATGTAGTGTAAAGAGGAGTGATAGTATATATATATATTATATATATATATTATATACTCATCCACCATGATTCCCACTCAATGTGTTTGAAAAAAAAAAAATGATCAGACAGGCAGTTTGCTCAGCCATGTGGTCTATTTAACGGTATTAAATTCACTGGCTATTGACATGGAGCTCAGAACGTGGCAGAAATGTCACGCTCTGGCTGTAGGTGCTGGGAAAAGGACCAATAAAGAGAGTGTTAAAGAGGCCGTTTCTGATGCCTGAGCACCCATCACTGGAGCAAATATTCCAGAAGCACCACTCCTACTATTCATATGTCTCATCCACGTGCTCAACATATGAGGTGCGTCACCTTCCATTATGTTCCTTATGAGAAACGACACCACTTTAACCTGTCCTACTTAGGAGGTGACTGCTGACATATACTGGTCGTATAGGTAATATTGCAACTTTTTATTGCATACAATATAATCAATTTCAGAGAGCAAAAAAGATACGGGAGGGATAATGTAGAAATCACTCAATGCATGACTATATTCAGAGCTCATGTATTACATTCATGTATTACACTTTTTTTTTTATTGCAATGATAAATGGTTTATTAAACAAAAACTTTTACCAACAAAGACAGATAACAAGTGCAAAATGTAAATAAATGAATGAAAACGCTAAATATAATATTTAGTGCTTTAGTTTGGGGATAAATTCTCACTATTAACTAACTATTAACTATGACTTTTGCCTTAATAAACTCCTTGCTGCTTAGTAATAGTTAGTTGTTAAGTTTAGGTATAGGTAGGATTAAGGGATCTAAAATATGGTCATGCGGCATAAGACATTAATATGTGATTTATAAGTACTAATAAACTGCCGATATGCTAGTAATATGCATGATAATAAGTAAATGCACCTAAACTAAAGTGTCACCTTCAATTTCCTTCAAGTTCTGTCCTATTTAACATTAGCAACAACCAACCCAATATCATGAGAAAACAAATATTTTACAACTCACGTCATACAAACTCATACGTAAAATATAAGATTTTTTTTTAAAAAGCATGAAGCTCCATCCCTAAACCTAACCAACAGTGAAGTGTAAGCAGATTGTACAAAAATGAATAAATAAGATGGTATGAATGTATATGAATTAGCCAACATTTCGCCAAAAGTAAAATAGTTACGAAGGGACAATAAATGGTTTATTAAGCAAAAAGAAAAAAAAAACTCTTACCAACAAAGATAGATACAAAGTGTGCAACTAAAAAAAAGAAAGAAAGAACGAAAAGAAAATGCTAAATTTAATATTTAATTTATTAGTTTTATCCTTATTACCATTAGTAGCAACCAACCCAATATCACGAGAAAACAGCTATTTTATGAGGTGTCGTTTTAGTATTAATTTGTACTAATTGTATTAATTTTGTTGAATTGGATGCTACAAATTAATGTGCAAAAATGCAAGATTTAAAAAAAAAAAAATCATGAAGGTTCATTTAAACTTAACTGTCAGTGAGGCATAAGCAGATCATATGAAAACATAAAAATTAGCTAGTACAAATTCCTACGAATTAGCCAGAAATTTGCCAAAACGTAAAATAGTTACAAATTGCCATGATGAGATCATACTGGAAATGCATGTTCCTTTGTGAATGATGGGCAAAATGTGATCTCTACTCTTGGTAAAAGACATTTTTTACACCACAGTAGAAGTTAAATCGATCCATCAGATTTCTCATTAGTTGAGGAAGAAGAGGAACTAGTTAACGATAAAAGGAATTGGCCCTGCTGCTGTGATAGTATCTGAAGACTGCTGGGCTGGAACAGATGTATAGGCTAAGTGACCTTTCTCTGTGGAACCAGACCTCAATGATTGTCTGACCTCTTCACAGCTATAGCCTACAGCCAGAAAAGACTCTACAGTATGATGTACTATAGCCACACAGCTCAATGTCAAACATCTTCTAAACCAAACGGGAAAGAATACAGTGTTTTTGCACTAAGTATTGACTCACAAACGGTTTGCTGCTTGTTTACTTGTCCATAAATTCTAGTAGAAACATTGCAAAAATGAAACTGCTGCATAAACAGTATGAACATCTCTTATTAATGAAGAAAAATGCAACATCAGGCTTGAATATTAGCCTTTTTATATAGTTTGCCATATTTGAACGTTTTCCGGTCATTCTAGCAGTGTCAGAAATTGCCCGCACATTAAAAAACTGATGCCCAGTCTGAATTTACAATGAGCTTCACGCAGCAAATAACACACTTACAGATATTTGACATTCTCTTGTAGACGATTGAACTCTTGTGGTTTGAATTTAGAGTAGTTCGGTTTTCCCTACCGATCAGCAGTTCTGTATTCCCAGCGGTGAGAGGAGCACATTGTGCTGCTGCTGAACACTTTTCTAGCTCACTCGTTTCATTCATATTTATGCCAGCTCATCTAAATTGTCCTCTCTAATAACGTGTGATCTGCATACTCTCACTTATATCAAGCACATTCATCTTTTCCAAAGCTTTGGAAACATTTAAATAGTTGTAAATGGTTGTGCAGTGCGAGGCTGAATAGTTGGGTCAATGAAAATAAAAATAATAAGAGCACCCACGATAAAAAAAAATTTTTTAAAAAGACTTTAAAAAAAATCTAGATTATATTAGAAATGTACTCTTTGGATTTGTGTTAATTTCATGTGGTTTTGAAATAATTTTAAAGGGGTAATGACCTGAGAAGCCAAAATTCCCTTGATCTTTTGAAATATAAGAGGCCATTGTACTCAGTGTTCGAACTATACCGTGGACTTTGGGGGAGCCCACTTGTTTTTATTTTCTTTTTGTATAAAGGGGGGGGGGGGATTTGGTGTGCTTGCGCGTGGGGCTTAAAATGACTTACAACGATAACCTAACAGCTCAAGTATATACTATATAGCACTATATAGGATAAATCACTATACAGGATTTACCCTATTATACTTTATCGACACAAATTGATAGGTGTCACCAAACAGCCACCAACAAATAGTCTATATTCAAAGCATCAGGCTGTCTTTGATTTCACATGAACAACGCAGACCTATAACAACCCAGCCACGACACATAATTGCGAATAACATGTCTTACCTTAACACAGAATCGCCCACAGAGTCCAACGTTTATATTTTTTCTATGAATCTTTGAGTTGACATGTACTAAACATGATTGGAGTTTGCACCGCAGCGCCCCCACACCTTGATGCTCATGACAAGATTAGCATGTATAGTTATCTTTATTGAAGTGAATTTGGTTTAAATCGCCGTCATGCATGAATGAATTATATTTTTGTAATTTTACACATAATATTCCACAATGATCACATTACACAAAACTGAAATTGCACGTCAAAATAACACATTGTCAATATTTTTTGAGACCCCCCAAAATTTCACAAATCACGTTTTCAGGGGAGCCCATGTCTTATTAAGGGGAGCCGAGCTCCCCCTAGCTTCCCCGTAGTTCGCACCCTGATTGTACTTTAAAAACATCCTGTAAATGTCAGAACTCCAAATTTTGTCGTTAGTCTAAAAACAGCTTATATTGAAGGCATTCTGCCAAAATGACAGCTTTTGGAATGTTCTAATCTGTGATGTAATAGTGTGGATAAGCACCACCTCCTCAGAAGAAGATCGACATCACTGCCTGTTTAGCCCCGCCCACCGATTCACACATGTAGTGTAAATAACGAGAGGCAAACGCAGGTCTAAACAGAAACCAAATGATAAAGATGGCTCCGAAGACAAACAAGGCGTGGTGCAGTTCCAAATTGTGGGAAAAAAACAGTCTTTGCATCGCCTTCCTTCTGATCTTAAGATTGGGAAAGATGAACTTTATGAACTTTATTTTAATGAAGAGCCAGACTGTTCAAGTGTCGACTGACAAGTTTCGACGGCTGCCTATTGAATCTGACAGTAATGTCGCACCACACAAGTGGGATTACCTCTTTTTATTACGTTGTCACTATTGCTTTGTCTGTTAAACAGATCGTTTGATATGAGTATTTATGCGTTTTCAATCTAAATCACTGTAGCGTCCATCTGTGAAGGATGTAGGGTGTCAAACATACACAACTATTAGCCAATCATATCAGATGTGTGTTTCCTTACGAGCCACGCCTATTCAAACAGAGCGTTCTGATGAGGGGGGTCAAATCAGGACAGGAAATAGCCTATTACTTCTAAATTATGATATTTTCTGATGTAAAAATCTTGATAACATTATAAGTGGACCTCCGAGAACAGTACAAAATAAAAGCCAAACAAAAGCAGTTCATGACCCATTTAAAGAAAAATTTCAATTTAATGACTCTAAAAATGTCTCGAGTTGTTATCATTAAAAAGTGGTAATACATTTACCTATACACCTTGAGTACATGTGAGTGCAAGTATCTTACTCATTCTTTTTAATAAATGTTTCAAGATAAAACTTTTTATTTTTAACAAATATCATGAATAATAAATATATGCATTTTTGTGGAGTTGCACCACATGATTTACCTACTTACCTGAAATGTCAAACTATAATTAAAATAATTACTAATTAATTGTTTTTTTTTTCTTTCTTCATTGTGATATCAGGACAGTTGTCCACTCTGACATTTTTTTTTTTACTTTACTAAAAGTAATGAAAAATTAATGACACATTGACCCCTAAGCTCTCAGAGAATTAAATATTAGTCATTTTGTTTGCCTTTTCATTTTCACCACTGGCAATCTTCGATGCCAGAGGACAGACAAATTGATAAAACAGAGAGATCGAAGGTCATGATGTCATGTTGCACAATTAGCATGTTACAAAATACGAAAGTGTTTTTTATTGCGTGCAACATTGTGAAGGATTTCCAGAAGCTTTGTGTTTCATGTTAAAACCCCCTTGGGATTCAATCTGCATCAATCATTTATTATTCTTAAGTAAGACATTAGATTCTCATCACCTCTGTCATGCCACAGTGTAACAGAGGCTGAGTAAAGCACTTCATGACACGTCTATTGATCACTGTTGCACGGTGAGTGCGGACCAGGCTGAGAAGACATTGCAGTGCTGCAAGCTTCAAGTACATCTCTCAGAGGGAGTCTGTGATGAAATATTCAGTTGTTTGGGGCGTCGTATCCCCCAAGCATGTATAAAAGGCAGTGTGAAATAGAGAGAACTGGACACAGCTTGAGTCTGCATCAAGTGCAAAGCCGAAAACCTCTCCATCTCTCAGACTTTAGACGGGGCTAGAGGAATTAAACTTTCATTGAGCTTTAAATGGGTTACAGGTCAGCGGTTGATTCAGCATTTTGCGCTTTTCTAAAGCTTTGGGGAAAAGAAGAAATCTACCTGTTCTCTTAACATTGCAACTCTGAGGAACAAGTGAGTTTTTTCTGTCATTACCTTTAGTAGTCATGTTATAAATACAGCAAACAGCCAAATCAAAAGCGGGAACAATGTCACCCTGCTATTTCATATGCAAAAGGCTGTTTTCCATAATAAAATGCTGAAACGTTGGTTACTGGTAAGTTTAACTCATCTAAATGTCTCTTTCTGAGCGTTTCTCCCGAGCATCCCTCCACAAACCTGTCAGTTTCCTAGGCCATTGTGAGGACACACACCACGCAGCAGCTCCTGACCACAGGAAAAAGGGAGCAGGACCTGTCATAAAGCATTCTCATTTACGGCTGTAGGGTGGATGCCTGGAGGAACAGAGAGAGAGAGAGAGAGAACACTACTGTAAATGTCAAGAGATGCTACTGGAAGGCCACTCCGCACCTCCCAGCCTCCCATGCGAAAAGGCCACTTAGAGCAGTGGGCAGATAGCAGGCTGAGTTTATGTGCTGACCCAGCGCTCCAAATCAAACTTACAAATAGCAGGGGCTGGGCAGGCTGGGCCGGGCCGGAGGAGGCTGGGGAATGAGAAAGACATTGAAGGAGAGAGAAACTGAAAAAAATATATAAATAAATAAACAGGACTAACAGCGACCTATATGTTTAGCACTGCCAATACATCATCCACCTTAGCTTACAGTTAATGTAGAATTGGGAAGCGAGTACCTGAATAAAAACTCAATTGTCATTAAAAAAGATAAACAAAATGGCAGAAATGAAAGAAGTTTGTTTATATTTATGGTCATTGTGCACAAGTAATCTTTTCTGCACTGCATATTTAGTGGTGTGCTACACTGCCGCTAAATTTACAATGCGTTCAATGAAGTTTGAAAAAAATATTTCTGAACGAACAACTCTCATGATGCGGTACTTTTTTAATGTATCTAAACTACAGAAAACAAATTATGTCCAACAACCAAACAAACGAATTAAGTCACCTTTCCACTAGCTCCAACAAACAACAAGTAACAGAAAAGAGGTCTTTCATTTTCAATGTAGAGTTGTACAGGAACTGTGTGAAGTTCAGACAATTTGCGAATATGTAAATTTCAGATCCAATTTGAGCTTCGGATGCACTGAAATATTTGAACTTATGCGGCTAGACTGTATGCTACTGCCTGATGGGATGTAACGTATTGTATCTTAATTAAAAAGTTGAGAATTGCCTTTTTCTTTTTTTTTTACTAAAATGTTAAACACTATTTCTGTAAAATGGTGGTTATGACTAATTGTAATTTACGTTGATTTACGTATTGGGTTCATCAAATCATTTAAATGATTAATTTTATATGAATAAAATCGTGGCAGCCTCGTGGCAGTCGCACAAAACATACAAATTGGTCAGGGACCAGTCGAAATACAGCATGGTAAAACTGCCCATTTTAAACATTGTAAGAAGTCAATATTGGTAATTGTAACATCACATTCATAGTTTCGATTAGAATACATTCCGTTCTGGTGGTCGCTTACGGTTTTACCGCAAAATTACTTCAAATACATTTCAATATACCCGAAGCTCACATCGGAGTTAAAAATTATGCATATAAATCCACACACTCCCTAAACTTGTCTTTATTGGAAATTAATGACTTGCATTCTGTCATTTTTCATTAGTCTGAGATAGTGAAAAGGCGGCTTTGTGGGACGGTTCTTGTAGTGAATCAATGAATCAGTCCGATTCAGCTTACGCAACCAGTCTGATTCACATCTTAAGGCTAGTGTAAACACACATTTTTAATAATTGTTTAACATTTATTGATTTTTGAAATTATGTAGTTTAATCTGTAACAGAACTGTTAAGGAACCAGAATCATCCATAGGAGTCAAAACCAGAATTGTTCAATTCTTTACAATTTCTATCCTTAAATATGTCTGGTTAACATGATTTTTTAGACCACGGTAGTCAAGACTTCATTTCACTCACTTCCTCTTTAAAAGGTGTTAGGAATGGAAAATACATAACTAATGCAGGATTTTCAGTGCTGTTCATAGCATTTTCAGGCTTGTTTGCATTAATGAAATGGCTGTTCCTTGTCACAGTGTATTGTCTTTTATTCCCCCTCCCTTTCTTTATGCCGTCTCTAAAATCCCTGTGCGACTCCTCACGGGAGTACTGTGGGAAAATCTGACTGTCAGTGATGGCAAGACAAATGAATTGCGGTGTCAGGCGCGCGTGACTTCAACGATGACAGATTGAGAAGAACTGTCCCTCTGTCGACAGGCATGCTTCAGTTTTGAATTAATAAATCTGAATAAAATATTTCCCCTCTCATCACAAGTAGCTCTACGGTATGTTTCCATTCCCAGTGCGGTGAGTGACCGAGGTGGACAGTAAAGACAGCTAACCATAATTCCATTTTACCATCAGATGCCAGTCTGTCTGTTTGTGTTTCTCTGGGAAGAAAAAAAAACAAGGAAAGAGGAAGCTCTGCTCTGCTCTGGTTTTCCACAGCATCCAGCAGTGAGAGTCAAGTGTCAAGGCATTGTGATTTCTACATTTTCTAATGCTCAAAAAAGGAAAAAAAAAACACCAAGGTAAAACAAATATTGTTAAAGAATTGGTTATAATAGTGCAGGAATGCTATTATCCAAAATTTTGCACAGCAGTGTTAGAGTCAGATATATCTTCTAGAATAAGAATGGAACTTAATCAATTTACGTAAAGTTTCTATGACATATAATGTCCTTAATACATTTATTTTGTTGCCATTTCATAAAAGCAATAAGGTCCCACTGTCTGTGCTATCACAATATAATATAATAGAATATAATATTTATATTATTTATATTATAATATAATTATATAATACCTTTACGCATAAGGTACATTTTGTACCTTATCTGTATGTATATAAATTAAATATAAGTATATTATCTAATATTATATTCAGCTCTGTAATGACAAAAATAAGTTTTACAGTATAAACATACTGTGTAAGTGTAATGAGAAATGAATAACCATTGAAAATAGCCAAAATTACATTAAAAAGTGTTACAATTTCTTATCTTCACATTAATTAGAATACATTAATTAGGATACAAACAGATTTGTGAAAAAAAAGATAGGGAGGGGAATTTCACAGATTTTCAATGAGTGTCCAAAACGGTTTCTTAATATAGCATGATAACATCACACAAAAACAAACAGAAGGCTTTATATCTGTCTCAATGATTTTCCAGAAACCGAATTGATTTATTGCAGAGAGCAGCTGCTTTAATCGCTGTAACTAATGACCTTTTAGACAGGAAAACAAAATCCCTTTAAAATGAGGAAAACCAAGCAGTCGTATTGTTAAATCAGTGTAAATGGTGCTGGAACAATAGGGAAAGAATCCCCTGGAATCTGTGGCCCACAAGGAGCAGGATAATGTATGTGAACATCTGGTGTGTGCAGAGGGCTGCCAGGACAAGACAAAGCCATGTGTCCAGGCATGGATGCACACACACGGTCCCCGGCAACACACACATGGACACCTCACCTGGCCAGCCTCAGAAATGAGGAATAAAGACTCAGAGGAACAATGGCTCCTGTAATAGAACTGGCTGGAGCTGAAAAGAGCGGAGGATAAAAGAGAAAATTCTGAGAGAAATGAGGGAAGGAAGAAAGCAGAATGGATGAAAGAAAGAAAGAAAGAAAACACATCCATGCCTACAGGGCAAAGAGTATATAGCTGGTGATGGAAAGGGAATCTGCATCTAAATGTGACAAATCTTTATGCTCAAAGGCTTAGCAAATGAATATGCATGAGAGAATAAAATTATATGCCTTTAAGCAGGGCACTTATTCTGTGTGTTCACCCTCAGAGGATTTTCAAAGGTACAGCTGAATATGAAGACAATATACTGCAGAATCAAATAGCAAAAACGGCCATATAAAAAAGCCCTCGGCCAAGTATAAATGTCATGACACCATTCAATGTCATCCCGACTGGAGCCTCAGAGGGTTCAGGCAATGCAGAGAAAGATTAGATATTTGCAATTGCAATCCATAAAATTCAAGTACAGTTTTACCAACATCTGCCATAGATACAACAGTGAACACATATACATTTTTTATTACACAATTCTTTGTAATACTTGATTCTGGTTGGCCAATCATAACATTCAAAGTATGTTATTTTCAGTCTCTCTACTCTCACATAATAAAATGAATATTTAAATGTGCACTTATTTATTAACTGATCACCATGTCAGAGTTTGGAATTATGACTGGCTGAATATTCATTTACCCTTAAATATTGTAATGTACTATAATTTAATGTAATTTAATGTATTAGCCTGTTAAATATGTAAGAGTATAAGCTATTAAAGGGATTTTTCATTCAAAAATGTAATTTCTGACAACATTTACTCATAGAAGATATAATGAAGAATGTCTGTGTCTACACTGTAAGTCACCATTTTTGTATGCACATAAAAAAAACACTGAGACATGCTTTGAAATATGCTGAAAAAATGGTGTACACTGTAAAAAAAAGATTTTTCAAAAGGTTGTAAATAAAACAGAGTATATTTTACGAAAATAAATCTTATACTTGTTTAATTCAATGTGTCTGAGCAAAATTTGTTTCTACACAATTTTCACTCAGAAATTTCACAAATAATTACAAAGAAACAGCAAGTAATACATTGAAATACACTGAGAGTGTAAAGACCTAAATAGTATTTTCTCTTGTAAAACATACTCCAATAATCTTATTCATACAGGTTTGGAATGATATAAGGGTGAGTACATGAATTTTCATTTTTAGTAAGGAATTGTCATATAGGAAGCCACAAGACGTTCACTGTTTGTTCCCAGGTACAAGGAATGAAGAGAGTTTTGATCCAGATGGGGTCTGGCAGCTGTGGCCATCATCCACAACCATTTTTGGTTTAGATTGGGGCAGAGGCTTACGAGGACAGGATGTTTGCTATAATGGACTATGTGATGCAAGGTAGACCACGAAATGTCTTCCCCTCAGGTGAGATCTGAAGAACATCTGGGTGCTGGGCAAAACAGACATGGTGGGGAAGGGGAAGTTAGAGATGAATAGGCCATCAAATACTGAAGAAATGTCAGATGAAGACATCAAGCATCATTTGAAAAAGGCAGTAAATATGCATCGAAATCAACATTAAGTTTGAACACACTGAAAACGATTTTGGGCTTTTGTTGGTGATCTCAATTAACTGTCTGCGAGCAAAAAAACCCTGGCTAAAATCATGTAGTGTGTGGGCAGCATAAAATGAGAGGAATAAAGATTCATGTAATTTCTCTATTTTCTTAGTCTATAGAGTATAACAGTCATATTGCGGAAGTAAAAATCCCTTTCATTTTCTCCTTAAGGAAATTTATTGGTTTTTATTTCAACTTAATTTTTAAATAATCGTGTTATAACTGTGAAATTCCTGGTGAAAAACGTCTCAGGTCACTTATGTAACCATGGTTCCCTGAGTAGGGAACGAGACACTGCATCCTCTAGGGGTCGCTATGGGGAACGTCTCGTCGTGACCCGTGTCTGAAGTATACATTGAAAAAGCACCAACTCGTTGGCCGGCGACAGCCATGATGTCACTACCGGTGCGACTATAGTATAAATAGGCACCGGGAGAACACATCATCCACTTCTTCGTCTGAAGCTTGCGTCCGAAGCATGGCAAGAAACCTAGAGGACGCAGTGTCTCGTTCCCTACTCAGGGAACCATGGTTACATAAGTAACCTGAGATGTTCCCTTTCATGGGAACTTCGAACTGCGTCCTCTAGGGGTCGCTATGGGTAACGGTATACCCACGCCACTATGCTGAGGGGAGTGCATGCTAGAAACCATGGTGAGCACTAAGTACCAACTCTACCATATTGCCATGGGAGTTGCCCTTGGGACGTTAGACGGCTGTCAGTGACGTTATTCCCTACGGCCAAAGGCCTAGGCTACATACCCCCAAAAACTTACCTGTTAGGGCCAGAACTCCTGGGCCCGGGGTAGAGCTCAAGGCTTGGAATCAGGAATAGATTCCTTTAAGGGAATACGACCAAGAGCCTAGAATCATACTAAGTCTTGGCCTGTCACACAGGGGCTACCGCACGCTCTGCATATGCTAAAGGAACTGTCTCAACAGACCCCTAGTAGCCACACCCTGTTAAAGTAGGTATCCAAGGATCATAGGATGAGTGGTGCCCAAGGCGGAACCGGGGTTTTAAACCATTCAAAAAGAGCACTAGGCACTTAGACCAACAGGATTTTACAAAGAACGCAGAGTACTAGCGTGCAAACTTACCACAGTGTGGATTTTAGAAAGTGTACAAAGACTTCACGTGCACACTTACCATAACATGGATTTTAAAAAACGTTCTAAGGGGCCCTCGTGGTACTCTAAAAGAGCAACCCATAGATGGAAATGGTGCATCCCAAAACACTATGTTTGAGAAGTCATCAACTCGATCTAAGGTATAATGCTGGAGTGGCTAGCAGTAAAACTGTAGCTGAGGGAGCAAACATCCAGCTCTAAAAATGAGAGGGGGCTCGACCTACAGCATGTTCCAATGGTGGAACATCTAGCAATAATTTACTTAGCTGAGGGCGCAACACACTCAGCTCTAAAACGAGAGGGAGGCTCGAACCTACAGCATGTTCCAATGCTGGAACGGCTAGAAGTAATTTACCTTAGCTGAGGGAGAACAAACCCAGCTCTCAACGCCTTCCCCCCGATTGCTCTGCCCCGGGAGTTCTGAAGAGAGTTTTCGCCGGTTGGTGTTCGCTCATATTAGACCCCATACTGGCCGGGCCGGCCATGTGTGCACAGACTGTAGTAGCCCCTAACACTGCAACGACATACTCACACACTTGGAGATTCCCATCCGTCCCAACAGGGTCCCTCGTTGGGGGGCACCAAAATAACCATAATAAAACACCCCCGCCGGAGTTGTACATACAACTGATGGAGTGTGGCCACCTAGGGACACAGGCTCAAGATCCATCAATCCGGTCCCTCTCACTGAGGTTGTTGAGACCATCTCCATCCAGAGCTCCTTCCACAAGGAATTGTACTCTGCTAATGGCATCGGTTCACTTCATGTGTGACCGCCGTCATTTAGACCCAGTCATATTGCCCTGTGTGGGCCAGTGCTAGGAATTTATGCAATAGAGATTAGCCCCAGGGTTACCTCGTCCACTTTAAATGTCTATGTGCTTGCGTATTACTGCTCCCCATTCCCATAGTGGCGAGCATCTCTGGGGGCACCCTGTTGTGACACATTTCCTCCGGGTAACCAGGATGCTGAAGGCCGCCATACGCCCAATGATCCTTCTTGGATTTGGCTTGTTGTTGTTTAAGGCCCTTTTAAATCTCCCTTTGAACTCCTGGAAGATGTTTCGCTGAGATTTCTACAGTTAAGACGGTATTTCTACCACCTCTTTCCCTGAAGAGAGTCGGTGACCTGTAGTCCCTGTCAGCGGTCCCATCATGTCTCGAGTTTGTGCCTGGTATGGCTAGAGCTTTTCTGTACCCCAGGCCGGGTATGTCCCCAAAGTTGCCCGCTTTTGTTCCCATGTCCATTTCCGTTCTACAGGCTTCTGTCCTCCCCTTTTCAGGCGAACAAGCAGACCCTCAGCAGGTGGATAGTGGATGCTATCACTACTTCATAAGAGTCTTCTGGTCTCCCCTAGCCACTGGCGGTCAGGGCTCATTCCACTAGAGGTATGGCGGCCTCCAAGACCTTCTCATCTGGTGCATCGATGCATGATATTTGCAATGCTGCGGAATGGTTCACCCCTCTGACCTTCGTCAGGTTCTATAGCCTTGACCTTGATGCCACTCCTGGTTCCTCAGTTCTCTCAGCCTAGCTGTGCCGTTCCACACTAGGCATGGATTTGTCAGATTGTTGGCGTGGGCATACTCATTCCCATAGCGTTTCCGATGCAGCTCGAGTTCCCGAAAGGGAAACACGTGCTTCAGAAAGTGGTCACGCAGGGGCGTTCCCAAAGCATTTCTCGACGCAGAGTCTCATTTCCTCGGGGAACCATGGTTACATACGTAACCTGGGATGTTCACCCAAAAATGAAAACTTTGCTGTTAATTCACTCACCCTCAGGTCATCCATGATGCGAATTTATTTCTTCAGTAAAACAGGAAAGAAGATTTTTAAACCGTGAAGCTTTGGTCCTAGGTGATTCATAAAATGCAAGTAAATAAAAAAGCATATTAGTGAACACAAAATTAATACCCATGGTTCATGATGACATATTGAGGTCTTATGAAGTGAAACAAATGGTCTGTGCAAAAACTGAACATTATTTATACCATTGTAATCCATAGCCTCAGGCAAATGGGAATTCTAATTCTTTTGCGTGAACTAGTTCTTTCAGACAGTTCAATAAAGTCAAGTCAAGTCAAGTCACCTTTATTTAAATAGCACTTTTAACAATACAGATTGTGTCAAAGCAACTGTACAGCATTAATTAGGAAAATAGTGTGTCAATAATGCAAAGTGACAATAGTAAACACTCATTTTTCAGTTAAAGGCACTTCATCATTTAAATAACCTGTTCACTTGTTTGTTTAAGTAATCACGCACTAACATAACATATATACAATAACATTATTAAAGCACCCAATAAGGATGAGAAATGTGGATGTTGAACGCATAAAGCACATAAAATCAATGAAATAATCTTAATCAACTCACCCTTTTACATGAACCATAATAAACAGTATTAGTATTCAAGTTCTTGGTTCACATGTGCGCTTTTCACCTGTCATCGGTTTGTGTCCGAACTGTTTCCTCAGTTTAGTGTACTGTTGGAATAACTGTTTTATAATTTATAATTTGGACTCACCCCATCGTCTTGTGTTTGTTTTCAAGGCTATAAATCTTTTAACGACTTTTTAGAATTCCCTATAAGAAAAAAAAAGAAAATAATTCCAGAACCAAGGCTGCTGAAAAGGTAGGTGGGCACTGTTGCACTCTTTTGTGAATTTCATAAATTATGTACACTCTCATATAGCCTAATGTTGAATTGTATATATTTTCAAAATATATTATTTTCATATTTACTTGATGTAAATTATAATTAAGGACTACAAGTCAACAATTTTTCAAGACAAGTGAAAACTGTATTATCTTTAATAATTATGTTATATTTTATTTAATTATATTTTTGCTGTACCAGTAATAATTCACAAATTCTTATGGGCCTTCACTCAAGCAATAACACTTTTGTTTTTCTTCTCTTTGTTACCTTCGTCTGATTTTTCATATACTTATTTTCTTAAATAAAGCTTAGTAGTCATGTGATTTATGGCTTTTTGGTTTACTTAATGGCTTTAACATTATTGAATTCTTTTTGGAATGGAAAAAATTAATGAGAAATATAGTTTTGTGCATCAATGCTTCTGAAAAAGCCTGGTGTCATGGTTCCCCTACTCCGAATGATGCCTCACAATCGCCCTGATTAACACCTGAGTCCCCTTTTTCCACAAAATATTTACTTGATTACAGTGAGACACAGCGCAAACCCTACGCGGCCTTCTCTGCTGGAAGTTTGCATCCTCTCATACCAGCCTATTAATAACCTCATAATGATAGGCAGTTTCCCTGTTTGCAAAATATTCCTCCACACAATAGGTAAGATCAATAGCTCGGGGAAAATACAAGGAGAAAAAGGGTGACAGAGGAAGACAGACCTTTCCGAAGCCCCGGCAAAATGTCCCTCTAGTCAGGAAGTGAGTTAAGCCATAAAGGATGTACCTCAGCCCTGACCCTCACACGTCCCAGTATCCCCTGCGTGGAATTCCTTATCCTCCACCAAACGACAAATGTTTTTTATCTTTTCTGTTGCCCTCTCTCCTGGAGATTTGGGGAACAAAAATCAATACTCGCTGGCAGCTATCTAGCAGCTTGTTAATTACAGAGGCGCACGCTCCGGCCACAGCCGCACAGTAGGGAGGCCTGGAGGCGAGGACCTTGGGTAGTTGGCGTTTGATATGCAGGGTCAGCGTTTCAGCCAGTTCCATTCCTAGCGCGCTGTATTTACTGCAACAGCCTCACCGTAATGAAAAATAACCAGGGATAAGAAGAAAGCTAGACGAGAGAGAAAGAGACTGGAGAAAGGCAGAGAGAATCTCAGTGAGGATGAGGAATTGATGTGAAGGAGTCGGGGGGGGGGGGGGGGGGGGGGGGGGTGGGATTGGGGGGGTTTGTTTTATGTCTGTCACACACTCAAACACAATCTTAGAGGAGAGAATCACAGGTGCGGTGGGGGTCATCCCACATAACACACGTGACCGTATAGTAACGTGTGCTGTCTAGATTGGTCCATTATCTGTTCACCCTACCAATCATATCCCTGGAAATGTGAATAAATTAAACTTTTAAGGTATAGTTCCCCAAAAAACATATACTCTGGCTCACACTCTTGATACACAGAACCAAAAAAGTGATTTTTTGAGAGGATGAGTGAACAAGCACTGATATTGATCTCTTTAAAAAATAAGCCAAAAGAATGCCATAAGACTAGCTCAAAAGTGATTCATATGACATTATTAGTCATTATTAACTGAAAATCTTGACAACATCCAAATTAATTCTGCTTGGTGCATCAGTAGTGATGTCAGATTTGTAAATAAATCACTTTTTCAATTGAATCTTGTTAATGTTTTTGTTAATTGAAATAAAATGTAAATATTAGATGAAAATAGATGAAGATTTAGATGGTGGGGGGGGATTGAAATGCTGCATTGGCAAATAACATAAGTTGAATTAATAAATTACAACTAAACTGCAATTTAAAAAAAAACTAACAAGTAGACAAAAGCGTGCAACAAATTATTATAAAATACTAACATTTAAAGAAAACTAAAGCTATAAAAATAAAAACTAATTCAAATAATGAATAACTCTAATTGTATATTGTAAAAACGATAAAAGCATTCAACAAAATTAATATAAAATACTAAAATTTAAATAAAAATTAAAAACTAATTCAAAATAACAATGAATATAATAGTATGTATACTGTATAAATAATACTAAAATAACATCCAGTTGCATAAGTTAAAAGTAGAATATTATTTTTCATTTTGGACCTTGACAGCTCCAGTCATTATGTTAAAAAGATTTGCCAGGCTATTCTCCTTTTGTGTTCCACAGATAAAAGTCATGCTGGTGTGGATTAACGTACGGATGAGTAAATGCTGAGAGAATTCCTTTAACTGTGTTTCTCATTGGTATACAAAATGTCTACCTGAAAGCCATATAAAATAGTGTTGATATTAACAAACTGAATAATAAACCATTAAAAGGCATGGATTGGGAAATTTTATCTTTAACTTATATTATTCTGTGTTATCAAATATTTCCCATTATATCACTTGGGTTTGTCATATTCATAATACACTCAAATGCTACTCAACAAAACATAAAGCACTTGAACAGCTAAATTTAGAAGTCTTTCACAATCAATAGGCTGGCTGGCACCTGTCGATTTGTTTCTTTCTCTGTTAACTATCCACTCTAGCCTAGCAGCTGTCGTTAGCAAATCAAATAAAGCCAAATTACTTTATGTACAATAAATCTGCATTTCTTTTCTAATGTGCTTTTAAAAACATAATAGAAATCTGCCATTTTAAATTAAGCACACAGTAGCACAACAGCATTCTTGAAATGCACAAATTAAGTTTTGCTCTATGAGATTAGTACATCAAAGACAGTGAATATTCAGCCTCTTTGCAGATTATTAAGATAACTGTATATTTGCATTTATAAACCATTCTAAATATTCTGTAAACGAGGTGAAAGAGCATATCAGAACATACTTTTCTCATTTATTTGATGCCATTCCCAGAAAGCTCATTTGAGAGCAACAAGGACAAGCTATATATTACCAATTCACCAAATTAAGCCTTTTTTTATTTTCTCTATATGAAATAAGCACCTCATTTAGGTAAACAAACATTCTGTGTTGATGGGGAGATTGTTTCAGGAAGCTGTTGCAAAAATGTCAGATTACTCAATTATCCCACCACCCGACAGCTGGCAGGCAAAACAATTAGGACTGTGAAGATGATAATGATGATGATGATGAACTGAATCTATAATGCCTTTATTTTTTTAAAACAAAGCAAAAGAATTTCTGTCATGACCCTGGGCTTGTGGGCCTACAACGGGGCTTGGTCTGGATCATACAGTCTGATCGTTGGGTCAAACAGAAGTTAATGCTCGGACTACACACAATGGTAATTATGCAAGTCTTTTGAAGGTATGAATTCAGCATTGAGGCCACTGCAGAGTTTCTATTGAACATTTTGGAGTCTTGGGAGTCCATTGCTGTAGATTGACTTAGACAACAGGAAGGAGGTGAGTCTTTCTGTGATCGATGATTGAAAGGTAGCTGATTTGCTCACTCTCAGAGGGCTCCCTTGCCCTTTTTCTGAGGAAATAGTGGGGGAAAAAACAGTCTGCGGTCTTTTCTCACAAAAATGTATTTAGTAACATGACATTAAAATCAACCAGACAGAGTCCATAAAAAAAAGGTTATAAGGGGAAAATTTCTCATATATTGAATTTTATATATATATACTCATATTCTTATAATTTATATTCCTTTTGAGAACCATAAATGAAAAGCTTTGTGAATTTAGTATTTTTTCATGTCTACATTGTTTAGAGCATAAGAAAAAAATGGGAAAATAAAAAATAATTTTATTCTAAGTTTCATGCTCTAAGCCTCGGTATAAGGACACCAGCACTCAGTTTTTCTAAAAATAAATTACAGAGTAAACATGAAAAGGCAAAAACAATGATTTTTTTTTTTAACTCACCAATCACTTTTTGGGTTTCAGGATGTTTTTATAACTAACTTTGTTTAAGGATGGTTCTCAACTGTTATAAAATATATAACAAAATTATTTGATATACCATTTTGTTTTATGCAATATGTGTGTAAAAATTTCCATTAACTGTTTTTTCCATTAAACACAGTGTCTATACACTGTATCTAATTTTCATATTAATGTGTTGCTGTTGGGACAGCATGTTGAAAAAGAAGTGTAATAATTGGAGTAGTAATTGGCCAGATTTTCATAATATCTAATATTTCATAAGAATATTTATATATAATTTGTTTTCCTATTCAATTACTTTGTCTCCCAAAATGTATAATAAACATGCTTTAAGTCCTGGTGTCCTCTACAGTGAACATGTATGGAATTGATGTCCTGTTTCATAACAGAAAGTCATATTTTGATTTGAAAACCCATAACATTTTCCTGAGATGTTGATTTATGACAAACAATTTGACCATTTTTCCTACATATATATATATATGTACAGTGGGTACAGAAAGTATTCAGACTCCTTTAAATTTTTCACTCTTTGTTATCTTGCAGCCATTTGCAAATCCTTTAAGTTATTTTTTTTCCTCATTAATGTACCCACAACACCCCATATTGACAGAAAAAAACAGAATAGTTGACATTTTTGCAGATTTATTAAAAAAAGAAAAACTGAAAAATCACATGGTCCTAAGTATTCAGACACATTGCTCAGTATTTAGTAGAAGCACCCTTTTGATCTATACAGCCATGAGTCTTTTTGGGAAAGATGAACAAGTTTTTCACACCTGGATTTGGGATCCTCTGCCATTCCTCCTTGCAGATCCGCTCCAGTTCTGTCAGGTTGTATGGTAAACGTTGGTGGACAGCCATTATTAGGTCTCTCAAGAGATGCTCAATTGGGTTCAAGTCAGGACTCTGGCTGGGCCATTCAAAAACAATCACATAGTTGTTGTGAAGCCACTCCTTCGTTATTTAGCTGTGTGCTTAGGGTCATTGTAAACCTTCGGCCCAGTCTGAGGTCATGAGCACTCTGGAGAAGGTTTTCGTCCAGGCTATCCCTGTACTTGTGCCGCATTCTCTTTCCCTCGATGAAACCAGTCCTGCCTGCCCTGCGCGAAAAACCCCCCACAAGCATGATGCTGCCACCACCATGCTTCACTATTGGGACTGTATTGGACAGGTGATGAGCAGTGCCTGGTTTTCTCCATACATACCGTTTAGAATTAAGGCCAAAATGTTCTATCTTGGTCTCATCGGACCAGATAATCTTATTTCTCACCATATTGGAGTCCTTCGGGTGTTTTTTCATGTGTCTTGCACTGAGGGGAGGCTTCCGTCGGGCCACTCTGTCATTAAGCTCCAACTGGTGGAGGGCTGCAGTGATGGTTGACTTTCTAAACTTTCTCCCATCTCCCGACTGCATCTCTGGAGGTCAGCCACAGTGATTTTTGGGTTCTTCTTTTCCTCTCTCACCAATGCTCTTCTCCCCCTATAGCTCAGTTTGGCCGGACGGCCAGTTTTAGGAAGGGTTCTGGTCGTCCCAAACAGCTTCCATTTAAGGATTATGGAGGCCACTGTGCTCTTAGAACCTGAAGTGCAGCATAATTTTTTTTTGTAACCTTGACCAGATCTGTGCCTTGCCACAATTCTCTCTCTGAGCTCTTCAGGCAGTTCCTTTGACTCATGATTCTCATTTGCTCTGACATGCACTGGGAGCTGTAAGGTCTTACATAGACAGGTGTGTTGCTTTCCTAATCAAGTCCAATCAGTATAATCAAACACAGTTGGACTCAAATTAAGGTGTAGAACCATCTCAAGTATGATCTGAAGAAATGGACAGCACCTGAGTTAATATATTTCCACAGCAAGGGTCTGAATACTTAGGACCATGTGATATTTCAGTTTTCTTTTTTTAATAAATCTGCAAAACTGTCAACAATTTTGTGTTTTTCTGTCAATATGGGGTGCTTTTTGTACATTAATGAGGAAAAAAAATTACTGAAATGATTTTAGCAAATGGCTGCAATATAACAAAATTCTAAAATTTAAGGGGGTCTGAATACTTTTCCGTACCCACGGATATATATATATATATGATTTGTACCAATACTATTGATAACACTTTAGTTTTACAGACCGATTTTTTCCTTACCTATTCACTAGTTTTTCTTATTAGGATACACATACTAGCATGAAGCACAGATTAATGCCTTATCTGCAGTGATCATATTTAAGATTCCTTAATCCTACTTCATGCTTCATTCATATCGGCCCCAAAATTGTATTTTACATTGCATTTTACAATTACATTTATGCATAATCACAGGATTTACACCTAAATGATCTTTCTTATATAATATTGTCCATATCCAAGGAATCTTGTTTTTCCTTACATATTTGTGGTACACTGCCAACCAGTTTTAGTTGGCACTTGTCTCAAAAAAACAGTTAGATGTAATATGATTTTGTTTGTCATCATTTTTCATACCATCCAGCTGGCAAGTTTTATTTCCTAACTAAAGTAAAATATTACTTGGAAAATGTTCATTTTGGACCCCACAACCATATTTAGCCAATATCAAAAGCAATGCCAACTTTTGAATCAAACATTAGTTAATAGTAATAGGAGTAATAGAAGGATATGCACATATACAGAGATATTCACATATTTTCTGCTCAGCTTCAGTTGCCCACTGGGGTTTCAACTGCAAAAACAACCAGCTCCTACACAGAGACTTCTCAAAGACAGCTTTGCACTTCTGAGTTTTGCAATCTCGTCTCTGTTTGTTCAAAATTTCATGTAGCACCTCAGCACTTATCCGAACACTCTGCGAAACTAAACGACCTGAACTCTGGGCAACCCCCGCTGAAGGGCTTTCTCTTTTCTGTCTCTCATTTGCATTAGCATATTAGAGTGTTTTCTGGGAAAATGAGCTATAGAAATTAATTCAGGATTAATTGGTGCCTTTATCTCGTTAGGACAATCTAATTTGGGGGATGATGGAATTGTTTAGACTCCCTTTTGCATAATTGGATTGCAGTGAATGGCTGTCATTATCGTCTCTTTAGCGGTGTCTGCGGACCCCCTCTTCCTGGCCTCCACCTCGTAAAGAGCCATCATGTGTTCAGCCAGTATTTTGCTAACCCCTGAAATACAGCAATGAGCCAGAGACGAGCATGTGGCTAACAGCACAGCAGTGATTAGCTCTCATATAAAACCATTAGTGCACAGTCAAAACTGTTCATGGGCTAGTTTGTACTCCATCCCATCTGACACACAGCACATAGATGCTAAAAAAAGGAGACAATGGATGGAGCATGAGCAAAAATAGACATTTGGCTGTGTATATTAATGATGTTAATCATTTTTATAGCATTTCAAGTTTTGTATATGAGTTCTCAGAAGGCAAGTGTACTGAAGTAGCAGTTAAATGCACTAAAGGTGTAATTTCACCATTACTACATTCTTTTACTAGCTGTTTTGATTGGAAGCTGCTTTTGACAGTGCTATCTATGTTCATCTATGCTATCATGCTAATAATAGTATCAATTTATATTTTCCAATTCCTCATCCATCAACCTAGATACGAGCCTCTAAAGAACTAGTAATCATATGCAGAAAATAGGTATAAAAACAAATGATAATAATAAAAAATGTTTCTTGAGCACCAGATCAACATATTAGAATGATTTCTGAAGGATCACGTGACTGGAATAATGACTGGAATGATAATAAAATATTAAAATAGAAAACAGCTATTTTAAATTGTAATGATATTTTACAATATCACTGTTTTTATTAAATAGATGCAGCCTTAATAAGCATAAAATACTTATCTTACCAATAATTTATTCATTTAGAACATTGGTCTCAAACTCAATTCCTGGAGGGCCACAGCTCAGCACAGTTTAGCTCCAACCCTAATCAAACACACCTGATCCAACTAATCAAGGTCTGCAGGATAGGTTGCGTTCCACTCCACTTTTAGACACGCACTTGTAAACTTCCCTAAGCACTTCCCCTTGGGGAAATCCCCTCTGCCATTTTGAAGTGCGTTCCACTTCGTGAAGTGAACGAGGCAAGTTTATATGGACAGACCCTCGACCCCTCGATTTTGACAGAGGGAGCGAGTCTGCTTCATATGCACACTTCAGGCCACTCCATAGACCACAATGCAACACGATTGTGACGTCATCGCAGACCACGTTTAATTTATCCCCACCCCCGCACCCAACAACTCTATAATACATATATAAATATATAAACCAAACAAATTCGTAAGGGAAAAAATTTAAAATAAACCAACTCTATAACAGTTTCTAAGTGATCAAGGGCTTAGGACGTTCCAGTTCAGCCCATTCTAAGGGTTGCGCCAGAAGTGGGCACTCATGCAACGTAATCAATGACGTACATCCGAGTAAACGAGACGGAGGGAAGTTTGCGAGTGAAGGGCATAAAAAATGAACTGGAACGCAGCCCTAGAAACTTCCAAGCAGATGTGATTTGGAGATGGTTGGAGCTAAACTCTGCAGAGCTGTGGCCCTACAGGAATTGAGTTTGAGACCACTATATTAGAATAAAATTATTAGAATGTTTAAATAACTGTAATGGCATTGAACATCAGTGTTGGAGAAAGTTACTTTTAAAAGTAATCCATTACAATTGCGTTACTCCATAAAAAAAGTAACTATTTGCGTTGGTTACTTTCTATGGAAAGTTTGTAACCTAAGCTTGACTTGCTTATTAACAAAAAAAAAAAGTTATATTTTTGGCAACTGTAAAGTGAAATTAATAAGCCTCAGCCTGAAGGAAGTGCCTCTGCACCGCACTCCTGATTTCTCTCAATAAATGGGAAAACAAAGTAACTTGCATTACTTACTGTATTTGTAAAAGTAACTCAGATATTTTCTTGTAAATTTAAAAGTAATGTGTTACTTTACTCATTACTTGAAAAAAGTAATCTGATTATGTAACTTGTTACTTGTTAACACTGTAACTTGTTACTTGTTAATGCATTACCTTTAACACTGTTGAACATATTTTATTAGTATCATTTATTAAATACATTAAAATCAGTCTATGAAACCATGAATTCAATATTTAATGAATCTAAAAAGAATCGTAAACATCTCTGAAGTTCTTCATACAAAATGCTTATATTCTAAATGCTGACCATAACTTATGTGCACGAGAACCACGTTTTATGTTTAATGCGATCATGTTGAATATCCTGATTCACTCTGAAACAATTCACATAGCACATAAAAGGGTTTCATGTTGACTTTAAATGCTTGTTTATACATGGTCAGGTTCCTGTTCTTTGGCACATATGAATGTTTTTTGCTGTTTTTTACCACTGTGCAGTTCTCAGAGCTGCCGCATTAAGATGTTCCATTAACAGCGATCGCTGATGGAATGGGGAGGTCACTGGAGTATCAGTTGATTCACTGTTGTCAGCACCCACAATTCTTGTCTGCCTAAACTGCTTGGTAACTATGGCAACAAGGCTGGAGGGCCCACCATTGTCTCACATGTGGTGAAAGGGAATCAAGGATATTTTTTACACAGCAAGAATGAGTGTGTGACAAAAGCGAACAGGAGAAATGAAATGATACACAGCCAAAGATCGATATAAGATCACAAAGCACTTATCAAAATTTATGGGCTCATAATAACTTTTTTTCACCCACACTGAATGTTGATGACTGAACCCTCCGATGAAGTTTAAAAACCCTCTTCGCCTGTCTCCCATCTAAAGCTTGCGAGCTGGATCATCAGTGATGTGCAATTTGAAAGCTTTATTATTCAAGCACAGCTCATAATGCTATTATACTGCAGGCCATTCGAAGTTGTAAACAACAGCGGAAAGAGAAATGAAATTCATTGTGCCACTACCAAGCAGCATACAGTCCATAAAGTCTATCCCATGGCGAGAAAGGAATTTTATAGGTATTTTTCAGGGGAAATCTGTTGGTGGTTGTTTTGTGTTACACAAATTGTCATTTGGCGCCACTATCATGGTTTGCTAAGCATCTAAAAAGTATTTTAAAGCAAAACATTAAAGGAACAGTTTACCCAAAAATTTTAATTTACTGAAAATTGCTCACCACAGGATCCTCTGCAGTTAATGGGTGCCGTCAGAGTCCAAACAGCTGATAAAAACATCACAATAATCCACACGTAATCCTCACAACTCAGTCTATTAGTTAGCATCTTATTGAAGCAAAAAGCTGTGTATTTGTAAAACAATTCCATCATTAAGATGTTTTAACTTCAATCCATTGCTTTCGGCTAAAATTCAAGTACTCTATCCATAATATTGCATTCTCCATTGAAAAAAGTTGTCTCGTATGCACGGATCAAAAATCGTTTACAAATGAAAAGAGTCCAAAATAGTTCTAACAAATCTTTTGGTGGATTTTGATGTCAGAGGACAACAGAGGATGGACTTTTTATGGATTATGGACTTTGGCCAGAAGAAGTAGTTTCAAGTTAAACCCCTTAATGATGGATTTGTTTTCTACAAACATGCAGCTTTTCACTTCACAAGATGTTAACTGATGGACTGGATTAACTTTTGTGGATAGAATGAAATTTCTAAATTGTCTAAAATGTCCAAGTTTAGGCTTTGTTTTCCAATTGACGTGTGCTACAGTCATTATACATTATGTTTATTTGACCACTTTGACCGTTCTCAGTCAATCCCACCTTCTCGCATGCCATGATTAGTCAATTATATACAATGTCTGCACACTATTGGTCAAACTATTTTTCAATCACTCCCTTCAGCAAGTATGAAAGCAATAGAAAAACAAAGCCAAATCCTGGACATTTTGAGCAATTTAGAAATCTTGGCAAGGGCATGTCCACGAAAAAGAGGATGTGCTGCAAGGTCATCCTACATGTGGATTATTGTGATGTTTTTATCAGCTGTTTAAACTCTCATTCTGACGGCACCCATTGACTGCAGAAGATCCACTGGCGAGCAAGTGATGTGATGCTAATTTTTTTTCCAAATCTGTTTTGATAAAGAAGCAAACTCATCTTGGATGGCCTTAGGGTGAGTGAATTTTCATTTCTGGGTGAACTTTTTTTCTTGGTATATGTGTGATGTATAATAAATCTGTAATGTAAATCTATACTCTAGAAATAAATACTAAAGAAAATGATCATGTTTTATCCAAATAATGCCTGACAGTGTTTGGCAAAAGGTGAAAATAAACAGCCTATATGTGCATCTTTGTGGATACGGAAACATTTGTGAAAAAAATAATTTGTGCTTCTAAGACCCTTTCTCTGGGGCTTTCAGGTTTTGAGTCAGACCCCCAAACCACTAATCATGTTTCTGAAAATGTAGGATGTAAATTATAATTTCAAGAACTCTAAGATATACTAAAATGTCAATGATGAGGTTTCCATTTAAAAGTTAATTGTCTGCAAAAATACTGAATAGTGAGTAAATATTGATAACTTTGATTGAATTGTACATGTCTTTTAGGTCACTGGCAGTCCACACATGTTGAGGAGCAAAGAAGCACAAAAAAGAAAGAAAAAAGAGGATAGAAGAAAAGTAGAAATAGAGAGAGAGAAGAGAGCGAGTGAAGGAGCACTCCTACGGGAGTTGGAGACATTAGGACCCATCAGCTTGACATACGAATCATTCTCTCATGTAAACATAAATATGAGAGTGTGTTCCTGAAGTCGTGGCAATTTCTGTTGCTAGGCTACGTTGCATTAAGCAGTGTAGCTGTCCCTGTTCATTTCGCTCCAGGGATTTCAAAGATAGCAAAAGAACCTGCCACCTATAATGAAGATTTTCTCCAACTATGCAGCCTTTGCTAGCTCATAAACATGGCTTTAAATGCATCAGTATTAGGTTGTGAAAGTAGTTTTATTGTTGCATGCTATTAGACCCAGTACTGTGTACAGAATTAACTTAAAACTTCATTAAGAGTGCACAGATACCCAACTGGGACTGGTGAGGTAGGAGGAGGTGTATCATATAAGCCCAAAATGTTTGAATAGCAAAGACCAAAAATGTGTTGTATGCAGCTAAAATGTTTCATTATTTTGTGATGAGCTCAAACAACATACCATTTCTGAAGTTCTAAGGTCTAAAGCCAGCCATATCACCATTAACATAATTATTATATTTATATATAAATGTAGAGAGACAGAAAGTGACTCTATGACTTGGAAGAAAGGAACTTGTGCGATGTGAACAGTCATTTGCTTTCATTAATATATTGCTGACATTTGACTGTACAATCAGAAATAACGTTAATGGGATTGTTAGCAATACATTCTTGGAACATATTTTTGTTAACTGGGTAATTTAAAGATGTGCTTAAAGCCAAATACCTTATCTAATCTAATATCTAATAGCGAATAACAAAAGAAAGAAAGAAAGAAAGAAAGAAAGAAAGAAAGAAAAAAAGAAAAAGAAAAAAAAAAAAAGAAGAAAGAAATGTTGGACTCATCAAATAAGGATAAAGCAATATTTTAATGAACATATCTAAAATAATAATGCAACTCTGTAAAACTAATATGAATAAAGTGTGAACTTTATGAATGAAAATACATGAAGTGTTACTTGGACACCTTAAACAGCCTACAGCGTACTCTATTACTTAATAAAAACAAATATTCTGATATTCTCAATATTTAAAATTGGTAATTTTTTTATAGAAAAAATGTTCCAGTATTTAACTTTTAACATTGTTAAATGGTTAAATAATATGTAATTCCACTGTAAAATAGTGCAAAATTCATATTGCTTAATAGCATAATATGGATATAAAGTTGTAAAATATACAGGCAATAAAATGTCATTCCTCAATACCTGAAACATGGTCACTATATTTATTTCAGTGAATTTATGTCAACTATGGCTGCCACTTTTTAGTGCAAAAGAAAAATTTTTAACGATTTTTTTTTTATTACTGATGTATTTTGCTATATTTGCGTGTATTATTTTGCTACATCATATTTAAAATACAATGCAGTGTGTTCCAAGAATACCATGGAGCTATACAGTTTTTGTACTGGTGTTTCCTTTGTAGTCAAAGATGCAACAATCAAATTTATTCGCAGTATTGTTGAGTTGTGTTTACTGTTTGTCACATCGCTGTAATTTCTTCCTGTCTTTCTCAGCTCAGGACTTTAGGGATATCCTTTATGCTGGCCTCGCATACTCATCTATTCCTGGATTAGGACCGCCGCTCATACAATTTCATGAACCTGGCCTGTAATAGTAACCTTATTTCAGCCCAACAATGCTGAGCACACACACTGAAGAGCGGCAGCACGTGCTAAAATAAAACCACAAAGATACGCTGACTGTACCGGTGCAGATATCAGTCAGAGTTATGAGCAAATAACACCACTGAGACAGTTAAAGAATTACAGGCAAGCAAACACATCAACCCCTTTTTATCTCCACACATGTTCAGCGTTTATCGAATTCAGCCTGTGTTCTTCAATATGTTGAATTGAGGTTGAAATTAAAGATAAGCAAATGACTTTGATAATGCTGTTGTGAATATACAGGTTTGTATGCATTTAATAAATGCATATAGCAGCATTGCAGCGATGCTTCAATGCAATTCAAGCGCTGTGAAATTCTACATCCCAGTGTTGAATGTTGAATCTGATGTGCTGCGATAGGCATCCATCTGTTTATGCGCTCAACATCACATTAGGTGAGGATGTGAAATGAGAGGCATTTTTTTTAAACCACATGCCCACGGCACAACAGTTCCTCTTCAGAATATAATTTTCTCCAAAATCTCTTGTTGCTGTGGTTGTTTCACCAGGGTAGGCAATACACAGGCCCATGAATCCTTCGGAACTCAAACTGTTGAAGGACATTTGTTCTAAATCAACAGGATCTTGTGATACCTAAATTCACATTCAGTTACTTTCAGCAGCATGTAATCTTATATCGCACGTCTTACGGAACGTGTTTCGGTTGACATTGAAAGCCAGTAAATAATACTGTGAGAGATCCATTGGGCAGGTGCCATGAGCTACACGACCTCCACATTGCTGCTCTCTCTGTGTGTGTGTGTGTGTGTGTGTGTGTGTGTGTGTACTGGTATATATGGTTTATGAGGACACAAATGTGTATAATGATCGTTACAGTACTTAAGTATTTTTTGGGAGTATCTGTACTTTACTTGAGTTTTTATATTTCAGCCAACTTTTACTTTTACTCCACTACATTTCCTAATTAAAATGTATACTTTTACTCTGATACATTTCCCCGAAGCATATTCGTTACTTACTACAAAATAGTCAGAAGTCAGAAGAACATAGACTGCAAGAAAGCAGGTTTGACGAATCAGTGGTCTGGCGTTTGCACGTTAGACTCCTAAAAATCACCTGTGCTCATGTGCAAACCAAACAAGTGCGCGCACAACCGCGGATGATTCATTTCCACTCAATCCAGTCGCGATAATATGGTATTTTTGTATGATGTGGCGCTCTGACATCAAGTAGGCTATATCACCAAATCACACTCAGAGTGCATGCACGTTGATTTATTTGACTGTTAAAACTCAAAATTCCAGGCATTCTAAATTGTAGACGGCAAAAATGCTTCTGTATGCTTTTTTTATATTTATATAATTTAATATAGTTCACTTAATCTATTTCACAAAAAGAGTACCGTTTTTCTGCAGATATCAGCATGAACACATTTATCATTTTATACAAGTTCAGTAAAGTTAGCAATAAGTGACTTACATTTCACACATAATTTTGCCTGTTTTTGCTCAATTTTGCTAAGAAAATATTCCAAACAAGATCACAGGACTGTTGTGATCCGCGTAAAGGACGTGTTTACTTATCGCCTGATCTAGCTTTTTGGAACGAACGGTTGTAAAAAGATTCAGTTATTTCCTTCGTTAACACAGTCCAAATGCTTTGTTCCTGGATGAATCATTCATTTAAATGATCTTTTGAATCCAATGTCTCAACATCATTAACAGTCCCTTGCGGTCCCTACGGCGGCTTAACTTTCACATTTCGACATTTTTCCATGTTTTAAATTTATTGCAACTATAAGTAGTCATGTTTTTATGTTAAAAACAAAACAGTAGACCTATTCTTGTATTGCAGTTTAAAAATGCATCCATGCCCCTCTTAGCTACTTAAAACTGTTCTAATAACATCTAAATGCTATGTTCCTGGCAGATTCCCAGAATGGTTTTCTATGTGGAATGACACGACACTATAACGACCGGATGAGAGTGTTTCTTATTCTTCCCCACAAAATTGCCAAATGGAAGAAAGAGTTAAAGCTGAACACAATCTTGCTACTCAAGCTTTGTATGAAATTTTTTTATGTATATTTATTTGCTTCTTTTCCATTTTTCATTTACTTGTACTTTTACTTTCAATACTTAAAGGGTCAATATGCTTTTTTACAAGATCATATATTTTGTGTATTTGGTGTAATGATATGTGTTTATGTGGTTTAAGGTTCAAAACACATTATTTTCCACATACTGTGCATTATTGTTTTTCCTCTATGCCCCGCCTCTCTGAAACACTTCGTTTTCTACAAAGTCCCACCTCCCGACAAGCGGAGTCTGCTCTTTTTGGCCAGCTGACCCAGTGCATTGTGAGTGGCCGAACACCGCAAGCACTCGTTGGAAATGTAACGCCCCTTACAATAATCGCGAGTTTCATCTTTCAAAATATATGTAAAGACAGAGCCCGAAAGGGAACAGAGTCTCGTGACAGACACAGCGATGAATATGTGTTTGCATTACACAAGCCACGGTTAAAACAGCTGACTCCACTGTGATGTGACCAACCCTCTCTCGCTCTCTCTCTCGCTCGCACACACTCTCTCTCTCTCTCTCACACACACACACACACACGATGCGCAAAAACTCAGCATTTGAACAGTCATAGCAAATACTAAACTAGCACAACATAGTCTGTACGAAGCACCAAATCCACAAATGTCATAGCAAAGTCAGAATTACCTCTCTCCTAGGTTCACGAAACGGTCGTCTATAAAATGCATTGTTGTTCTGTTGTAAGTAATCTTAAAGATTCCTAAATGCATCTACTTTCGGAAGGCCAAATAAAATGCTTTTGCTTTCGCCTAGAAACACACATCCCTGACATGGCTGCTTCAACACTAATTGTGGTTACTGAAACCACGCCTTCTTGCTTTGCTGTGCACATTTGGGCGCATTATGCTAATATTTCCACATTGTGACATAGACATGTGGGGGCATGTTAGAACGAGCCTTTTTAGGGGGGCTGACGTTTAACTTTTATAAAGAATATCTCTTTTTGATACTTTAGTCTTTGCAACTTCAGGGATCTATCTATGCACAATCAGCTTGTAACACTCCAAAGAGAAAGGAAAACTTGAAATCGTTTCATATAACCCCTTTAAGTACGTTTAAGATTTATAAAATACTTTTCGTACTTAAGTACAATAAATATCACATACTTTAAGACTTTTACTATTTACTATTTATTTTAAGAAATATTCTAAATGGTGACTTCAACTTCTACCGAAGTCATTTTCTGGTAAGATATCTGTACTTTTACTTGAGTATGGCTTTCAGGTACTTTATACACCACTAATAATGACATGGGTACTACAACGTAAACATGGTTTATAAGGACACTTCCTGTGTCCCCATAAAACAAAAGGCTTAAAAAACATACAAAACGGTGTTTTATGAAATTCAAAAATTGCCAGTAGTTTTCTGTAAGGGATAGGTTTAGGTGTATGGTTGGTGTAGGGCTATAGAAAATACAGTTTGGACAGTATCAAAACCATTATGCCAATGGAGAGTCCCCGTAAATCACAAATGCCAGTGGTGTGTGTGTGTGTGTGTGTGTGTGTGTGTGTGTGTGTGTGTGTGTGTGTGTGTGAATTAGTGTTCTTGACAAAAGTGCGAGTAGTTGCCCTGTTTGTGACTAACACATACACTACAGGTAGATCTTATTTGGCGATATGTTGTAGCCAACCCATGTTTATTACAGTACACCAGTGCGCAATTGTATAGATAGCATGGTTATTATTGATTATTAATTTTGTATGTGATTATACCGTATGACATTATAAAATTACACTATCGTTCCAAAAGTTTGGGATAGATGATTTTTATGTTTTTTTTGAAAAAGTTCGTATGCTCTCAAGGGGCTGGAATTTATTTCTATCAAAAATACAAGGAAAATTTTAATATTGTGAAATATATTTAAGAAAAATAAGTTTTTTATCATCAGATATGTATGATACATTAAAAGCCATTTCTTTCTGTATGCAAACTGAATTTTCAGCAATCATTACCCAGTCTTCAGGTACTACTGATCTGTTATCAGTGTTGAGACTGTTCTGCTGCTTAATATATTTTTTTGAATCTGTGATACGTTTCAGGATTCTTCGATCCTCCAAAGATAAACCAAGATAATTTTTTTAAAATATAAATATTTCCAATATACACTACTGTTCAACAAGTTGGGGGTCAGTAAATTTTTATTCTTCTTTTTTTGAAAGAAATAAAAATTACTTCAGACAAGGATGTTCAAATTGATAAGAAGTGGGAGTGTCACAGATTTATATTGTAAAAAGAATTATATTTTGAATAAATGCCTGTCTTTTAACTTAACCATACAAAAGTAGCACAGTTCCAAAAAAAGTCTTTGGAGCACAGCTGTTGCCAACTTGATATCAATTAATAATCACATATTAGAATGATTCTGAAGGGAGCAGTAACACGTTAGACGGAGTAATGGCTGCGGGAAAGTCACTTTGGCATCACAGAATAATATATTTTCAAGTATAGGAAAATAGAACCCTTATTTTATATTAATAACCTTTTGCAAGATTCTGTATTTTTTCGTATTGTTGGGATCAAATAAATTTGCCGGCCTTTATGATCATAAGCCAGCTTCTTAAAACAACATTACAGTCTTAACTGGTCCCAAAGTTTTGGAACGGTAGTTAAATCTAAAAGATTACCACCAAACGGAACGGCTAGTTTCCTTAAACTAATATAAAACTAAAATGCTTGTGTGGTGTGTGTGTGTTGTGTAAACTGCTGTTTAGATCAGTAAGATTTTTAAGAGTATCTTATGCCTCGCCAAGGCTGATTTATTTTGATTAAAAATACGTAAAACAGTAGATATTGCAAAATATTATTGTAATTTTTAATAACGAAACTACAAAAAAAGAATCAATATTATATCTCATATATATTATACTATATAATAGATAGATATATATATATAAATACATATAATATTATAACATATTCCTGTGATGGCAAAGCTTGAATTTTCATTAACTATACTACAGTCGTAAGTGTCACATGATTCTTCAAAAATCACTTCTAATATGCTGAATTATTATCAATTTTGGGAACAATCCTGCTGGCTTTTATGTATGTATGTATTTATTTATTTACAACCTGTGATGCTTTTTAGGATTCTTTGATGAATAAAAAAACAGCATTTATTAAGTATTTAAGCATTAAAAAAGTTTAAGTATTTACTATCACTTTTTAGCAATTTAACGTATCCTTGCTCTGTAAAAGTATTACTTTCTTTTAAAAAGGAAGAGTTCTGACCCCAAACTTTCAAACAATAGTGTATATTGTTAAAAATCTATTTTGAATAAATGTTTTTTTTAACTTTTTATTCATCAAAGAATCGTGAAAAAAAGTTATCACATAATTATCACAAAATATTAAGCAGCAAAAGTTAATTGAATGTGTCTGAATATAGAGATTTGTGCTGCACGCGCAAGGTCTGCCTCATAGTTTGCTGGATGATGTCCAAGAAAATCTGCTATCATCAAAGCAGTAGAAATGGCACACTACTCAACATCATTTCCTCTATTTCTAATAATCTTTTCTTTCCTAAGATTTGATCACTGCCAAGTCCTGGTGCTCGAGCAGGTCTTCTACACAATAGACCAATATGGTTTCGGAATATGGAGGTGAGTTCAGTGATCAATAATGCTTACAGCCCCTAAAATGGCAAGAAATAATATCTGAGGCTAATGTGCCTGAAATTCTCATTTAAGAGTCTGTGTGCTAACCTCCTTAGCATGTCCCCTTGAGGAAACGGGGGATATGATTAGGAATTCGTTAGCAGGCTTCTATTTCTATGCTGATGACACACTTTTCTCGCTCCTCTCTCCCAATGGGCTGGCTCTTGACTTTCTCAACCTTCTCAACAGATAACTCTTTGCACAGCGGCGAGAAATGTGACACGCTGTTCATTAAGAAAAAAAAAACATTGGCCTCAGGGAGATGGTGGCAGTGGCATAATGGATGAATCTGATTTGCACTTTACATTGTTGAAAATGGTTACATTTAAAGTTGCGTGATTAGTCTGAACTAAGATTGAAGAATTGCGATAGATCTAAGTTTTTTCTGGAGGTTTATACTTAACTTTTAAAGGGTTAAGTTCACCCAAAAATGAAAATTCTGTGATTAATTTCGTTCCATCTTTATGTTTGTTTCAACGCGTAAGACCTTCGATCGTCACAAATTAAAGAATTTTAATATTACATTTACATTTACATTAGTCATTTAGCAGATCTTTTTATCCAAAGCGCCTTACAATTATGAATGGAAGCAATCAAATCACAAAGAGCAATTATTTTTATTATATGTAGATATTAATTTTTTCTTACCCTGCATAGATAGCAATGCAACTGACATGTTCAAGGCACTGAAAGGTCATTAGGACATCATTAAAATAGTCCATGTGTCATCAGTGGTTCAACCTTAATTTTACGAGGCTACGAGAATACTTTTTGGTGCACAAAGAAAACAAAACTAACGACTTTATTCAACAATAATTTTCCGCGGCACAGTTTTTCCACATTAGTCAAGAGTACTGTTTTTGCTGACTGTACAACACACTGTGGTGCGCCTTGTTTTACAAGCAGAAGAATGCAGACCATCATGGTACTCTTGATAATGGCGGATGATGGTTCTACGAAAGAAGAATTGTTGAATAAAGTTGTTAATATTTTATGTATACATGACAACGTTTTCAAAACAATTCGCGTTTACAACAATATCCCGCAAAATGGCCAAAACACTGTCTTACAAGCCAGGAGGCCATTAGTGGGCCTGTCACCTTGTTAGTACACATTACCTGTATGAAGTGACGATTATATGTTTAAATGTTTCTCTTTCCGCTGGTGGTTGTAATATTGGTGAAGTAACTCCACACTTTGCTGAAGAAGTATTAACAAACTCTTGAGCAGCAACAACAGTACCATGCCATTGTTGTATATGTTTGTTCGCGCTTGCCTTTGAAATCGACATGTATTGCACATGCACATGATGTCACCGTTTTCAAAGATTCCCGTATAGGGTGTTTACAAGGAAACGATAACGGTGGCATTTTCTAAAACTTGCACTTTGAAACCCATTTTCAAAAATATGTGTTTTCAGTCCCCAAAATGCCATTGTCGTGTAAACGAACAGGCAAAACGCATAAAAAGTTTGCCGTTTTTGGCTGAAAACGTTGTCGTGTAAACGGCCCCTTAAGGCAGAAATTAGGAACTTTAGACTTAAGGCCAAGTCACACCACACTAACAGATGCAGACCAATGCCGCCAGACAACCATTAGCTACAGTACGTCACAACAAACCTTGATTCAACATGTTCAATCAGTGAAAACATGTGCTTAACAAGGCCAACAGACACCGACAGGGGTAACACACTGATCCAACAAAACTTGTTGAACGTGTCTTTTTGTCGTTTGTCGGCATACGTCAGTGCAGTGTCTATTGGCCTTCACACTGATTCACACATTCTGAGAATACTAGACATTTCCTATTTCTGAAACACAAAAATGAATAGAGCATCTTACACTTTTAAAAACAAAAGTTTCATTGGCCTTTAATAGTGTTCTTTATAGTGGAAAAGGATCTTTTGATTATTAAAATGTTCTTTACACACAAAAAAAAGGTTATTTTAAGAACTTTTCACTGAAAGGTTCTTTGGGGAACCAAAAATTTTCCTCTATGGCATCGCTGCAAAAACACCCTTTAGAACCTTTATTCTTAAGAGTGTATAGGCATCGATGGTTCCATGAAGAACCTTTAACATCTATTGAACGAAAAGTGCTTTATAGTCAAAAAAAGGTTTGGATGTTCTTTACACTAAGAAAAAAAAATTGTTCTTTTAAGATCTGTTCACTGAACAGTTCTTTGGGGAATCCAAAATGGTTAATCTAAGGCATCATTTCAAAACCCCCATATTGGATCCTTTATTTTAAAGAGCGTAGTTCAGTTTTGAAGCTTCTTGTTCCTTTTGGCCATAAAAAACTGCTTCCATTAACAAAGATGTTCCCCAATTCAGTAAAAGAATGCCCAGATGCGAAATCTAAACAAAAACGCGTCTAATATTTATAATTTCTCCGCCTGATTAAATTGAAAAGGTGTATAAATAGATGCAAAGCTTGGGGTGGAAACGATTGTATCTGTAACGCATCCCCTCCATCCCCTCCGTCCCCTCCGTCCCCTCCTGCCCACTGTGGCTTTGGTATTGTGTTCGTATAAACAGGACACAGGGCCCTTGGACAGGGTAGGTGCGGAATGTACTGTCTCCGCATTTGTTTTTCATTGAAAAGGGGATTGCGAATCCTGACGGGCATGATTAATCACCACTCGCCAGACATCTGAATACGGCTCGGGAAAGGTTCAACTTTTTAATTCATCCTACACGCAATCTATTCAAACCAGCTGCTGCCTTTCCTCATGCTCATTTTCACTCTTTTCTCAGTGACCACTGCTGCTATTCTCTCTCTCCTTCTCTTTCTCTTTCCTTGGCTTTCATAATTATCAGGGGAGAAGGGGCATTGAAAGCTGTTGTTTTTGAGGAGATTTCAGTCGTGTCAACGTCTCGAGCCGCAGCCAACTGTCTTCCTCTCTCCGTTCTGTCGAATTATTATTTCAGGCTTACAGATATGACGAGGAAAACAGTAATTTTCCCAACAAATACCTTTCTGAGAGTCAAGCACTGCTCTGTGTAATTGTGAAAAAGGTAGGAAAAGTAAGAAAATACATCTTGTTGAGCGCTCTGTATTTTGTGTTGGATTGATTTTCTGTTTCCCTTATTACCAGCAGACAACCCCAAGAGGGAGAAGTGGATCAAAACATTTTTGAAACGGTTCTGTCTCCGGTTCCCTTATTTTGTAGCTCACTTTAGAGCCAGTCCAATATTTCTCCTGGGGAGCTCGAACATACTCATCAAAATCTGTTGAGCAGCAACAGCCCACTAAAGCCACAGTGTGGTTGCTCCAATTGTTTAAAACATCTCCTCCATTATGAGAACAGGCAGAAAAACAAACCACAGCATGCTTGGCATCAAAGTCATTTAGAAAAAACAGCAGACAGACACAGAACTATTTCAATAACCCCACAAAGATACCACAGGAAAACATTTGGTCCATTAAACTATTCACATATGGCCTAACCCTTTCGAATGCAATTGATTTCCACCTCACAGTTTGAGGTGAGCTTAGGGTTCCAAAACCTAGTGAGCTGCCTCACTGCCTACTGCCTTCATAGACAGCTGTCTTCTGAGGCAGAGTCTTAAAGGGATAGTTCACCATAATGTAAACTTCTGTCATCATTTATACACCCACATTCATTCAAAATGGTTTGGTGGTCTTTCTTTTGTAAAATTTTAAAGATGTTATTTTGAGAAGTCAATGATAAACAAAACTGGTCACCTGCAATTTGGTTTGTAATGACATGAGGGGGTGAGTAAATGATGTCAGAATTTTCATTTTTGGGTTAACAACCCTTTAAATGTCATTATAGTAGCAATTGAATTACATTTTAGATGGCAATTTGGAAAGCCCTACATAGAAAGAAGCTCCACCTACACTACAAATGTTCTGCATATGCAATTGATACCAACTGTGTTTATTGTTAGGAGCATGTTGCTAAAGCTAATAGTATGATACTTAAAACAAACATAATACAAATATTGGGTAAATTCCATTTTTAATTGCACTGAAAAAAATGTTATTCATAATTTTATAATCAATATTTTCCTCACGTTTTCCACACCATCTTGGATGCATTATGTCACATTGTTCATAGCAGTGCATTCTGGGATTGCTTTTGCTGTTAGAATTTGGTTAAAATTAGGTATCTAAAAGGTTGTTTGCCTTAAAATGCACAGGTGGCCAATTAAATTCTGGCCAAAACATATGCTAAATATAGGCTGTAAAAAGCAGAGTTTTTTTATTTAAAATAAATCAATAAACAAACAAACAAACAAACCTTCAAATGCTGAAATGTATAACATGATGTACTTTTGTAATAAGAGTAAGAAAATGTTTCCAATCTAGTAATGCAAAATGAGTGATGCCAAATGTACATTTACAGTTAGAAATTTATGTCCCACTTTATATTAGGTGGCCTTAATGTACAAAAATGCACATTGTGTTCGTATTGTGTTGTAAAACACTTGCTGCTATTGAGGTGGGAGGGACTGGTTTGGTGGTATGGGTAGGTTTAAGGTAGGTCAACAGAGTAATAATCAATGTAATTACAGGTGTTATTACATGCATGCACTTTATATAAGCACAATGTAAAAACATGTATGTACACAATAAGTGCATTGTATTAATATAAAGTGGGACCTTAGCGATTTTTTTTTTTTTTGGCCATTCTTTGTATATTTTGAAATATATATTTTAGAATATATCTGGAAATGTATTTTTAGCTCTATGGGAGAGCATTTGATTCCCTTCTTAAAATGAATGATAGCTTATTGGTAAGCAAGCATTAGAAATGCATCAGGTGGATCTATTTTTCACTCCTTCTATCCCTGGAGACGTTTTAGCATATCTATGACTGGATCTCCTCCAATACAAGCAGCACATACATCTGTTTAAAGGATTAGTTGTGAATAATGCTGAAGGCAGAGGGCAGTTTTTATCTGAGCCAGCCACTGCTGCATCCTCAGGTAGGCAATTCCAGAAGCCTGTTTGTCTCTTGAGCTGACTGACCTTGAAAGACCCTTGTTGTTCTCCTGCACCACCACACAAACAGACTGCAGATGATTTTATTGTTTGCCCTTTACTGTCTGAGAGACGGGTGCAGGGAGTCGGTGAGCATGGCGGAGAGAAAGAACATCAGTGGCACCCGGTACGCATTCGATTCCTCTTGGACGCCTGAACAAAACACTGCAGAAATCGTAAGTCTGCTATTCCTATTCCACGGAAACAGAAAACATTGAGAGAAAATGTAAATGGAGGACTATTCTATTAGTATTATTCATTTAAAAGTATTGTGGAGTTTTTCCCCACTGAGTTTCTCCTCGGCTCACTTTGGAATGACAGTCTTTCATCTCTAGCTGCACTTGCGAGCGTGAGTCACACTTCGACTTCACAGAGGCATCTTCCAGCTCTCCCTCTCTCCTCCTCTTAGTCTCTGAGCCGAGTTTCTCCCTCTCTGACTTACTCTCTAACTGTGTTCTCTCTGTCTTGTTCCCTGAGGAAACAGGTTGAAGGATGAGCGGCTGACTACGGCATGTCAAGATCTTGAGAAAAACAGACATTATCAAATGCACAAGTCAGAGTTTTAATAGCATTTTCGATATCAAATGCGATGATAAGCACTTGGTTGACATCGGCTGCTGTTTATATAATACCGTAGATTGCCAGTGAATATGGTTCTGCACACATTACTGGAAGAATATTGGTTTTATGCTTCTTTGATATCAGTCCATCCAGTGCTGCTGGAATTTACAAAGTGGTTTGTCCTTTGATGAATAGTCAAGGAGGTCTAAAAGAGAAAGCTATCATTAGCATTCTCCTTCATTTCAATAGCAGTTGCTCAGCTGGCATATGCAGTCCCGGAAGTATGCAATCTACATGCTGACAACTTTGGTCATTGGTTCTCAGTTCTGCATACAGATTGGTATTCATAAATCTGCCATGCAGATTCAGAGCTGATAGTATGAGAAAATAGCTATGTTTCCATCACCCTGTTTTTATGAGCATTTTGAAGTATTGCATTAGAAACGAGTGATGGAAACAGCAAATTTCGAATAAAAAATCCCTTAATTCGCAAAGATGTTTTTACGCTCACTTGAGGTGGTTTTTAACTTGTGCGAAAAAGGGTTAATGCGAATAAAAGGAGATGGAAACGCATTTGCCAAGTAAATTCCTCCATGCGCATCAAAAAAGACATGTGACTGCGCTATGGGATGGCAAAACCTAACCAGTGGACCAATCTCATTCCTCAGCATCTGAAATGTTATAGTCATTTTGAAATGTCTGAGCAAAATCTGTCATCAAGGTATTTCTGTATAATTGCCTCCCAGAACTGACACAACTGCGTTCCCAAACAGCAGCATCCACCTCCGAAAGCAATGACCACATTTATTGTGTTTCGTCTGCTCGCTCTGAGGCGCAAGTAATTTATTGTATATGAAAATTATTATATCCAGGGGTTTCTCCTACTTTTCATAGTGATATACTGTCAGCTTAGTGCCAGTTCTACCAGGAAGTGGCGATTTTGTTCTCTTTGACTCGTTGGATGGAAACGGTGCTTTATTTTCAAATGTTTTATGCGATATTTCAATTTTGCGCAATTAAGTTAAATTCGCAACTTTGGATGGAAAACCGGCTAATGACATCTTGGCAACAGTGAACGAGCACAGTCCCGAACCCTTCACTTGCAATTATCCTGAGCAGTCCATTTCCAACTTAGTTAACAAAATAAAACAGGTAATTGTAAGAAAAAGATTAATGTCGGTCATAAGTCATGCTGTGAAATAGTCACAATTACCAAAAAAAGTCTGTTTAGTAACTTCTTTTCTTTTGTTTAGTAAAGTCTTTGTTTAAAGAGTTTATTAACTTGCATAATGATTTGTTTTATACATGGTTTAATTGCTTGAGAGGTGCTTTCCATCACAGTGTGCTGATATACAGCCATATCACACGCTACGAGTGTGATATTGCGTTTATACAACAGTCTAATAGTACAAGTGTGTAAATTAAAAGAGATAACAACGAAGTGTCTTTAAAAACCCTCGTTTGCGTTGATCTACTTCCTTCCGCCACGTATTGAAATCTTAGTTTTACAGTTTAACAGCTGAGACCAAGCCTCTTTTACTAATTCGAAAACATCACTTTAGAACTAATAATGAAGGAACGGCGTCGCTTCACTTAAACCCATTGTATTATATCGAGTGTAGTATTAAGAGAGAGATCGCCATTTAACAATTAGGGCGATTTCCCATTACAGCGCTATTCAATGCATTTCTCGGTTGTGTCCCTATGGTTGTATCTTATAAGGCTGTTTAAAGTAACATAACATCCTTGTTTCAGTCCTTTTCAGTATAAAAGTCCTAGCGAATCACTCAAAAAGACGGTCATAATAATGTAACATTCTCTGAAGTTGAAATCAGAATCACAAACTGACCCTTTCTCAATACAAATATGGCATATTAGTGATAAAAAAATATTACTTTTTGGAAAATAATATATAAATGAACAATAGCCATTATAAAAATACAATAAATTTGTACAATAGGAAATAAACACAAGCAAACAATTCATTCAAAAGTAGAAAAGCAGTGCTCTGTTAGTACAGGATTTAAGTACTTTCAGATAAAAAGATATGAAACTTAACTTTTCCCTAAAGCCAAATCGATTTGCTCTGGAACAAGTATTAGATTAATAAGACCAAAGATTACCCATTTAATATAACCAAAATTAATTATACCTCATGTAACACCATCTACATAAGAGCCAGTGGCAAAGTCCAAAAGGACTGGTCGAGATAAACTGTTCTCAGTGGGTACATGAGTGCTGAATGGCCCCTGTTGGCCTGGAGCTCACATCTCCAAAAACATCTAAACAAATTGTCAAATAGGTGCTATCTATCTTTATATATAAATTGCATATTTGAGTTCCAAACAACTACATTCTTGCCTAAATTCTCTTAAAACTACATTCCATGACACAATAACAGTAACAATATTGTAAAATTATAGTGGGTTCGCACTTCTGCCATTGACGCTCACTGAGAACCAGAACAAACTGTTGTATATAATATCTAATTATTAGTACTTGATTTTTGGAATCTGATTACCGATTACATGTGATCAGTTACTACCCAGCTGTGCTTGTAGTCAGCAGGTTATATGGATGAACTTTGAGATAAATCTGGAATTGTGTAAAATTCAAAAAACTGCATTAATGAAAACATGAGTAAGGCCTACAACAAAAAGGTGTTTAGGCCTACAACTACAAGCTAAATGTAAGCTATTTATTATTCGTTAGATTTTTTTTCTTTCTCAACACTGAGCAGAAGATCACAAATTTTAGGCACGGTAATGTTTTGATATCAGAAATTATTATTTATAAAGTCTGTTGTGCCTCTTGCCTCTCCCTTATTGAAATAAATCATATTCAAATGCGCTCGAAAACAAGATGGGATTTAATTAAGTTGTGCAAGCTAGCTGAGAAAGCACAAACACTCCAGGATTTAATGGAGTGAATGTTGAATACTTAGCATTTTTATTTTCTTTTCCTCTCCCCCTTTGCTGCAAAGTTGCATTCAACTCATTTCATTTGAAGGAATGTTTCTGCCATGATGGGGCTTTTCGATAAGCTCCCCTTTATTGCGTTTTCTGTCTGAGAATGACTAGTGCGCTTTTCTCCCACCTGCTCGCCTGTCACAGTGTCAGCTTGAGTCAGAACGCTGTGAAATCCCAGCGCACCGCCACGCAACCGTGTGGAAACACCACAGATGAGAGCACCAACAATGGAGGAAGGAAAGACGCCGACAATCGGATGAAGATGTCAGTTACAGTCAATAAAGGGAGAAGTCTTGATCTGTCATCTTGTGCATTCTGAAAGAGAGAGAGAGTCAGAGAAGTGATTGCACTGATGATGGGGAAAGGGGTTTTTATGAGTCATTACTATTCAAATGTTTTCTTTAGGGGTCTGAGAACTTCTATTAATAGCTAAAAACCCCATTAAAATATCAGGCTAATACTTCATGACTTCATAAAATTTTTATGACAATAGATTATACACAAAAGTTCAACTTAACACAATAGTAGAAATAGCCTGGAGAAAGCCTTTTGTGGAGAAAAGAAAGTCTTATTAAAAAATGTAAGACATTTAAGACAAAAATCTTAGATAACTCGGAATCTTCTGTTGTATTTCTTGGGTTAGGGTTACCTAACCCTATATAGATATATATATATATATATATATAAATATATATATATATATATATATATATATATAAATTTATATTACCAAACTATTCATTTCAAACTGCTTCACTCCTTATTCATTTTTGAACAAATTAAATTATCTGCCAAAGTTGTGTGGTGCAAACACAATATGTTAACAAGTCTCTTAAAACATCAGATAAATTGATATTTTTCATGACGAGGCAAATTTAGGCAAGTTGTAAAAATGTCACGTGGTGCAACTTAATTTATGATGTGTGCATTGTATAATATCATTCACCTTAAAAAAATATGTTTACAAACTATTTAAAAACATGTATTCATGAAACATTTGGCTTTACTTGACAGTTACACCACATGATATTTTGGGGATCATTAAAACCTTCCATGTAAAAGTTTTTCAAAACCATATGAAACCAACATGAATAACATTTCTAAGAACTTGTCACATGCGTTTTACATTGCTTTTTTTAATATTTTTCCTTTACTTTATCATAGAGTTATATTTGTTATTGCCCTCAGCAGTTGTTCGGATTTATAGGATTTTCTTTATGGTCAAATCAAATCAGTTCCAAACATGGACAGTTTTACTGTACTGGACCACAATGACCTTTCTAAAAGGAATGTTTTTTTTGTAACCCATTGTGGGACTACATTATGAAAGTATGGTAAAACAGAGGGATACAGCTTTAATAACTGGGGTTGGATGGGTCTGAGAAACTTGAAAGGGTATTTTGAAGAGAAAATAATAGGTCAATTTAGAAATTGCTATTATTATTTGCACACAACAACACTGGGGTCTCTACAACCCCAAACAGAAAAAGTGTAACATGAATTTCAGACACAGTACAGGATAGTTAACAATAATAATGCAACAATTAAGGGGCCAAGCACAACAGAGGTAAAATGAAGAGTTAAGGAGCTGTCTTTAATTACTCTGTAAAGACTAGGGTTCCCTTTCAGTCAGTCACGTTCGACGTTACGTCAGTCGTGACTGACGAATTTGGGATCTCGCCGGAGAGCCCAATCACCTTCGAGTGTAAACTAAACAAGCCAATGACAGTTGGCGTGCGTGTTTCGCCACGCACACCCCGCCCCGCAGCGCGGGTATAAAAGGAGAGCGCGTGCAAACGCACATCAGCTTTTCGCTTCGGAGCCGAGCCTTATACAGGACGAATCTCCGCGAGTGTTCGAGAGAAACAGCTGGCGTTGGTGTTACGGCGTGTCAGTGGGGGTTGCCATCCAGGCTGCTGAAACCTCGGCGAGCTGCAGCTGCCATTCTGCGGTCTCGGCGCGACCTCCCCTGGGCGATTCAGCACTCTCTCTAAAAGAGTGTTTCCTTCTAAAAGAGCAAATTCTAAAAGAGCTTCACGCGCGACGGGCGTCTTTTTAAAGATGGCTTCCCGCTCGTGAGTTTCTGGATGTGGTCGCTTCCTGGCTTCATCTGATGGCATCTGATGGCTTACAGCATGCTGAAGCAGCGCTCATGGATGAGTCATGTTCTCAGTGAAGGAATGACAATCGCGACGTTGCGGTCTAGATACCTCCTCATTAAACGGGGGGGTTATCCCCCTTGCCATGCCCCGCTCTAGTTCCTCTGGTTCTCGGAGGGCTACTTCGTTCATGGTCAGGGAGACCTGAGGTTACGGTGAGAGCTTCCCCGTCGAATACGTCTCCGCGGACCTCTCATTCCTCAAGCATGTCGCACACCACCTGGTGCTTCCGGACGAGCGTGCTGGGTCCTCGGACAGGGCGGGGTCCAGCATCTTGTGCGGAGCACAGGTGGATGACAGGATGTCGATCGCTGCATCGGAGGGCGAGCTAGGCTCTGGAGATGAGGATTCGGCTGCGCTGCCTCCGTCAGGAAGAGTGGCGTTGCCCGAGTCAAATCCAGATCTGACCGCTATGCTTTCCCGGGCCGCAGAGAGTGTCAGGCTGCACTGGAGGCCTCCTCCTTCCCCCGAACGCTCGAGGCTGGATGATTGATTCCTGGGGGCGCATGCCAGTCGTCGGCAGCCGCCTCTGGTTCCATTCTTCCCGGAAGTGCATGAGGAGGTTACTCAGTCTTGGAAGGCACCTTTTTCTGCCAGAAAACAGACTTGGTGCCTCCTCCGTCCTCACCACCCTCGACGGTGGGGGCGGCCCAAGGGTATGTGGACATCCCCCCAGTCGAGCGCGCTATTGCTATGCAGCTCTGCCCGCAAAGCGCCGCCGCCTGGAAAGGTAGTCCACGCCTTCCGTCCAGGGCCTGTAAGTTCTCGTCCACGCTGACGGCCAAGGCTTTACACCACCGCCGGCTGCAGCCCCTCTGTCTGCTCATCGCCGAGGGCGCCCTCCTGTGGCCTCCACCTCCGTTCCGGCGCGGCCACAACAGCAGCCTTCACAATGGCCACAGCGTGGAGCTGGCCGCAGGAAACCGGCGCAGCCTGCCTCCGCCCCTGCCAAGCCCATGAAGCGCCAGGGCAGGCGTCCTGAGACGGGCGACCCGGAGCTCTTGGATCCTGCTCTTCAGGAGATGGTGACCGCAACACTCCTTCCCCCAGAGGAGGGCCGGGTGGAAAATCTTTTGTTCCCGTTTGTTTCTGTTCCGCCACTGGCTACCCAGCTGGTGGTACCCAAAACTTCAATAAAAGAGCAGTTTCCTTGGCCTCCGGGTCCCAAGAGGGCGAGGATGGCAGTGCACGAGACCCAGTCTCCACACGGCCGTCCCCCTCTCCTTTCGCCTATGGGCAGCAGGGTCCGGTTCAGGGACGCTATGCCTCCTCGCGAGCCCTCTGCCCAGCTGTGGAGCCAGGTAAGTGGCGCGCCGCGCACTCAGACCCCACCCTGGGACGCACAGCCTCCCGGGTTGGGTCCCTGTGTTCCACTTCGCTGCCCCACTGCGGGTACGTCGGTGGTTTCCCTGGTCCCGCTTGTTCGGTCGCTGGGGGCCTGGTTAACGCTCCCCAGGCCGTCTCGCTGGCTCTTGAGAACCATCAGACTCGGCTGCACGATTCAGTTCGCCGGGCGTCCTCCCAAGTTCAGGGGCATTCGGTTCACCTCTGTGCGGACAGGGATGCTCCTGTCTTGCGTACAGAGATCACGGTCCTGCTGGCGAAGGAAGCGATACAGCCGGTCCCTCCAGCCGAGATGAGGTCAGGTTTCTACAGCCCATACTTCATCGTACCCAAGAAAGGCGGTGGGTTACGACCAATCCTGGACCTGCGCGTACTGAACCGGGCCCTTCACAAGCTCCCGTTCAGGATGTTGACGCAGAAACGCATCTTTCAATGCGTCCGTCCTTTCGATTGGTTCACAGCGATCGACCTCAAGGACGCGTACTCTCATGTCTCGATTCTCCCTCGACACAGACCGTTCTCCGCTTTGCGTCCGAAGGGCGAGAATATCAGTACAAGGTCCTACCCTTCGGACTATCCCTGTCGCCTCGTATCTTCACCAAGGTCGTGGAGGCAGCCATAGTTCCATTGAGGGAAGCGGGCATTCGAGTTCTCAACTACCTCGACGACTGGCTCATATTGGCCCAGTCCCGAGCGCAGTTGTGCGAACACAGGGATACGGTGCTCAGTCACCTCAGCCGGTTGGGGCTTCGGGTAAACTGGGAAAAGAGCAAACTCTCCCCGGTGCAGAGGATCACTTTTCTCAGCATGGAGCTGGACTCGGTCAACTTCTCAGCACGTCTATCTCAGTAGAGCATGCCAGTCGATGCTGAACTCACTGGGGTCCTTCCAGCGCAAGACGCGGTCCCACTGAAACAGTTTAAGAGGTTCCTGGGGCATATGGCATCCACAGCTGATGTCATGCCGCTCGGGTTGCTTCATATGAGACCGCTTCATTGTTGGCTTCACGACCGGGTCCCGAGAAGGGCATGGCGACACGGCACTTACCGGATTTCTGTCACCCCATTCTGCAGTCAGACCTTCAGCCCGTGGGCAGATCTTGCCTTTCTTCGGACAGGGGTGTCCCTTGGGCAAGTATCCAGGCATGTTGTTGTGTCAACAGATGCCTCCACCAGGGGCTGGGGTGCCATGTGCAATGGGAATGAAGCTGCGGGGCTCCGGCCGGGCCCCCGACTGCAGTGGCATATCAACTGACTCGAGTTGCAAGCAGTATGGCTAGCTCTGCGCCGACTTCAAAGCGTGCTGCACGACAAGATTGTACTGGTCAATAGGACAACACTGCAAACGTTGCATACAATCAACCACCAAGCATGTCGCAACTCGCACGCCATCTCCTCCTCTGGAGTCAGAAGCATCTGGAACGTACGCGGAGCTTCAGGACCTCAGACCAGCTCTTTGTCTGCTTCGGAGGACAGCAGAAGGGAAAGGCTGTTTCCAAACAAAGACTTGCCCACTGGCTAGTGGAGGCTATAGTCTTAGCTTACCACAACGGGTACCGTGCCCCCTCGGAGTGAGAGCTCTCTCTACGAGAGGAGTGGCATCTTCTTCACCCCAGGCGGGTTGAGTCTACTGCACGGACTTCCATATGTAGTACTGCCCTGAGCCAGTCCATATGTGTAATTCCACATAACACCTCCTATGCGCAGGATGTGGCTTCCGTAGCGTTCCCAACTGGGTACGCTTTCCCAGTGTTATCCAATGTACCATTGTATGGAACAGCAGTGGGGGACACCTCTGCCTAGCCGCTGTCCTATCTTCTGCCCCATCTTGCCGGCTTCAGCAGGGCACTGGAGGGGGTCAGCAATAGTGGCGTTTTTCATACGGATCCCAAATTCTTCAGCCACGACTGACGTAACGTCAAACGTGACTGACTGAAAGGAACATCTAGGTTACTTGTGTAACCATCGTTCCCTGAAGGAGGGAACGGAGAAGTCACGCCCCGTCGCCACAGCTCCTGTACCACCGCTGTATGGCCGGCGGCGCGGTGCGTTCGTCTATCCGGGGGCGAGATCCCAAATTCGTAAGTCACGACTGATGTAACATCTCCATTCCCTCCTTCAGGGAACGAGGTTTACACAAGTAACCGAGACGTTCTCTAACCTCCTGTCACCGATCGATCGTGCAATATAAACACAGCAGCAACTGAATGCTACCCCAGATAGTCGTACAGTGTGAAACCAAACATGATGTGACGTCTTTGAAAATCGTTCAGTGTGAACTCGGCATTAAGGACATTGTTTACTACAAAACTCAAAAATGGCAGCCGCCCAAAAAGGCCAACATAGGCAAACCGTTAGATTTGGTATGCCGTTCCAAATCTAATGAGACCGATATCATGATTTTTGGCCAAACTGGTCAGAAGTTATAAGCAGAATTTTTTAAATTTTGCCTAATGTCCATTTTTGCTCAAACTTTGTCAAATTTGTTAACACGCTTTACGAAAAGAGTTTGGTATATCGAAAAGCTTTTGTTAACTTTTTTCCAGAATGCTCAGAAGATGATCTGAGCCCATTTTGGTGAAAATTGGACAAACTGTCTAGGACGAGTTCGAAAAAGTAGATTTCTTTGGAAAATTCTAAATGTGAAAAATCGTGACTCATAGAAAGGTCATTGTGTTGCATTCGACTCGCCATTGAGAATTATGGTTAATGTCCTCTATCTGTGTGCCAAATTTCATAACTTTCCAACAAGCGGTTGTATGCCTTGCCATAGAGCTCCAGATCTGAAGAAGAAGAAGAAGAAGATGATTAAGAAGAAGAAGAAGAAGAAGAAGAAGAAGAAAACTAATGGATACAATAAGTGTCTAAACAAGCACCTTTGGTGGTTCAAAAGCCCCTAATATGGTTCATTAGTTCTACTGTACATAAATAAAGGACAACAGGAGAGTATCAGTCCCCTTTCAATATCATTGTCAAAGTTTGGTATCATAAGGTCAGATATGTACAGTATAAGGCCTTGAGAGGAGTTGGCCTCTCACAGCAAAGACGAAGTATTTAGGTCTGGCTGTGGTTTGTTATATTCTAGGTACTTTGGAGCTGAGTACAGGGATCAGGAGGTGAGGAGTCGAACTAAGGCCATGCTGACTGATAGGAGCTGGGTGAAGGGGTCAGTATGTGGAGCCTGTATCACCTCCTGACAGCCTGATTTCCTCCACCATTATCACAGCCATCTTTTAACACACCACCACAGCTGTGTGCAATAAAAAGTGTGAGAAGCAGAGAAAGAAAGCGCATTTCCCTCCCCCTACATGCCTTTCTCTCTTAACAAAACAAGCGTAGTTAGATGGGAAATTATAAGATGATAGAATCAGGTGAGCATCGCCCACCCCCAACAGGACCAATTGTCAGAAGTTCAAGAAAGTTGTGAAAACGGCCCCTGAAGCACAGTGCAACCATTATTTAGAAAAAGTACATCTTTTCAACAATTAGCAGGAAAGATATTGAAGGACTCCCCTATGTAACTCATTTAAAGCCTTACAGATTTCAATAAAATTGAATTATTCTATTAAATTCCGTTCAAATACACTCTTCCTTCAGTCCTTTGCTTTCCATTTCATTCAGGCTTTTCATTACCGAAAGGAAAAAAAAATAAATTACATCGAACACCTGAACTAACAATACTGCCAGGCCAATTTGCAGTTGCAGGAAACTGCCTAAGCAAGAATTAGTAATGTTAATGAGGAGATTGATTTGATATTTTTGGCAATCTGAGGGCACAAAGGCAGGCCCGTCCTCTCGCTCCCACTCCTTTGTTGACTGGTAAATTAAAGAGCTTGGACTTGATCAAAGAAGAAAAATCTAATTTCCTCTTTCATTAAGCCCGACCAATACACCTCGACTCTGTAGCACGGCCAAACCTGCCATTGTCTTGATAATCACCGGCAGAGTCCAGGAGGATTCAAACTTGTGTTCCTTTGAAAAGACTTTTGTAATGCACCAACTTGTAGCAGTTGAATAGCTATTCATTATAAAATTTCATATAACACAAGCCAAATTAAATGAGACTCAGGTAATTATGATTGGATGGGGAGTGTGCAGTAATCATAATGACCCTTGGGTGATAAGTCTAGATGTTGTCGGCGGAGGTAATGTAGATTATATTCCATATTAATACAGTATTCACTGATTGGGCGGTATCCCAAGCATCCTCGCACCGGCAATAATGAACACAGCAGAGTTATCTTACAGACTCACATTTCTGGATTCACTGACCCTGGCCAATCCCAGAGTGGAGTATATTCATCATATCTGTGCTCGTGTAGACCTCAGCCATTCCAGAGGAGTCTGCAGAGAGATTGGAGTTCATAAATCTACTACCTCTCACTTAATGAAGCTCCCCATTCCTCTGCAAAGCATGCTGGGCTTAACATACTGTACGAGTCTCAGAGAGAGCTAATAACTGAGGTCAGACTGGAGGAAAAGTTTCTCTTAGAGACTAAGTCCCATGATGAACTGTATGCAATGCTGTGACAGCTGAAAACAGCAGTTTAAGGAATAGTTCACCCAAAAATTAAACTTATGAATCTTTTACTCAACCCAGTGTGGTTCCAAACAGGTTTTAGGTTCTTATTTAATCTTATTAGTGATTTTGTTTTAAAAGCATTCAACATGTCAAATCACGATCAGCCATGAGAGCCAAAGATGTTCAATGTTATTGGCCTCCACTTGAACTGTATGGGGGGAAAAACAGCTATGACATTCAGCTAAAATCTGCTTTTGTGTTCCACATTAAACTTTATTTCACAATGTAACTTTATAATTCTCAAGTGCAACTTGATTCCTCTGAAAATGTGAATTTATTTAATTCAATTTTTATCTTGCAATGTATATTTTTATTTCTCAACTACATTAGATTTCTCAGTATTATAAATTTCTTTAACATAATTGTGACTTCATCATGCAGTTGAGACATTTGATAATGTGACTTCAAATCTCGCGATTGCGAGTTTGTTTCTCATATTTGTGACTTTGTATCTTGCATGATAAGGTTATATTTCACAATTGGATTGTTTCTTATTTTGGTAAAATTTTACAATAAGGTTCAGGTATAATTAGGTATCCTGAAATAACAAACAACTATAAACATGTATCTAAGGTTATATTAATTCATAAATATACTATTGTTTGTTCGTAATACATTAACTAATGCCAATTTATACAAATGCCTGTTAATTTTTTTTATGTCACAATATGACTATATTTCAAAGTCAGACTTTGTCTCGCAATGTATATTTATATTTCTCAACTGCAACATATTTGTTTAATATAACTGTGACTTTATCACCCATTTGCGACATCTGGTAATGCGACTTTGTTTCTCATAATTGCGACTTTGTATGTTGCATGACTTTATATCTCTCAATGTGACTATTAGTTATTTTAGTAACATTTTACAAAAAGGTTCAGTATGATTAGGTATCCTGAAATAACAAACTACTATAAACATTATTCTAAGGTTATGTTCATTCGTAAACATACTATTGTTTGTTTGTTCATTATACTAACTAATGCTAATTTATACAAATGTTACAAATGTATATGTAGAAATTATCATTTATTGTTCATTGTTTTTATAATGTTTAGAGTACGACCCTTATTTTTTAACTTTATTTTATAATTACCTTTTATATTTTTTACTCTTAAGGGGGAAACAGGCTTCCAGTAGTACTTTACTGGAAAAGTCTCAGTGGTCCTCGTCTGAACGGAGCTTTTTAGTTGCTTTGTGTAATGTTTTATAATGCTTTGAATCGAACTGAATCAGTCTGATAGTACAGAGACACCCCTCAGTGAAATGTGTTTTCTTAGTCTCTCTCCAGCTCTTCATCACAAACCAAGTACCTGCTGTCAACATATTGCATTTTCCCAAGCTTCCACCTTTCGGTGGCCGGTGGCCCGTCAAGTCATTGAGCTCCACCACTGCCGAGACAGTCATATCTGTCGAATTCAACGCGAGAGACCAGCTGAAGCGAGGAGGAGAGTAGAGGGAGTGGGAAGAATCTGTGTTTGCCATCAACAACTCAAGAGAGCAGAGCGCCGGCAAGATTGATGATCCCGTCCCTGAAAGTAACAAAAGATCTACCGCCCGTGAGAGCCTGTTTATGGGGCCTGATAGACTTGTCATTCTCTTAATAAACCCCACAGATATGTCAGCGGCAGCAGCAGTGCAGCCTGAGGTGGACCCACCCAGACACAGAGGAAGCTCCATCAACCCCAAACCCTTAAAATAAGCTCAGAGTGGCCAAATACACACAGAGAGGCAGCACTGGCTCTTCACATCTTAAAGCAAAGTAGATTTTTTTTAAGATTCTCAGGATCGATCCTTCAAACATGTTTATGTTGACCTGGATATACATACGAGTCTTAAATCCAAAGAGATATTCTTTATAAAAGGGAAGAGTCAACCACGCCTACCTAAAACGGCTCGTTCTAACATGCCCCCACATGTCTACGTCACGATGTGGGAAGATTTGCATAACACCACCCAAATGTTCACGCAAAGAAAGGAGGCGTAACTTTTATTCTCGCGGTAGTATTGTTGTTGCTGCCGGCGCCATGTTGTGGAGATGCTGTGTGTTTCATTGTGAAAGCGAAAACTACTTTGTTTGCCCTTCCAAAAGAGGACGATATCCGATTCGTCATGCCTAGAACTGATCTGTGCTGGTCACTGAGGAAAAACATCAACTTCACGCTGTGGATCGCCGGATCGGCTTTAACCGTGGACGAGCCCGGGGGAAGTCCAGACCGGGGTCGTCACATGTGTTTGCCGCAATCCTCCTTCGTCGAATCCGCCGGCCTCCACTCACTCTAGCCCGCCGTGTGTTTAGTTGTGAAAGCGAAACTACTTGTTTGGCCTTACAAAAGAGGACGATAATGTGTCTATAAAAGTGGGGCAGTTACAACGTTAACAAGGACAGTCTGGCTGTTCTGACTCACAGACTGTAAGACGTTTTTTTTATATTTAAAGAATTTGCCACTAATTTTTCAAACTCGAGTTTTGAGCAGTGTAGAATAGGCTTGTTGTTTTTTTTGTTTCTCCGATCACAAATGCAGACTGGTTTTATGTTTACGCGGACGCAATACGCGCAAAGCAACACGTAAAAAACAGTAAAGGTTATTATAATAAGTAAGTATGTCCTACGGATGCAACAAATGGCCGTTTGTAAGAGTTTTTGTAAAAATTTGTTTTTGAGTTTGTCTCGTCGGCCGGGACACCGGAAAACGTATGGTAAGGGTGTAACAATTCCGCACAAGTGAGGTATTCAGGTCAATCAACACAATGGATAGCTGGCCATCAGAGCACACACGCTTTTCAGACCGATGAGCTTTGAAAAAAACCGACGCGTTTCAGAAAGGCGGGGCATAGAGGTGAAATAATAATGTACAGTATGTGGAACATAATGTGTTTTTTAACCTTAAACCACATAAATACATTGAATTACACCAAATACACAAAAGAATGTTCTTGTAGCAACATCATATGACCCTTTAATATCAACAGAACCTTTCCATTCCACAAATATTCTTTAAAGTGGGAAAGGGTTGTAAACATTTTTAAAATGTTCGTCACACTAAGAAAAAATTGTTCATTGAAAGGATCTTTGAAAATCCAAAACTGGTTCTTCCATACAGTAGCAGGCTGAAAGAAAGAAATAGAAAAATTTAGTTGTTCATAAAAGCCCTATTCAGATGAGAACCTAGTTTTCCCAGAGGGGTTAGAGCAATTTTCATTTCACAGATGAAACTTGGTCATTTAATCCGTCCCAATCGGCCATGTCTTTGTTTTTCACAAAAACTCTGTAAAAATTTCAAAGCAAATTGCTAAAAGAAACTTAATAGTCCTCTGAAAATTTAACCATAAAAATTGTGAAGTCTGTGATTGCGAAACACAGCAGTTTCCCGGGTGTGTGTTTTCACTAAAATGACTCCAGGACATTGGAGTTCTAATCTTCCGCATGTGCATCTCTAATTATGACGGCATCCTGACAAGGTATTATAATAGAAAAATAAAATTAAAAAATATAAATATAAAAATTAAAGGAGAGGCCAAATGCGAAGAAAGAAACTGGCCATTTCGCTTGAGGTAAGATATGTACATGAAAAATGTCTCTACCAGTTATGTGGGTTTATTAGAAGCAGCCACATCTCATTTGAAGTTTATTTAAATAATAATTTTTAATATAATAAACTGAAATTATATTAAATAATTAATTAAAATATATTCTTTGTGTCTAGGAAATCACACTCCCACCTCGTAAAAACAATGTAATAAACAAAAACTACAGGAAAACAATAAAAAATAAATAGTTTGTTTAGTGGATTATTTAATCATTAAATTATTTCAAAATTTTATTTTTTCATCATTTTCTAGTATGTATTGAATTCGATGAAGATCACTTTAAGCCATTTTATTGACCAAATACCATAATAATCTAATGTAGATTATATATTTCTAGTAGTTTAAGGATGTGCATGCCATATGATCAGATGTCAAAAGCAATTGCTGTTGTACCCATTGGCTTGAGACTGACAGATCGGGCCTCAGTCTCTTTACATAACTGTCCAATCAGATTAATCCTGCAGGGGGGCAGCCTTAATTATGCAGAGACACTAGGAAATGACGAATATGTTAGCATATCATTTTTTGTTTGCCGGTGGGTTAACTCTAATAAAGAAATGGCAGACTAATGGCATATAGAGATATTGTGGCTGTATGGTTACATCGAATAACAAATGTTTAAGTGTAATATAGTGTGTTTAAAATCAATTTAAAATGAATCTTTTTTTTATGTAATTAAATTTAAATTTTAATTGTGCATATGCATCCTCACCCAAATAACACCATCCTATAAAAGCTGAACCTGCTAACATGTCTAAGTTTTGAGAGGAATACAAGAAAGAATTTCTGAATTTGAGGAGAAGCATGGAGAATATTGTTTTGATAGCCAAAGTGAATCTAAAATGTCTTGAGCAGTAAACACACATGCAACCCGACACACACACACACATATAGACAGATATATAGGCCTAGATGCACACAATAGAAATGAAAGACAAAAAAACAAGAGGAAAATAATCATCTCCTGCATTGCCATTTTATAGAGTCTGCTGCCATTTACAATATTTTGTTATTTTTCACCGCAAGAGCCGCTGTCTCTGTCACAATTCAATCTAGGCCTCTCTCCCCACACACTGTATAATGCCTAGTTAAAGGCAGCAGTGTGTGAAATGGTATTTTAAAATAAATGAAAGTGACTAGGAAACAGAGGGCTTGGGAGATATTACTGTGTCAACGCTGACAGACAAGCCCTGGGATGGGCTGTGAAGTTATCAGGCCAAGGGAGACGGCGCTGGATTAAATAAAACTCCAGTTTCACTGCTGCTGTGTCACCATCACACACTCTGCCACACTAACGTTGCTACAATACAGGGCCATTTTTCTGCAGCCCATCAAGATAATATGCTCGGAGACATAATGAGATGGCTAATGTTTCAGCCGCTCTTTCAATGCATCTCCTGAAATTTCCATATGAAATGGGGTCTTGGCTCAGATAATACAGCTAATACAGGAAGTGAATTCTACGGGTTGATGAACAATAGCACAGTGATTCCCCCAGGGGAAATTTGAAAAGACTGTGCTTTTGCTTTGTAAAACCCATAAAACATTAATAATATAAATAACAAATATAGATTATACACTACTGTTCAAAGGTTTGGGGTCTGTAAGATTTTTTTATTGTTTTTGAAAGAAGTCTCTTATTTGCACCAAGGCTGCAATAATTTGAAAAACTAAAGTAACTGTGAAATATTGTTACAATTTTAAATAACTGTTTTACTATTTTTAATATATTAAAAAGTAATTTATTACTGTGATGGCAAAGATGAATTGTCAGCAGTCTCAGTGTCACATGGACCATTCATAAAATCATTTAATATGCTGATTTGAGCACTCAAGAAGAATTTCATAATAATGAAGGAATACATCTATTACTTTATTCTTAAAAAATCCAACTGACCCCAACTTTCAAAAAGTTGTAGAAATATATGGCCTATTATATTGTGTAAAAGTGATTAGTGATCATGAAAAAAAAATCATTTTAAAAATGACTCGAATATTGTAAGAGCTTAACCAACATCCCAAGTGTAAGAGATATTGTATTTATGCAACCTGATCTTTAAAGAGGTACACAACGTTTTTAGCATTTAGACACAAGATTGCCATACGTTGTCTATTTTTACCCACCTAGGAAACTACTTCCAACGAGTTAAAAGGCAGAACCGTTACCAGTCATCTCCAAAAAAAACACACCACAGTTTTGAATTAGGTTTAGGAATCGGTTGAGTGAATTATTCAATGACTCGCTTTTAAAGATGAATCAGTGCATTCGAATAAATTGTTTGAATGAATGATTCAATGAATCACTAATTAAGACATGGACTTGTCGCCACCTACTGGCTGTAATGAAACAACATGTACAGCGTCACTGAAACATCCTAACCACTAATGCCAAGACTAACTGAGGAAGTGTAATGAGTTAAAAGAAGCACATTTCTGGTTTGTGTTGATGAATATACTGTGAAGGCAATAAAGGACTGAAGAAGGCCAACAAGTAGTCTTTAAAACATAAAAAAATCTGTAAATATTTAAATTATTATACCTTAACATTAACGTAATAGTGATTCAAGGACAAAATGACAGTAAAACAACATTCATCCCTACAGTTACAAATCATGTATGAAGAAGTAGCAGCTTCACCCTCTTTCCTATTTCCCCCAATCATATCTTTATATTTACAACCCTGCCTGTGTCCTCTGGGTCTGCTAGGGGCAGAAAAAACTCTATGCGTGTGGTTTTACCGCAGTCCCTGTCCAGCTATCAGAGAGAAATCTCAGAGCCAATCTCCTGTGTTAAAGAAGACCAATTTCCCCACAGGGAGCTTTTCATGCTGGACAAAGCATATTGCCTTGCCTGGGTCCACACATACTCAGGTTTAAGTAAGAACCGCATGCGTGCTGTTGAATCGCAGCGTCTATCAATACGGCAGTACTGTCACATTCTTCCCTTACACAAGCAAAAAGAAATGAGCAAGCGTAGGAAATGAAAATGATATCTACACATCATCTGACTGTGATGTTTATGGCACGATCAGAAATTTCACAACTGATTGTACCTCAAATAACAAGCGCTATCCTGTGACAGGCTACCACAAACATCTGGTAGTGATGGCGACAGTTCAGAAAATGAACGATGACGAGACTGATTTTTTAAGACCTGTTTTGACATGTTTCTTGCTCACTTCTCGGGAGAGTGTGGCTTATTCAATTCACTGTCAAGGCTCTATAAATATTTATCTTGCATGATGCAAAACATGACATTAGGGAGAAAAAGAGTGTGTCACCTGGTGGAACAAGAAGAGAGAGAGCGTTTGAGTGACAGCGCTACCAGATGTCGTCTCAGTGCAGATTGTCTATACCTGCGTCGGCTCGTATAAACAGCAACATGCATGCTGTACCCTCTTCGCCGTTTGAAGGAAGAATATGGACAGACGATCAGGATAAACAGTGCTGCAAAAGGCCAAGGGTCAGATCAATGTGGCCAAATCAGAGAAACTGCAGAGATGCAGTATACTGAAAGAGACTTTAAAATGTATTATCCAAATCCAGGGCAATTTTTTATGTTGTCAGCAGGTTGTCCACCCACTGGGAATTTTACAGTGCCTAAATAAAGCTAAAAATGTCTGCGCACATGAAAGCACTCTGATGTCTCAAAACATTTCTAATTTCACAGATGTGATATTATAATTCTGGAATAAATGTAGTGTGTTGCAGAGATTTGCATTTGTATATTATAAATATTCCCAAGAATGATGATCGTAAAGTATTGTAATTCTAAATAAATGTTTTTGAATATTAGGCCTAATTGGGACAGTCTATTGTAAATTGCATAACTGCAGTGCTTCACTTCAGGACATTAGTATTCCTGTTGTACTTCTTACCAAACTCTCAGGTGAAGAATATTTCTCTTCATTAATAAACATAAGAGTGGGGATCAGAGTAACCTTTTCAGGGAGGATTATGGAGAAAGGGGAAAATAAAACGCAAAACATCTGCCCATGTGTCAAAAAACGTTTCATATTCCGAACATGTCTGGCAATAAGGCTTCTGTCTCCTCATGGGAATAATAAGAAGTCAATTATGAATTTGTCCCTATGTTTTTTTTTCATCCAAAGTAAACCAAAGTTCCCTGCGAATTAATTTCACTGCAATAATGCTATAATGCAGAATTAGACATTTATCAGTTCTGTATATAAACTGTTTGTGTAATTATGAATGTTATGAATTTTCATTGCTGTGTTTTTACTGACAGACAGAAGTGGATGAAAATAAAATAGGTAATTTGGTCCCACAGCGGAAATTTTGAGCTGAAACTCAAAGAAACGTTGGATTTAAAACTTAAAATAAAGACATTTATAAGTTAACAAGCATTTGTTTCCGTAAATGTGACATCTGCTATGCAGTTATCATTGGATTCTGCATCATTAGTCAGAGCAGAGCTAGACATGTTATCATAATCCTGCTATAAAGCTACAAATCAAAGCAGCCCAGCGTCAGTTCTTTCATTCAGAGCGGTGCTCAATCACACTGGGGAGATATGCTCGGACAGTCTTCCCTGACGCCATTCAACAATAAGCCTCTATTGCAGACCTGATGGTCTGTATGGCTTAGCCAGTGCTTGTTTAAAGAAACCAAATGCACTAAGATATGAAGAAAGGGATACAGCTGCACAAGGCATCTAATTGTCAAGAAGTCTCTGAGATTCTCTTGGTAGTAAACACTGCCATCTGCTGTCTCGATCACGTATTGGCAGGTCAACAGGCTCATGCACAAGTGCTGATTTCTTGTGTAGCAGAAATCCTATGTATAGGCAGGGGCGTCATGCACTCCTGATTTTTGAGGGGGCACTTGAGTGGGGGTGGGGGGACGATAAAATTGGATCCAAAAGTGTTAACTATATCAGGAAATATCTCGATTCTCAAATATGTGTAAGTAAATGCATTTTGCACCTTTATAGATTTTTATTTGATCAATAAATGCTGATGGGGCTGATGGGGACTAATAGTGTAATCTATTAACTACATACAAAAACCCGACTTTTTGCTTAAGTAGGCCTACCAGATATGGGTGCCATGCCATAAAATATTTTAATACGACAGACTTTGTATTTAATGAGAATTGAATAAAAACATTGTAAGTTACTAATTATAACACTTTCATTTCACAGAGAGCAAAGAACATTTACATTATCAAAGAACATTTTCAGTTCAGTCTAGCCAGAGTTCAGGCACTCTGAAAAACTCCCATTATAATCACTGAAGCTGTTTACACTGTGAAATTAATATCTTACTTGCATTCGTACATCTTAACTTTGTTGTTTCTGATGAGAGAATTCGCCAGATAATTCAGTCAGAGAGAGCAAGTGAACAAAACACTCGTTTCAGCTATGACTCATCTGAACGTCTCTGATTGGCCATTGCATTCATAAGCTCAACAGAATCGTGTGTGATTGGTTATAATACAGTGCTGTACAAACACGTGCCCCCTCACTTTTAATGGGCATGACGCCTCTGTGTATAGGCCTTTAATTATACAGAGAGACATATTCATGTATCAGATGTAATATACACTATTATAGACTTCATTTCATTTTCCCATGATTTTAAAATTTTAAAAGCATGTGGTATGTCTCTTTTTGCTGTGAAATATTAATGTAAAACAAACGAAAAACAATTATTAAAAACGCAAAAAATAGATAAAAAAAATTTAAGTAAATGTAATAATAACGTTTATATTGATAGTAATATTTCAAGATTGTTATTTGTTGGACTGAAGCCTCTTAGGTTATTTTATTTATTAAATATTGTATTTCTGACCCCCTGTTACAGAGCAAAGTGGAATGAAAACACTCACACTTACCATATCTTATGATTTTGAAAGATGTTTAAAGAATAGACATTCAGACAGTTATAGACAAAACAACTATGTGACAGACGAACAGAGAGAGCTTAACCTGGAGAGCCATTTGTTGTTGATCATGGCTCGATAGAGGCTTGTCTGGCAACCCTGCCTTAAAGTCAGCGTCCACAACCCATCTGCCAGAAGCCCCACGTCACAGTGTGTGGCCTCACAAACAGACAAGACCAATTAGTGCCTCGACAACAGTGATTACTGCCAGAGCAAGGCTGAGACACACACACTCTCTGTCCCTGTCATCCATCTCGTGCTGAATATCACATGTGGCATTTTCGCTGATGATTTTTATTGGGTCGCTTACCCAGCTCCATCTGTAAAGTGTACTCCAATATGTCCACATGGCTACTGGTGTGCTGCAAAGCAGGCTGGTTAGAATGGCTGTCATTCCTTGGTAACAATATTGGACTGAACAATCAGAGCGTGTACTTGTTTTGAGTGTAATATAATTGGGAGTGACGATACAAATATATCACATTCAATGCGACCCATAGAAGTCAGCATGTTTTTGTAATCATATTTTACTTTGTAAATCTATGTTGCATAAAATGATTGAAATGGGTGAGTAAATGTAAGGCTAAAACCTTGTTTAACAAATATATACCGCTGGTTAAAAGTTTGAAATAATTCAGATGTAAAAAAACTAAAAATTTAAGAAGGGTCAAAAAAGTTCAAAGAGGCATTATTATTAGTATTATTATTATTCATCATCTTATATAGTAGTAGTAGTCTTATGTATATATTAGTGCTGGGCAACGATTAATCACGATTAATCGCATACAAAATAAATGTTTTTGTTTACATAATATATGCGTGTGTACTGTGTTATTTATTATGTATATAACTACACACACAGAATGTATATTATATGGTGTGTGTGTGTGTGTGTGTTGTGGTTGTGTGCTGTGGGTGGGTGTGTGTGTGGTGTGGGTGTGTGTGTTGGAATACATGGAACTTATTTCCCAAATATAATACGGTATGTTGTGTCTGTTACTTATTATGATTATTATATTTTAATGTTCCTTACCTCAAACTTTTCATGCTATCGGTTCAAAAAAATTGACCAAAAACAGCCAGAAGCTGTTTTTAAATTGATGATAATCGGAATGTTTTTGAGCATCAAAATTGGCAGATATAATTATTTCTGAAGGATCTGAAAATTCTCGACTGAAATTCAGCTTTGCATCACAGGAATAAATTACAGTTGAAAATATATTCAAATAGAAAATAGTTATTTAAAATTGTAATAATATTTCACAATATTACTGTTTTTATTGTATTTTTCTTAAAATAAATGCAGCCTTGGTGAGAATTAAGAGACCTTCTTTCACAACAAAACAAAAAAAATCTTTATTTATTCTAAATATACGTGTATATGTGATGTTGGGATTTTAAATCAAATAATTAAATTCATAGTAAATAATTTTTTTTAATTATTGCGAAAATCCCTATGACCTCAGACTTATCTCTAGGTAAAAATCAACAATCCAATCAAAACAAGATTGAGGGAGAGTGACGGCCATGACCAAGTTGTGAGCTGTAGAAGACAGTGCCACTCAAAAATCTGGACAACACACCCAAATGATTTTTTTAATAAACTGAATTTTACTTTGGGGATGAAACCCCATTTAGCCGTTATAATAAGCTGAATTAAATGACTAATAAAAATAAAAAGCTTATTATTAGCTGCCACTGAGCCGCTAACAGACTCTGGAGAAATGCTTCAGTAAAAATTACTATATAAAAGGCACATTAGTTTTGGGAAACCCTATCAAAAAGTCACACCATGCATAATAAACAGTGGCCTCCTTATTTAATTAGTTTCAGGAGCTTGAATACAGAAGAGTCTGCTGTAATCACACATCCTTGCAGAGACCAGCATAATAACTGCACCCAAATTGTTCCTGAAGCTATCAGACAAAAGCTATATTTCCATTTTTATGTTAACAAAAACACATTTCCAGCCCATAAACGTGAACTGATAACAGCCTACAGTTTTAGAGCTAAAAATCAATGAGACATTAATGCAGTGGAACAGAGTGTGAGGCCTTAAATAAAACAACATGCGTCCCTTGAGGAAGCATAGTTTGGAAAAACATAAAAAATAAATGCTGTTCTTTTGAACTTTCTATTCATCAAAGAATCCTAAAAAGACAAATGTATCAATCAATCAATCAATCAATCAATCAAAAGCCGTTTTAACATTGATAATAACAGGAAGTGTTTCTTGAGCATCACCATATTAGAATGATTTGTGAAGGATGTGATGCTGAATACTGGAGAAATGGCTGCTAAAAAATTTATAAATTATATTTTAAAATGTTAAATTGTTATACTATTTTACAATATTACTGTTTTGCTGTATTTTTGCTCAAACAAATGCAGCCTTGGTGAGCATAAAATACTTCTTAAATAAACTATTAAACATTTTTTACTTAATTCAAACTTTTGAACAATACTGTATAAAGTCAAAGACATGATAGGCTAAACATAATTTTTACCCTATATTTGAATATTGTGATATTAAGTGTTATTTTTGGAGACTTCAGGTTGCAGTGCATTTCTTTTCATGTATTTTTACCACATTCTTCAAAGCATGCATAAAAAAAACACATTGGTGTAAGCAACTATTTCTTTGAGGAATGACACATATCTTAGTTATCTTTGACTTTATTAAGCTAAAACTAAAGTATACCCTTTTATAGCTTTGAAAAATAGTGTATACAAAGCTAAGTACCCACAAAACATCTGCATAGTATAACACACACAAGTAAATACCATAAAATGGTCTTTCTTGATGCAAACAGCTCAATATGTCTCACACGAACACATCTGTGTCCATTAAATTTTTACACTCCCCAAACTCATCCGCCAAACATCTGCTGGGAGATATGTGCAGTTTATGGGCAAGTTACGATCCAGAAATATGCTCTAAATAGAGATAACAAGGCCTGGATGCCCAGCGTGACATTCGTGAAATAAAACAACAAAGCAGGAGTAAAGTTAGTCTAATTTAACTACATTCATAAAATGATAATGTGGTGCCATTATCATTAAGAGTATGAAAGTTACTACCTGGATATAATCTAAAGAATGTGATGTAGCCTAATGATGGCACACCTGCACAGATTTGATGACCAGAACCTCTTCAGTTGGCAGACCCTCACTGCACTAAATGTGATCGAGGAACGTAAACAGAGAAATTTGGAGGTGCTTTAAGAAGATCACTTGAGGTGGGGTTTCACGGTCCTCTGCAGCTGAGGTAATCTTTTATGAATCAATATAGCATTTATGACTCAATATGCATTACAGATTTGGATTGAAGGACTCTTAAAGGATGCTAAAGACACAGTAGGATCAAGTGTAATAGCTTGCTATGCATTTATGAACTATTTTTGACACATACTGCTAACTTACCATTGATTACCTACCATCAACGGAGTTTGTCTAACATTATCTATCCACTAAGATAGCAGTTTTCAACCAAGAGGCCTCAGCACACACACAACCGCTTAGCACACATCTTTTTCTTGGAGAGAACCTTTTATTCTTTCCCTGAGAAGGCAGGAATTGCAAGTTGGCACCTTTCAGATCCAGCATTTTGATTGGCCGATGCTAATGAGGTCTATTTGCATATAAAGTCCACATTTGCAACAATGTCTTTAATGTTTTCCCTATATGCATAATTCACCTTCCAAACCAATTCCAGATTAGCCTACACATTGTGCTGAAAATATTAAGACCAAACACCAATGGCTAATGCTGAGAATTGACTTCTGCATTCGTAAGTACAGTATATACCTAATGTTGCATACCCTCACTCTTAAAAATAAAGGTGCTTAAAAGGTTCTTCACAGCAATACCATTGAAGAACCATATTTGGTTCTACAAAGCACCATTTGCTCGAAGGATCTTTAAAGAATCATCTCTTTCTTGCCTTTTTTATAATCTGAAAAACCTTTTTCGCCATAAAGGACCTTTTGTGAAACGGAAACGTCCTTCAGATGTTAAAGGTTCATTGAAAGGGTAGGTCTCAAGAGTGAAGAACTTTATTCAGAGAAAGACCACATGGTGATTGGACCCATCTATGAAATGCTATCCTTCCACAAATGATAAATTTGAGGGAGAATAAAGCAGTTCCTGCATGGGGGTTACTGTCTGTTAATGTTAACCCCTCTCTCCACAAGAGGTAGTGTTGTTATCTTAAAACAAACGACATCCTTTGTTGTTCACGGAGCCTAATAACATCAGAATACATCTTCCACACGTTGTATGGAAAGGAGTCTTGCCATCTTGACCGCTGTTCACTACACTAAGTAGCTTTGGATAAAAGTGTCTGCCAAATGCATACATGAAAATGTAATTATCTTAGACTACAGACAGTGGCCCTTCGAATATTGGACAATAGCGGAGCCTTGTATGTTCACTGCCACAAAGAGAAAAACTTTCACACACTGAAAAAATACATTAAATTATTGGTTTTGTATTGCTTTTTCCCTTCTTCTCTCGAAACTCTCTAGTTTTTTTTAGAAAATTCAGGAAAGTTTCCATTCTTTTTTAGCGTTGAGTTTAGGCTATAAAAACACAGTGCGGTGTTTTATCCTATTGGCGATTAATATAAAATAAACGCTAAAGAGAAGACTATTTTGTGAGTGCGGATCTTGGTCTCATAGGCTACTATGAAAAATAATTTTTAATAAACACAATACTATGCATCCCACACCGTGGTTGAATCTGCCAGTGGGGGCGGGGCCACAAGTTCACATTTAGTCTTCTTTTTAGCACTAAAAAGAAGAATAAAAAATTTCCTGAATAAAAACGATAGAGTTTCGAGAGAAGAAGGCAAAAAGCAATACAAAACCAATAATGTACCGGTTATGTTGTCATTCCTTTGCTCTCTAACTGAATGCAATATTATAATAGGCCTAGTTATTTAATAATAACATTAACAGTGAAGCATGCATCTAACTCTGGGGGGGAAAAGCTTAGTATAATAAAAATCACCTAAATACGTCTGTGAATGAATGAATTAAATATGTTAAGAATGAATAGTACACAAACACATTTCCAAAACTGTAAAAGGTATTTAAAAATAAAGCATTCATTAATTATTTTATGACAAACATTTTACTGTCTTAAGTGCACTAAATTATTTAGCCTATAAATTAAAATAATAACAATAGTAATAGCTATTATTATTATACATTTAGGTTACATATGCATTAAGAAGAAGGTTTTATCCAAAACGACTTACAAAAGATGAACAAATGACTCCAAAGTCAGTCACAAATCCAGGTTTATTATACAATAATAATCAAGTGCTATATTATCACAAAGATTTTGATGCACATCTTTCTTATTAAATCGTTGTATTCCACCTCCTACCGTTACAATTGATAATCACTTAAGACTATTTGCTGTAGGCCTATTCCGCATAATAATATGCAATAAAACAATATACAATATGATTTGTTAACATGTAGGCTACCTAGGAGCTTACTGCATGAATCCGTGAGTACAGTTTACAAACCCGAGGGAACGGATTGCGAAAGCGTGCGCACGGATTATGAATTTGTGGGTACGGATTCAAAATCCGAAGGTACGGTTTTCAAATTCTGAGCACACGGATTGGAAATTCGTGGGAACGATTTATTAATCCGTTGGCACGATTTGTTAAACCGAGGGAACAGTTTAAGAATTCGTGAGTACGGTTTATAAACTGAGGGGACGGATTGCAAAACCGTCGCCACGGATTGTTTTTTTTTTCTCCTACAGGTGACTTCTCGGGCTCCGTAATTTTCTGATCTGTTGCATCAACAATATTTTTAGAAAAATCCTGAGGTACTTCGTCTTCTAGCAGTTGCACAATAAACCCGAACGATAGGAAATCTCACTATCTTCAGCTGCTGCACTGGAATATTTCTCACACTAGAGGGAGCCATTTGCATACATGTTACAAGTGTCTCTGGCGGTCAACTTTTTTGAAGGGAATAATGCACATTTTCTGAGTTTGAAAATAATTCAAGTGCGTTTGCTTCTCTGAATTCTCTGAATAGATGAAGTGAACTAAGGAGCAGTGCTTCCATGACAATGTATAAAGTCCAACAGTTTCACCAACCTGGCATATGTTTTCTTCAACTTAAAAGATTAAACAGCAGATCTCCTAGATTGTGCAGCTGCTTCCACGAAAGCTGAAGTCTAGAGCTTCGCCATGAAGAGTGGCCTGGCCCTTGACTTTTTTTGGGTGGCTTCTTCTCTCGGAAGCAACCAAATCTAACGGTATGTTTTGACCTCCATCTCCAGTGCACCAACAGTGTCCTGGCTTGACTTTATACTCATTGCATTTCTCATTCAATTTCTGTTCCAGGTCATCACTGGTCTCTTGAGAGAACTGATACTGTTCATCAGCTGTCTAGTGCTACTTCATAATGGCACTTTGGCCAAAACAGACACTGATGTAGTATAGTCCTACATCAGTGTCTACAAGATTAACCAGTATGGATTTCTTTTTTTTTTTAATAAATAATTTCATTTAGCCATGAGCATTATGAACATTCATGATATCTCCATGGGGAATATCACCGTGACACCTGAGGTAGCCTACAGTGTCCTTGGAAAGTGGACCCACATGATTGTTAAAATAAAAAATTTTAAAAATGTGTTAATACCTTTCTGTGCCCTTGATAAAGACACTAGCCTGATACTTCACTTTAGCACCTCTGCAGTGTAGGGAAATTTGAATATGGTGGTTCCGACAAACACCTGAAAATAGTTTCAGGATTCATTCATGATCATTCAAATTTAGAATTATCTCACTTTGATTTATGGAATTGTAATATACCAATACTAAACCAATACTAAATATACCCAGGACCTGGATAAAAAAATAAAAGTATTGCCCAATTGTTTTATTTTACTTTATTTATTTTTTTTTGCAGGATGAAATGTAAAGACACTTCGAATCAACACACAAAACAAAGTTTAAACATTGTACATCATACAATATGTAAAAGAGGTAGTGACAAAGTTGGGAAAGGATTACAAATACAAAATTCTATAAAATATCTTTAAAAGTCTGTCTCAGAGTGTTAGTGTAAGATAAGTACATTTGATATAGCAATGATTGGATTAGCTAGTTGTGCTATCATGTTGTCAGAAACCAGGTCTGGTTAAGATAATTAATTAGTTTATGGGTATGAGTTTCTTTTTCTTGCATTGTTTTCAAACCACATGCCTTTAAGGCTGCATTTAATCATAACTATTAGGCTATCTTGGTTAAGCCATAAGAAGATCTAGATATCATCTTGCAAGAATGAATGAACAATACAAACTATTTGCCAAGAAAATGAACATTATTTTACACCACATTTAACATCTCGTGAAGCACTCTCTCTCACACACATATGAATGCTTCGTTTATTTGGGTTTGCTGACAGTTGAAATATTGTGAAACATAATGTTCTTAAACTCCCGTTAAAACAGCCTGGAACACTGTGACTTTACTTCGCTGGGACAAACTTCTTTATCGCTCTATCAAGAAGAGCAAGACCAACGCCAAAGGACTATTCGTACGCAAATGTTCCCTCGCCGAAGCTGAAGGCGTGCCTCCACTGCTGGAACCCTGGCCAATGATGAAGCCGCCTGGCCCTTCAATCACCTGAGAACAAACAGATCACGCTTCTCGCTGACCAATCACACGCGCCGGGATCCTGCCACCGCGCATATAAATCAGGCTGACAGCCCAAACTCTTGGTCAGAGAATGAGAGAACACCAAACACAGAATAATCAGTCAAACAACTGGACCTGCCAGTCCAATATCATACATTTTAATTTCTGTTGATATCCAGGTACGTAACTTGTTTTATTTATCAGAATGTCTGCGCGCGTATGTGTGTCTGTGTATGTGTTAATATGGAATTATGCAACTGCATTCTTTTGTTGTTAGTGGGTTAATTTTAAACAAAAATGGACTTGTTGTTTTATGAAATCACTGTTGTTTATCAATACTTAACGCTGTGATGTAACTGCCGCGCTGTAACCATGGCTACCGGTTGCTATCTATCTGTGTAGCTGGGGATGCGCGAGCTATGCTTGCAGCTACTTTGACGTGTTTGTAAAGCAGCGATGATGCTTTTTGCGTTGACCTACTGATTTGTGCGATCAATACTGATAGCGGGTTTCCATACTGATCGAACAACCCTTTCACAAGTGAATGCGAAGAGAATTCCCAATGCAGATTACAACGCACGTGGTGTGGTCTCTCCCAACACCTTTTAAACCCGATCTGTAAGGCTCAAGTACCTCTTCGTTGACACAAACCAGCAGTTTTATCTTAGTTGACTGATTTGATGTTTTAATATGCCATACTAAATCACTGGTTGGACGTTTTTATTATTATTTGTAGTAGTAGGTGTTTGATGAAATTAGCATGTTTGTTTGTGCTCTGTCTTCTATCCTAACTATTGGTCCTTGTGCTGAATGTATGTTTTGATGCTTATGCAAGTGGCTTCATGTTTTACTTTGTAATGTTGACAAATCTGTTTTTCTCCTGTTTAGGGGTTTTATAGTAATAAAAATGGCCACGTCTGCCAGTGCTCAGTTGAGTAAAGTGGTAAAACGGCAGTATATGGAACTGCCTCAGGGAGACAAAGTACAAGCAATGTATATCTGGATAGACGGAACAGGAGAAGGTGTGCGATGCAAGACCAGGACACTGGACTCTGAGCCTAAAAGCATTGAAGGTAAGCTAGACAAAGCCACATCAATCTGCATTGCAATTATATTTCCATTTAAGTTCTAATGGATCCCATTTCGTTATTCAGATCTTCCTGAGTGGAACTTTGATGGTTCCAGCACATATCAGTCTGAAGGCTCCAACAGCGACATGTATCTCATCCCCTCTGCAATGTTCAGGGATCCTTTCCGCAAAGACCCCAACAAATTGGTCTTGTGTGAGGTGCTCAAGTACAACCAGAAACCTGCTGGTATGTTTGTTTGAGGATAAACATCGTCTATGTATGTTTGCTTGAAGACTTATAGCTTTTCTGGTCTTAAACACAGAAACCAACCATCGTCACAAATGTAAAAAGATCATGGAAATGGTAGATCATCAGAGCCCTTGGTTTGGCATGGAACAGGAGTACACCATCCTGGGTACCGATGGGCATCCCTTTGGTTGGCCCTCCAATGGGTTCCCTGGTCCCCAAGGTAGGAATGGTCCCTTTACCGTCATAAACTGGCCATATCAATGATGTTCTCAAGATGTCTGGTCCATAACATGCTGCTCCGAAATCTGCAGGACCTTATTACTGTGGAGTTGGAGCAGATAAAGCTTATGGCAGAGACATTGTGGAGGCGCATTACAGAGCCTGCCTTTATGCTGGTGTGATGATCTGTGGAACCAATGCTGAAGTTATGCCAGCTCAGGTAACCTTCATTCCAGTGTGTTCTGGAACAAACACTACAGTCCGCTATTAAGAGTATTAAGCCATCTAAGATTACCCTTTTGGAATGTGACCCCAATTCCTCCGTTATTTCTTGATTGGTTATAACGTGGCTTTTATTTTCCAGTGGGAGTTCCAGATTGGCCCCTGTGAAGGCATCAACATGGGAGATCACTTGTGGGTAGCTCGTTTCATCTTGCACAGAGTTTGTGAAGATTTCGGTGTGGTAGCCTCATTTGATCCTAAGCCAATCCCAGGCAACTGGAATGGTGCTGGTTGCCACACTAACTTTAGCACCAAGGAAATGCGGGAAGATGGTGGGCTGAAGTAAGTATTAAAATGTTGTTGTTGTTGTTAATTGGTGACAAATAAAAATCATAAATCCCTGGCTTGCTTTTGTTCATGTTGGGTTTTTTTTTTAAACTAGAGTATTAAATGATTGTTTTGTATATCCTTAACTAGATGCATTGAGGAGTGTATTGATAAGCTTGGAAAAAGGCACAACTACCACATCCGTGCCTATGATCCAAAGGGAGGCCTGGACAATGCTCGCAGACTGACTGGCCACCATGAAACCTCCAACATCCATGAGTTCTCTGCAGGTGTGGCAAATCGTGGCGCTAGCATCCGCATCCCACGAACCGTGGGACAAGAAAAGAAGGGTTACTTTGAGGATCGCCGCCCATCTGCCAACTGCGACCCCTATGCGGTCACGGAGGCCCTGATTCGCACATGTTTGCTAGATGAAGAGGGTGACGAACCTGTGGACTACTAAATCTCTTCTCCTGGACTGAACTTCCCTCCCCTTATTGCCATACTTTCCTATTTTCTTTTTTTTTTTTCTTCTTTTTTTAAATGGCCATAAAGCCAAATTAGTACTGTATCTTGTTTTCTATCAGGGTGGTTCTAACCTGGCATTTTAATATCGTTGAAGTTGACTGGTCAACTTAACATTTTAAGATTAAATCTGAAGCTAACCTGATCTGACTGGGGACACCGTATTGCAGGGCATGTCTTTACCCTGTTTTTATTTTATTTTTTTCTGATTTTAATTGTTTCTTATGGAATGGATGTTTAACGTTAGCATTGAAATCTCTCTATGATCCCATGACTCTACCTTTTGGTAGTTGAGATGGACTGAAACACGAGTCAAGTGCACAGAAGAACCTGGGGCTGCCAAGGCTAGACATCAAATTTTTATTTATTTTTTTTTTAAACCAATAGCTAGTTGTTGCGGATGTTGACTTGATGATTCAAGTATGTAATGTTTCAATGAGTCTTACTAACAGTGTATTAAATGGCAAATTTTGGTATCCATTTTGACTACACACTACGCTGTTCTTGTTGTGCGGTACACTTCACAGTCGAGGTCCAATAACTATCCTGTTTTTATACTTGTTGATCTGTTATTTGTCATGTTGTCTACTACTATGATGTAACTGCACCTGTTTTGGTAAAAACCTGAAGTTGCTTAAAAAAAAAATCATAAACATTTATTTTTACCACAAACTTATCTTGTGTGCTTCTTCTTTACATTGGTGACATCTTGCTTGTGTAATTCCTGATTTGACGTGCTATTTTGGCATTACAAGATCCCTAAATTGTTTTGAAAACACAGGGCAAGATGCGTATACTTGAACAAAACAATATATATATGAAAAAAAAAAAAACTAGATGGATTCCAACTTGAGGTTCACCGCCCAAGAATACAATCCACACTTAGACCTAATTAATTAAACCCAAATTTTAATTTTTAAAAAGTAAGGATTGATTAGCATATTTTCATTCCCACTGACATATGTTCTTGTTTTACACATAAACTAGCTTAATTTTGCTCAATATTACAGAAAACGATAATTTATTCTTTTTGCATCTTGCATGCCATGTCTGAATTTTAGACTTCTGCTTCAGTTTAGGAGCTCCTAAGGCTCTGTGGTAGGGCAAATTAAGACTTAAAACTAGGGCTGTGCGATTCGGGGGAAAATATCAAATTGCGATTCGATTTTTTTTTTTTTTTTTTTTGTTTTTTTTGAAATACTGCGATTGTGATTGATTTGCGAGTTTAAATTTCAAAGTCAATCTTCAGCTCAATATTGCCAATAATGTCAGCACAGTATGGGATCAGGACCCTGCTGAAACAACAATATAACTATCCAGAAATTCTATAGTTTCCATAAAACCATTACAAAATTCCTTTTTGTTTTGGGCATTATTCCAATAGGAATTACTGTTGTTCTTTTGGTTGCCATCTGCCAGATTACATCCCACCAATAGAATCCATCAAATAGACACCATTATAGTTTACATTAAAACCAATACAATTCCCATTATAACCTGAAATCCATTAAATTTGTTATTGTGTTTTGAAAGGGGTTCTATTTTTTTTTTCAGCAGGCAAGATTATAATGGTATAACTACTTTTACAGAATTAACTTAATTACTGAATTTAACAGAAAATATTTGTTTATTTTTTATAAATACAGAGTCTGTATTTCTTAAGTCAATTATTAAAGTATTACGTATGTTACATAGGCTGATTTATTCATTTTAAGTATTTGGGATTTTAAGAGCAAGTGGAAAATGTGCTGAATGTTTCATTTCATCCAAGTGAAATTAGCAAGCAGTTAGACTGAATTTACACTTGACGCGCGTGCGTCAAGCCTCGTCCATACTGCCAGAAGCGCTCGTGGAGATGTGCAGTGCGGAGCCGGGTGCGAGTATAAACGAGGATTACGAGACAGGCTGCGTGAGTGTGGCAAGCGTGAACGGCTCATCCGTGACGCGGGATTCGCGCCCCGTGGGGCAGAGAGGAGCTAGTATGAGAAGCATTCACAGACACAGGCTTTGTGTGCGCTCTTCTGAATTGGGAATAGACAACATGCATTATAAACTTATTTCAAATGAATGTTGGGGAGATAAAATGTGTAAGATAGTGTTCACGTACTAACAAAAACATCTAACAATGTATCTCTTATTCTCCATTATTGAAAACAGAACCGTTAAGGGAGCTTTTGATATGCGCTGTGACGCAGCTCTCGGAAATTACCTTTTTTGTTGGTTGTCTGTCATTTCTAAGCTTACCTTGCATACAGTTTTCTTTAGTTTTAATTTGCCTAACTATCGATCTGACCCAGTAGATGCCATAATCCCACTCTGTCTCTCTCCCGCGGTCTGTTTTTTTTTTATGGTGGGTGTTTACTCAGTTGGCTAGAGCAGCTGATTGGGGAGAACGGAGGTGCGTTCACTCTATTGGTTAGTAAGACTGCCACTCAAGGCTGGCAGTCATGCATATGCTCTGAAACAAAGTAATATCGCGTCCATATCGCAGGCTTTGCGATTAGGAAATCGCAACGTCTCAAATCGCGATTTCGATTCGATTTCGATTAATCGCTCAGCCCTACTTAAAACCCTGATAAGGGAATAAATCTATGCAGTGCATTAAGGATTTGTACATTAATATCAGTCTGTATTTTTGCAAACAATTTTAACATGCAAATATCAGTTTGCAAGGACCTGCAATTTTGTCACAAACTTTCGTTTACTTCTAGATTAGGGCTGCACGATAAATTGCATGCGATATTTAACGCGCATCTTGTCAGAAAGCCGGTTCTGTTATCAGCGGTAAATCTCCATCACCTGCGGGTTTTCACATTGAGCACCATTAACTACACAGAGCCGTTGTTCACTGACAAGCTGCGCAAAAAAAATCGCGCGAATATGAAAGTGGTTTTGCGCAGCGCGTCAGTGAACAACGGCTCTGTGTAGTTAATGCTGCTCAATGTGAAAGCCTGCAGGTGATGGAGATTTACCGCTGATTACAGAACCGGCTTTCTGACAAGATGCGCTTAAATATCGCATGCGATTTATCGTGCAGCCCTATCTAGATTACAGTCTTAAAACACTGTTATTTGTTAACTTTATATTTGAAAAGGATACAGGTTATGAAAAGTAACTTGTTTGTTTTTTAAATGTTCCATGTCCAAAATACAACTGTTATCGCTGTCACTTCTAAATCTGTTTGTATCGCAAGCGTAGACGACAGTTCATAAACACATTTTTCTGCAGTGGAAGTAGTTCCTTGGTATTACTATATTGGTCAACAGAGATTAAAATGTTTTCTTTCTGAAACATCGTGTTGTGCAAAATATAAACAAACAATTCAAACCCACATCGCTGGGATATTTGCAGAGTTTGCAGCTCAACTTTTGCAACATTATCGGCTAGCTTCTTTTTATGTTTGCAAGGAGTTCATAAACACGATGCTTGCCAACACGTTTAACAGTAAAGTCAAATTCACATTCACGTGATTACAAGCTATTTGTTGGCTCTCACATGGGAACAAAGGGGCGTCTCGGTTTCATTCTATGAAGTGCAGGAAAATACCAGCCTTCCTGGGACAAAAAAATATTTACTTTATGTGTTTTTCTGCGAGGTGGGGGCAGGGTTAACAAGTTTGTTGTGGAACCTTTCACCTACATTCCCATGCGTGACAGACTGACAAGTCATATAGCCTTGTGATTGGCTCCCCAAAGCGACTTCCAACCAATCATAAATTAGAATGGTGTTTCTGTCCATTGCTTGGGAAAAGAAGTTGCTGGGCAGTTGTTTCGTTATCTTTAGTCTGTCAAATTAATAAATTAATTTATTTCTAAGTGCAGAGTTAAAATAGACTTTCTTTTAACCTAAAAGACTGTTCAGAAGAAAGTTTATCTGAATCAACAGGTAAACTATGATGACCATTTAAATTTAATATTTAATCATTACATTTTGAGATTGGAACATTTTCACACAGTTTAATTCTGTTGATACATTTCCAAAGGGTATCATCAATTTTGAGTTATTGTTTTGACATCAGGAATCTTAAAGTATGGTAACTTAATATAAAGATATGAATTTAGTGTGGATGGTGAATGGTGAATAATTGCAAGGATAAAAGTGGCTTGTTTTGCTTAAACATACAGGTTTAACTCAAATGAGCAACAAAATATACATGTTTTGGTTGATGGCAGAGTGATAACCCTTGTTTTCTCTGTAAATGCATCAATAACAAATATTGACAATGTGATGTTTTTTTAATAAAAATAAATGTATTTAAATTATTCAGTTCCATTTATTTACTGCCACATATATTTCCATTTAAGTGCTGCTCATGGATAATCTGAGCATAATCAATGATTGTAGGTGTTGATAACAATGAAGCCTTAAGGAGATTATTTCTCGTTAGGCCAAATAATAGCACGGCTTGCATCTTCCATGGATCATGCCGAGAGAAGCACTTCAGGCTGCTGACCCAGTTTCCTTCCTGCCTTTAAAAAACAGTCAGTGAAGACAGTAACGTGTTTCAAAAATATGAAGATGGTGATTTCTAATTGATCTTTTTGTCTGCTGTCTTATAACACAATGACTCCTCAACCAGATCTATTGACATATGCGTTTCTGCATGCATGCAATGTTGTTGCAATGTGCCACTGGCTATTAAGTGCTATGAACAAACAATACTATCATAAACAAATAGCAGTATGTGTTGGTTTAGCTTCTTCAGATGCTCCATATCTTTCCAAATGTCACTTGTGACCCTTAGATAACATGCTGTCTGAGACCCGCCACTCAACAATGGCTTGGAGGGGAGGGATGATGCTCAGTTGCCATGGAGACCACCGGACTGCTCAGGCTGAACCGAGCTAGTTCTAGTGGGGAAAGGAAAAAAAACATGGTTATGCAATCAGAAAGGAGACACAAACACCAGGTACAGGAAACAAAGCATTGAAATTAACCTCCAGTTAAATAATGGCCTTTGTTACACTCAGGTATCAACCAATGGATTATCCAGTGCTTCAATAAGGGCATATTTATAAGCAACATACTCTTTTTCAGAAATAGTTTTGTTTGCAGCAGCTGGTATTATTCAGGAGACTGCATCAACTGCATCATTGGTGATCGATTGACAAGCACTTTTACTTGCGCAAATGCCGCATGCTTTGGTTTGAGGTTATATAATGGCAATCACACCATTCTCATCTAAGGCTGTAACACGTGTTTTGCAGTATTTCTTTGTTAAATACCCATGCTTGAGGTTTAGTGAATAGATGTAAATATATATGAGGCCACATATGGCAGGAAAAACTAGAAATTTAATCAAAAAAGAATGAAAGTGATTATTTCCCAGAGGCTGAATAAACAGAGGGGGTAATGAAGCAAAGTGAGGACTACAGACTGGGTTTGTGGACTGGTTGTGACCAGATCTTTGACTATGGCTGCCTGTAATCCTGTGAAAAGGCAGCGTGTTATCGGCGGTGGGAGAGGAAAGGGTCCTGCTGTATGACTGAGCATATTCTTAATGTGGCCATTTATTCTATGCTGAGGAATTTGTGGAGGGGGAGACTTGGTTTGTGCACACAGTACATTCATGCACACTAAGTACATAATGCAGATGCGTGCACATGATCACATGCTCTAATGCATTTGTATAACCTATATTAACAACGCAGTTGAAAAAAATACTTTATAATTGTCTTTTCATCAAAATGCATATGTGTGTCATAATTGAATATTATAGGGTCTGGAAAAACTACTCAGAAAAACTATATCCAATATATATTTATATTTATTTAAAAATTAAATTGATTGATTTTGGAATTTCACAACCTGAACAACATTCAACATAAAATCAGCTCCACTGTACTACCATTCGAAAGTTTGGAGGCTGATTGATTGATTGATTGATTGATTGATTGATTGATTGGAGACCAAAAAAATGCAAAAGCAGAAAGTGTTTATACTATGGGTGTGAATGCATACTACCTTCTTTAATAATAATCAGCACCATAAGATTACATATGCTTCTCTGATTCTTTCCACACTCCAGCTCTATTCTCTGGATAGGTCTATATTATCTGGATGTTACTATTCCTGCATATATAGTATGAACATGTTCTGTTCATAGATGTTACGTATATTACTATATATGTTAATAAAGAACATTTATGAAATGTGTATGAAATATATTACATTATGCCAAAATTAACACTAGAACAGAATTCTACACAACAGGGTATGCTGTAGCTTACATTTCTGGGTATGGTATGCACTTGACTTGATCATCTGTTTCCAGTGTAGCAAACAAGCAATGTAGGCTATACTGCTCACATTTTTAACATATTTTTCTTGACACAATTTCGGATCGACTGCCAAATATTGAAATTTGATAAATAAATTGAAAAATAAGCAACAAGTTTCACTTACTGAAATAAACATGCAATATGATGAAGTCATGTGACAACAACATAGCATTTTGTTTGAAATGCTGCAGAATTCAGTTTAGTTTCATGTTAATGGTAACCAATGTGTGCAGTATTTAGTAGTAAGCTAGTATTGTATTCAGAACTTAGTCAATCACTCTCTCTTTATTTCAGCACTCGTGCGGGACTGGGTCAGCCTCGTGGTGTGATTGGTATGCAGCAGATTCTTACCTGTCATGTGCTTAGCTCAAGCCTTTTTTTATAAAACAGTGACACAGTTTTCACCTTCATACATACAGTAGCAATGTGAGCTGTTTTTCTAACATGAGAGAGCTCAAACATTCTTTGTGGGGTTTTCTGTACTGATGAAAGGGGACAGCACAACTCAAGTCAATTGAAACAGCCAAGTCAGAATATAACATTGTTTTCTGGCAAATGTTGTGAACACTACAGGCAGGTTTTTTCAGCTTCACATGCACATGTTGAGCCATTGTTTTACACTTCTAGAGCATGTATGTTGTATGTACACTACTGACCAAAAGTTTGAGCTCAGTGAGATTTTTTTGTTTTTTAAAGAAATTATTTTATTCGGGCAGGATGCAAGAAACTGGTTTATATACTGTATGTGACCCTGGACCACAAAACCAGTCATAAGTAGCACTGGTATATTTGTAGCAATAGCCAACAATACATAGTATGGGTCAAAATTATTGATTTTCCTTTATGCCAAAAATCATTAGGATATTAAGTAAAGATCATGTTCCATGAAGATTTTTTTTAAGTTTCCTACAGTAAATATATCTCAAAACTTAATTTTTGATTAGTAATATGCATTGCTAAGGACTTCATTTGGATAACGTTAAAGATTTTTTTGCACCCTCAGATTCCAGATTTTCAAATAGTTGTATCTCTGCCAAATATTGTCCTATCCTAACAAACCATACATCAATGGAAAGCTTATTTATTCATATGATGTATAAAACGTAATTTATAAAAAAAATTACCCTTATGACTGGGTTGGGGTACCAGCCCCAAACTTTTAAAAGGCATTGTATATGAGGTCAAGAGGGCAATGATGGGGGTCAGTTTTATCCCTGGGAGCAATATTGAGGTATAAATTCAAGGATTCTGTTAAAGTACTACAGAATTCAGACAGCTGGATGACCTTTGACCTGTGGCGAATCAGTGCTGATGAGGTAAAGCCCACACAGAACATCTACAGAGTATAGATGCAATCAATCAGTGTGATTTACAGTACTCCCAGTGTCTTCTGGTGTGGTTTGAGGGCCTAACATCCTAAACCCAAGACAGCAAGAAAGGACCACATGTGTGTCACTGTGAAAATCAGACCCTTTTGACAATGGGGTAATTTAATGCACAGTTTCCCCAATTTCACCTTCAGCAAATATGTCATCATTATCATTTGGCCTTTCTCGAGTATGATTAGAGGCAAAATTGATCAAATAGAAGAAAGAAAACAAGGCTGCAAACAGGCCTTGAGCGGGCACTGGCTAAGACTGGTTCTGTTAAGGAACATGGGTGTAAAGCCGAATAACTATATCAAGGGTCAGACGCTTCGATTGCAAGAATGGAGAGAAAGCACTGGCACTGTGGAACAAGGCATTTCCTGCTAATCACATGCTCAGTCTCAAAACTCAGATGCCTCCCTTTTGGTAAACCCTGCCCTTTAAGTTAAAACAGCACAGTCAGGGTCTCCAGAACCCCTCCCAACCAGAGTTTGCTTAAAGAGAAGTGTATTTTTTTTTTACTTTCTGTGTCGTTGGGGGGGTTTCTTCAGGAAACGGCCAGACTAGAATAGCAACACAGTAGCGAGCAATAAACGATATGGCAAGACAAAAATTAAATAATTAAACCAAAGTTTGACCAATTAGAGTAACGTTAGGCTAAAACATGTAAAAATGGTATCTGGATCACTGTCAGATGAGCCGTCAGATGCTGAGCCGACCCAGCACGCATTACTTACCATCAGACTCTCCATCACTCATGGCATTTAGTGTTTCTAATACCTACCTTCCACAAACCGCCTTTTTTTGTCATTTTGACTTTATTTATGAAACTCATAACCGCTAAATCAGTGAGTGAAAGGCGTTGCCTAGAAATTTACAATGTTAAAACTTAAGCGGCAAGAAAATGACAGCGCAAAAATACATGCATTATACACTCTAAAAAATGGGTAGTAACGTTTGGGTTACTACCCAGAAGGTTGGGTTAAACATTTAACCCAACCGCTGGGTCAAAACAGCCCAATTGCTGGGTTTGTCCCTAGTTTACCCAGCACTGGGTTGTATTTAACCCAGCATTTTTTAGAGTGTATAGAGCTTTTAATGCCCCGCTTTTTGATCTGGTTTTATCTAAATAATTTTTAACAACAATGTATTGTAAATTACATAATTTTAGTAAAAGTCAATGACTGGGAGATTTGAATGTTTTATTTTAAATCTGTTATGTACATTTGAAAAACAGCCATGGGTAAAATTTACCCCGTGGCGGTTCTAGTGTTAAATTTATGATTAAGTTTTTAAGCATTATAGACAACAATGTTCGTGCCTTGCTATTTCTGTTGTCGGCACTCCACTTCATGCAGTGAATAGATTGCTTATATAATACACACCTCCCATTCCCTTCTGTTTTTTCTCTCTGCACCCCACTCACTCCTAAATCCGGTACCATCCTAAACCAATTAAAATATAGAAAGCTCTAACCATAACATTACACGCAAACTATTTTGCATACCACTTAGGAATTCAGGTACAGAGAAAAGCCCAGAAGAACAGTCTGTTCCCTTTCATGGGAACTTCGAAACTGCGTCCTCTAGGGGTCGCTATAGGGAACGCCTCGTCGTGACCCGTGTCTGAAGAATACATTGAAAAAACACCAACTCGTTGGCCGGGGACAGCCATGACGTCACTACCGGTGCGAATATAAAATAGGCACCGGGAGCACACATCATTCTCTTCTTCGTCTCATTGAATGTTCTGTTTGAAGCGTGCATTTTCAAAGGAAAAAGTAAGAGCTATCTATTTTTTATGGCGAGCACTAGTAGAGCATTTAGAAGATGTGTGCATCCGTGTCATCACTATTTGACACCAGATGACACACACAATATATGTGTTGTTTGTTTGGGTGAAGAGCACACACGCGATGTCCTCGAGGGGGCAATCTGCGTACATTGCGAGTTTTTTCCAATGAAAAAACTCCGTTCTCGTTTGTCTCTCTTTAAGTAAGAGGGGAAGACATCTGCTTCACGAGGTTCAGGGACCCTCCGCTGCTGAGGCTAAGGAGGAGATGAGCTCGTGGGGATCTCAGGAGGGGAATGGCGATGGTTTAGAGAGAGAGGGCTTTCTTCTATTTTTTTTGTTTTCGCTCATCGGCGGGGGGCGAGAGACAGCCACTGGGGGATGATGTTCTCTCTTTAACATCATATGATCCAGGGGCCAGTGCTCTGCTGGTTTCAGCCCAGGAAGAGCAGGAAATGTATGAGGAGGGCGAAGAAGCTGAGGCTGTGCCTTCCCAATCCTCCTGCCCTGCGTTTGATGAGCTGCTTGAGGTTATGGATCGCGCCATGGCGAGGCTTGACTTGCTGTGGAAGCGGACTAAGGAAGTGACGTTGTGAGGTCGTCTTGATGAACGTTATCTTTCTGGCCATAACCCGCCAGCTCAGGTGAGCCTTCCTTTCTTCCTGATCTCCATACTGAGATCGAGAAGGAATGGAAGAAGCTGTTTTCCTCACGCATCCATCGGTTTCATCATACCAGTTATGCGAATATCGAGGCGGTGCGCGAAACCGGCTATTATGCGAGAATGCCCCCTGTAGAAGAGACGCAAGCTAGCTATCTCTCTATGGGAGAGACATCGTCTCTCAAAACTCCCTCCTTGCCATCCGTGCCTCTTCAAGCTACATCTAAAATGAATGGCGGGGTATACGCAGCAGCAGGTCAGGCTGTCGATTCGTTACACATGATGGCGGTGTTTCAGGCGTACCAGGCTGATCTGCTGAAAGACTTGGATAAAGGCGAGGGCCTTTCTTCTTATGAGATGGCTGAGTTACGCCGCACCACGGGTCTTGCTCTTCGTGCTACTAAGCAGGCTGTCTCTGCCATGGGCAGATCTATGGCGGTGATGGTAGTAACGGAGAGGCAGCTGTTGGTAAACCTGGCTGACATCGGGAAGAAAGAAAGGGGTTTTTTTCTCGATGCCCCGGTTTCGCCCTCTGAGCTTTTTGGTACTTCCGTTGAGACGGTCGTCGAAAAGTTCCGGGAGGCGAAGGCGCGCTCAGCGGCCTTTAAAACCTTCATTCCACGAAGGTCCAGGACTGAGCCCGAACAACCCAGGGGTCCTAGCCCGTCTCGATTTGAGGATCAGAGACGGGGCACAGAAGGCTAGTGTCGCGGCTCACGCTCCTCCCCCGCCTGCGGGTAGGGGTAGGAAGTATCGTGGGTCGAAGGGCGGTAGGCAGGACCTGAGGGATGTGATCAAGACAAGGCGTCAGCGCTTTCGTCCGAATCAGAGTAATACTTAGGTATCCACTCTTTCCCTCAGGGGGTGTAACATCTACCCTTTTCTTCCCCTTCCTAATTCCCCTGTAACAACCATATCTCCACCTGACCGAGGTTAGGTGGAAGCTTCCTGCATAACAGTCTCCTTCTGGACCTATGATGTTTTGTTTGGTTCTATGGTTAATCATAGTAACCACTTTACTGAAGGTCCGGTCTAGAGGCTTTTACGGACAGAGCTCCAACGCGGGAGCCGGGGTGGGTGAGTACGATCCATGTCTAAAGATATGTATATAAATATATGTATGTGCCATGGAACTGGTGGTTGTGTGTACCCTTCTGCTAATTTCTTTGCAGTGTCCGTGCTGGGGGTCAGAAAACCGGTAGTGTCGACTTGCAAGTGTTAGTTCACTGTCGAGATATGTCAGAAGGTAAGTAAAGGTTCGGTTTCAACTTCCTGGATCATGCGGCTATCAACCAGGATTTGCGGGAGTTTGTGATTATCAGGGGCCCCCGGTGTACTGAAAGAAAATTACTCTGGAAGTACGGGTGGGGTTTACGCTTCATGATACACTGACTGGTCTACGTATCCGGGGTCGCCCTGAGCGGGTTTTTTCCCGATCACCAGGTATCCCCTTGAGGCCGCACCCCAATCACCATGAGGGTTATTGTGAGTATGCTGTCTCTTTCGAGCGTTAAGCTCTTGAGGAGTTAGATCCTCGCTCCATCGGGCGTGTCCTCGTGGTAGTATTGGACAAGGCCCTTTTTATCAAGGGTTACCGGAATGCGGTTTGGCTGACTGCAGTATGCTTACCCTATGATTTTCATCATGCTGCAGGTCGAGGCTCCCTCTCGTTGAGAGTGGGTTGCTCCTCAGCAAGTAAACTATGCTAGCGTTCCTGCATTGGAACATGCTGTAGTCCGAGCCCCCTTCTCGACTGAGAACTAAGTGTGTTGCTCCCACAGCTAAGTAAACAATTGCTAGCTGTTCCAGTTTGGAACAAGCTGCAGGTCGAGCCCCATTCTCAGATTGAGAACTGGGTGTATTGCTCCCTCAGCTGAATAACTGCTAGCTGTTCAACCATGGGAACATGCTGTAGGTTGAGATCCCTCTCTATTGAGAGCTGGATGTTGCTCCCCCAGCTACAGATTTACTGCTAGCCACTCCAGCATTATAGCCGTAGATATAGCGTCTGGGGATACGCTATTTTTATCTATAGGCTGCCTTTTCAGGGTGCCACGAGAACCCCTAGAACGGTATGCAAGTGTAGTGCACGTTATGCTTTGCCCACTTTTCTAAAATCCACATAGCTGGTAAGTGTGCACGTTATGCTTTGTCCACTTTCTAAAATGCACATAAGTGGTAAGTGTGCACGTTATGCTTTGCCCACTTTTCTAAAAACCTGTATGGTAAGAGCTACGCGCAAATACTTCGTGCTCTTTTTGAGTGGTTTAAAAACCCGGTTCTGCCTTGGGCACCACTCCTCCTATGTATCATCTGGATACCTACTTAACAGGGTGCTACTCAGGATCTGTTGAGACAGTTCCTTCACCACAAGAAAAACAAACGTGCGGTAGCCCCTGTGTGACAGACCAAGACTAGTATGATTCTAGGCTCTTGGTCGTATTCCCTTAAAGGAATCTGTTTCTGATTCCAAGCCTTGAGCTCTACCCCAGGCCCAGGAGTCTTGCCCTAACAGGTAAGTATTTTGGGGTATGTAGCCTAGGCCTTTGGCCGTAGGGAATAACGTCACTGACAGCCGTCTAACGTCCCAGGGGCGACTCCCATAGCAATATGGTAGAGTTGGTACTTAGTGTTCGCCATGGTTCTGTCTTGCACTCCCCTCAGCATGGCGGCGTGGGTATACCGTTCCCCATAGCGACCCCTAGAGGACGCAGTTCGAAGTTCCCATGAAAGGGAACGTCTCAGGTTACTTATGTAACCATGGTTCCCTGAGTAGGGAACGAGACACTGCGTCCTCTAGGTTTCTTGCCATGCTGCGGACGCAAGCTTCAGACAAAGAAGTGAATAATGTGTGCTCCCGGCACTTATTTATACTATAGTCACACCGGTAGTGACGTCATGGCTGCCGCCGGCCAACGAGTTGGTGTTTTTTCAATGTATGCTTCAGACACGGGTCACGACGAGGCGTTCCCCATAGCGACCCCTAGAGGACGCAGTGTCTCATTCCCCACTCAGGGAACCATGGATACATAAGTAACCCGAGACGTTCTCAAGTAACAGCCGGCCTAAGACGTATGCTCTTCAGTACCAATAACAAAAGGGATGGTCAGAATTGATCGAATGTGGGAATCAGGGGCTGGGTAGAGCATGACTTACTTCTTAACCCCTTAACTGTCACTCACATTTTGTAACATAAGATTGATGTACCATTTTCATGGTAGTGCAATGTTTGGTTTTAAAATGGGTTTCAAAGGATGAATTTTGAGACTTAAAGTTTTCAATTGATATATAATTTCTGATGATTTCTAAAGTGTGATAGAGCAAAAGGCAACAAAGAAGACTTTTTTTTGACAAAGGTCAGAACTCCTGTTATGATGTAGATTTTTGAGGTGCACACTTGTCATATCTATTACTTTTCCTATATAGATATTTTACCAATGTTTTTGTAAAAAAATATTTAGGAGTCTTAGACCTTTCCAACGATATATATATAGTTTGTCATGATTAGATTAGGATTTAATTGTAATATAGTGAAGTAAACTGTGGGGACGGGTGACAGTTAAAGGGTTAAAACATGTGAACTGGTTGACCTTATTGAACTTTGATTATCACTTTCAGTACAACTGCTATTGCATGTTCAATCATGAGAACTTTTTCTATTTCTAGCTATTCACTTTAGAAGACTTTAATCATTCATATAAACCTCTCAAGGTTCATTGGTATCATTAGATTAGTTAGGTCACATATCATGATAAAATAGATGACAGTGACGCACTTTTATGCTGCAAGCCTCATATAAATGAAACCAACAAAAGAAATGTATATATGTAGTACATACAAATTATGCAAAATGAATTGTGTGAATTAGCAATGGATTCCACTGCAACTGAAACACCTGTTGAACTGCCTTGTGCTGTGGTTGTCTAAATCAGAATATTTATCTTCCATTTTTAAATATCCAATGCAAATATCAAGATACATTTACATGAAAAGCAAAATTGTGTAAGACAGTAAACAATATGGCAAAAAATATTTTCTAAAATATATAAACAATATATTTGCTAAATTATGTTTCAAAATATATTTACATAAATATATGTTATACAAATATATTTTTGACTATATACAAATATATTTTTGCCCAGACAGTTATTGTCAGAGAATATATGATTATTTTTGTTTTTTTCTTCGGCAGTCTTGTTTATTTGTTTGTTTGTATATTTATTAATTTGTTTGTTTGCTTGCTTGCGTACCACTCAAATTAGAAAACATTATTATAAGCTAACCATTGTGAATCAGGCTAAAGTAAGGCAATAGTTTTAAACAATGGCTGGTTATGTATGTCAAATATTGATTCGGATCAGTTTTAAAAACAAAAAAACCAAAAAAAAGTTACGGACTGCAGCTTTAACCTTACTATTTTTATGGTTAAAACAAGAAACCACAATTTGCTAATAAGGTGAGACAAAAATATACAATCCAAGATATATTCCCTGAAATTGTCTTGATATTATTATTATTATTATTTTTTATTAATACACAGGCCAATAAAACATTTTAATGTGAATATATTAAGCCCATCATTGTAAAATGATTAATTCCTCTGTTGTTGAAAATGCCCGTTGACACTTTTATCCCTGGAATACCTCATATAATTGTCATAATGATTCCATTTTCATTTTTGTTTTAGATAAGTGTAAAATTTAATATAGAGTTAATATAGTGTAATATAGAGCATCAACTCTCAACTCTCAAACCCCACAAACATCAACCTGCTTTGAGTGCTGTTCCACAGCTGTACAGTTTGTTTGTGGTAAGAAATAGTCTGTCGCCAGGTTACAATAATCTCCATGTAGAGGAAAAAAATACCATGTCTTTCCCCTTGAGAAAGCATAACCTGTGCTGCCATGATACATAGATATATCTTGCTCTACAAATAGACCATATGTAACGGGGCAATTACTGTATGTATGATGTTCCTGATTAAGGCATATGGCTGTAAAAGGTCTCTGTGATATTCAGGTCAGTAGATGCAGGATTTTTTTTTTTACTTATTTACATTTACATTTACATTTAGTCATTCTTATGCGACCCAAAGCATGGATTGACAAAAGCTTGAAACAATGTAATCCTGGACTGCATGAGTTCCCCAATCCGGTTTCTGGCGATCTACCTTCATGGAAAGTTCATCTCCAACCTTGATCAAACACAAGTGAACCAGCTAACTAAGATCTTCAGGAGCACTTGATAATGACAGAAGAGTGAGTTGGATCAGGGTCAGAACTGAACTCTGCAGGCGGGTTTCCAGGATTTCCCCCATAGGCTCTTTCTTCTGCAGTGTATTTGCAACTGACTTGCAGCTGTTTATCCAGACACTGCACGTGAATATGATGGTGCTGATGATCGACCTTTCAGCTTGGCAACATCTAACTGACACGTGAAGGCATTATTGTTTAGGCCTACCTTGATTGTGCCAAAACTAGGTTAGAACTGGCAGGCTGCAATCACTGAAGAAAAAAACCATCTAGAACACTGATAATCAAAACTCTGTGCCAGTTTTAAATAGCAGCCTCTGGTGGCGGGTCAGTAGCATGACATTTGTGGGAATTACATGTTGTGAATAAACTGTATTACATTATTTTTATATCCATGATAGTCAGCAGTTATGGAGTAAAACGTGATAAGGGGACTGACCACATGACACATGAAGCACGTCACAATCATGACAGCCCTCCTGACTTGAACTTAAGCCAGCTTTATTGCTTTTACAAGATAAGATGTCCCGGTGATGAGTGCTTAACTCTCCTACTCTACCTGAACTCATTAAAAAGAAGCACTGTAGAGTGAGAGAGAGAGAGAGAGAGAGAGAGAGAGAGAGAGAGAGAGAGAGAGAGAGAGAGAGAGAGAGAGAGAGAGAGAGAGTCAGAACTGAAATTACATGACCGTTCAGAAATCATTCTAATATTTGATGCCCAAGAAGCATTTACTCTTATTATCAATGTTGAAAACAGCCTTTTCTGCTTATTTCCTATTTTACCATTCAAAAGTTTGGGTTAAATAAGACTTTTTAAGATTAATTAATAATTTTATTCAGAAAAAGGAAACCTGATCAAAAGTGAAAGTCAAGACATTGATAATGGTATAATGTTAAAGAATTTCATTTTAAATAAAATGCTGTTCTTTTGAACTTTATATTAATTAAAGATTTGTGGAATGAATGTAGCACAAAAATATTAAGCAGCTAAAAAAATCTGCCTTGATAGTAATAAGCACCTTTAGTAATAATTGATCATCATTAATACTTGTAATAGCAGCCAATCCGCATATTAGAATGATTTCTGAAGGATCATGTGACATGAAGCTGGGGGAGTAATATCTACCAAAAATGCAGCAATACCATCACAGGAATTAATGACATATATATATATAATATTTCACAATATTATTATTTTTACTGTATTTTTACGATATTACTTTTTTTTATGAGAGACTTCTTTTCAGACTTTTTTTTTGATTGAAAAATCTAACGAAACCACAAACTTTTGAAACAGTAGTGTAATATCTGAAATTATATCTAAAAAATACTTACTATACTAATCTAAAATTATTGTAAATATAAACACAATATATACATTCACAGCAGGGCAGAGGCGGACAGTAACTAAGTACATTTACTTGAGTATTGTACTTAAGTACAATTTTTGAGTATCTGTACTTTACTTGAGTATTTTTTTTTCTGGAAACTTATGACTATAACTTCACTACATTTGAAAGACAAAAATCTTACTTTTCACTCCACTACATTTCTATCAAGGCCCTCGAAGTAGAAAGTCGTTACTATGTAGCAGCTTTGAAAGTCAGTGGGTGTTTTTTTTCTTCTCTAAAATGTGACTTACTTTTTTTTTTTCAGACAGTTTGTCAGTAATCACTCTTGTAGGGCTACATGAAAAGATTTCCCAGCATTTTTTGAACACTGACCAGTTGCAAATGTGATATTTATTTACAACAACTCAATAATAAGAAGTTAATATTGTGGTATATTAGACACAATATTGTCTGATTTTGCTAAATTGTGTAGGTGAAAATATTACTTATAAAGCCAAAGAAGAACTGATGTGCGTCTCCTAATAAAACACAAATGGTGTTTGACTGAAGCAGCATGCACCGGACAGTTATGGTGTGACATCAAAGTACAGCCCAGAGCGATTAGACAGCATTAAAATGTTGTTTGATGTGAATAAGTCTTGCGGGTTTGCTTTTTTTTGTTTAAAGTAGTTTGTGCTGTGGTAAGTTATACACTAACAGTTGTGGTGCTGGGTTTTACCGCAGGTTAGATTTTTTTCCCCCATTCTTATACGCTGGTATTCAGGATTCACTGTCCACTCTGTTGTTAGATGTGGATGAAGGCTAACCTAGAGTGTGCACACACTGTCAGAGCTGTGTGAGTCATACCATCCTGCTTTTGTGGGGGGGTTCAATCATTTTTTTTGTTTAGTTTTTTTCCCCATAGGTTTTTAACATTCTAAAGGCTATTTATTCCAAATATACTACAAGCTAGTCAGTATTTTCAGCAGGTGTAATGTATTCTAAGTTGCTTCAGAAGTATTGTAAGTACTACTACGGCAATAAAACAGTGCATTGACATAAAAAAAGGAAATTTACTTTTGGTACTTAAGTACTTTTAAAAGCAAGTACTTCTGTACTTTTACTTAAGTAAAAATCTGTCTTTACTACTTTTACTTGTAATGGAGTAATGCTTGACCAGCAGTATCTGTACTTTCACTCAAGTAATGGAGTTGAGTACTTTGTCCGCCTCTGCATGCAGGCCACAAGTTTTGAAGTGCACTTGAATAGTACATGGGAATTTCTGTGCTTTAGGATATTGTAAATACCTCCATAAAAAGCCACTGCTTTTTTAAGTCTGAAAAAAAGGAGTTTGTGACCCAAAGATTGCAGTAGTAATTTCGCAGCCAACTTGCCCTCTGCCTCCACTCTTGTGATTAAAGGCTGATGAAGGGCACCAGCTGAACTCAGACAGTGCCTTGCGTCTGCTGTTCTCTGCTAATCCTTGTAAATCCTTTATTTTCCTCAGAACGGAGTGGATGGATTTACATCTGATACACACGTCTAAATGACACCCAACCAAACTAGGCTGAGAGGACAGCGTAAAAGACAAACTGTTGAGCTCAGAAGATTGTCATGTCTGGAATCAACAGTACAATCCTGAGCAAGTAATCAAAAAACAGGGATGCACGAAAGACTGAGAGTGACGCAAGTGTCTACAAGTTTCCACAAGTGTGATTTGTGTCACAGAATCTGTACACTGCTGTGGCCCTCCCTTATAATTTTATCCCAGGCCCTGTGAATCCAGCCTTATGTCTAAAGTCTGTTTATTTCCCAATTTGATCCATGCAGTCACACACATGGAAAATGTTTGCATGACATTCTTAAGGAATCTGTTTTTGGTTACCCATCTATTACGGTAATTTGAGAAACAGTGAGCACTAAATGGCTGTTATATTCATGTAAAAACAAGTACACACAGACCATGATTATCATTTACAACTGTAAATGAAAGTATTATTGTCTTAGAAAATAAAATAAACATTTTCTTGCTTGAAATGTTTGTACTACCCTTGTGAGAAAGAAGTGCACTTCATTTAAGTGAATGTGCACTTGTAGGGTACGTCAAATCAAAGTATTTTTTTCAACTAGATAATATAATAATAATGAAATAAAAGGTCACTTAAGTGCGAGTGTGTGTTCATGACACTTTCAGAAAGTGTTTCAATATATAAAATTATTTTGACTAACATTCTAAAACGTGAAGTACTTGTAATTTTAACTGTAGTGTCTTATTTAATATTATATTTAAAGTGAATATATATATTTAAACAAACTAAACTGCAACTTCATCATTTTAAAAGTATATTTCCAAATATAGTTAAATACATGTACATACAAGTTTCAATAAAAATGGCATTTTAATATAAATTTAATTTACCATAAATGCTTCTCGGTACATTCAGCTGTACACCTTAACCATATTTCAGAGACAACAGAATTAAGAAATTACCAATAAAGATGTATTCTAAAGTTCAGCTAATTGCATTTAATATCAATTTAAACTATAATACATTTGGTCACACTTTATTTTAAGGTCCCATTCTCACTATTAACAAACCATTAACTACAACTTTTGCCTCAATTAACTCCTAATTTGCTGCTTATTAATAGTTAGTAAGATAGTTGTTAAGTTTAGGTATTGGGTCGGATTAGGGATGTAGAATATGGTAATGCAGAATATGTGCTTTATAAGTACTAATAAACAGCCAATATGCTAATCATATGCTTATAAGCAACTAGTTAATAGTGAGAATTGGTCCCTATACTAAAGAGTACTAAACCCTATACTAACTTATATTTTCATTTTAAGTGCAAATAACATCTAAATGATTGTCCAAATGTTTACATTATTTCTGAAATAAGTACAGAAATCTGATAAATGTCCTGTTATTTAAGATTCAAAACTTTAAAACTTTTCCAAGACATTATGAACAGAATGGTTACAGATTATCTTTGCATGACGTCAAACGGGAGTATGTAACACAATACACAATACTATTTTAATCAGCGTACATGTCCAAACAGGACAATCTTTTCAATAAGGAAACATGAATGACGTCAGCGGTGCTAGACTTGACGTTAGTGAAGTAAAGCTGCAGAGTTTAATACAATAAACTCCAATGAGGAATTGTAATGGTTTAGGGTCAAGTCGTAGACAACAAAGTGATGTGACAAACAGGGTTTTCACTACATGTAAAATAAAGGTGTTATTTGACTACTGCAGCATTTGCACTTTCAACAAAAGAAAAATAAGCCATGTCAGGCAAATGAGCACCTTTTGGATGACCATTAGAAAAAAAAAATAATTCCTTTCAAACTGCTCACTATAATATTAAACCATTCAACAGGTCAAAAAATCATTAAAGGGGTCATAGGATGCCCATTTTCCACAAGTTGATATGATTCTTTAGGGTCTTAATGAAAAGTCTGTAACATAGTTTGGTTAAAATTTCTCAATGGTAGTGTAAAAAACAAATTTTTTACCCTGTCAAAAACAGCTCTTTTCAGATCAAGCTGTTTTTGTAGCATTTTCCTTAAATGTTAAAGGGAGGGTCATATGATGCGATTTCAATTTTTCCTTTCTCTTTGGAGTGTTACAAGCTCTTGGTGCATAAAGAAGATCTGTAAAGTTGCAAAGACTAAAGTCTCAAATCCAAAGAGATATTCTTATAAAAGTCAGCACGGCTACCTAAAATGGATAGTTCTAACACGACCCCACATACCATGTCACATGTGGGAAGATTTGCCTTAACGCCGACAAATGTTTCACGCAAAGAAAGACGGTGTACTTGTTTTCGCTGTAGTATGTTGTTGCCCGCCATGTGAAGGCGCTGTGTGTTTTGTTGTGAAAGCTAAACTATTTTGTTTGGTCTTCCAAAAGTGGACGATATCTGCTTCGTCATGCCTGGAGCTGATCTGTGCTGGTCGCTGAGGAAATACATCAACTTCGTGCTGTGGATCGCCGGATCGGCTTTCACCGTGGACGAAGCGGAGTCCAGCCCGGGGTCGTCACATGTGGTTGCCGCACGCCTCCTTCGTCGAATCCGCCGGCCGAGCCGTTCTCAAGCCCGCCGCCTCTGCTCACTCTAGCCCCGGCCTCTGCTCACTCTAGCCCTTCGGCCGTTCCTCACTTTATCCCCTGGTCTCCGCTCACTCTAGCCCACCGTGTGTGCGCTGTGTTTCGTTGTGAAAGCGAACCTACGTTGTTTGGCCTTCCAAAATAGGACACGACTAGAAAATCAGTGGTTAAGTTGTATTTACAAAACTGGTCCAGAACACTTCAACCCAATATTCAGATGTGTGCAGCACATTTTATGGAGGACCGTTTCATGATCCTGGTAGAGTAGAATACAATGCCAGCTGTTCTGACTCAGAGGATGTAAGTACGTTTTTTATATTTAGAGAGTTTTTATATTTTTTATATTTAAAACGAGTTTTTTGGGCAGTGCAGTAGCTTGTAGTTTGTCATTTCTCCGATCAAAAATGCAGACACGGTTTTATTAAGCGGCGCGATTGCAGCCGCAATGCGAAAAAGAAAGTATAAGTCATTATATCCATACTTATTGGACCCCACTGGATTGCAAACGAAGGCCTAGTTTATAAGGGTTTCATGTTTTTTAATCATTGCTCCGGCCTGACAGGGCATCTTCACAGTATGGTAGGGGCGTAAAATTTCCGTCACACGCTTGATGTATTCGTCCAATCACAACGCACTGGATAGTTGGGCAATCACAGCACACCTTGCTTTTCAGACCGATGAGCTTTTGTAAAAATCGACACGTTTCAGAAAGGCGGGCATAGAGGAGAAACAATAATATAAATTATGTGGAAAATAATGTGTTTTTCAAACCTTAAACCGCATAAATAAACCCATTTATTACAACAAATACTCAAAATAATGTTCTTTTTAGCAGCGTCATATGACCCCTTTAAATGTTAATGAGCTCTGCTGACCCTGCCCCTCTCTTTCGAGCTGCTCTCTGAGGGACTGTTTATTTTAGCTGCATTCATTGTGAAACTTGTTAATTAGCACATTATTAGGAAAGGGATTTGCAAAGATTCATTACAAAACAAACTCACTTCTTCTGTAGATGAGGCTGAATCACGAATGATTAGCGCGAACATAGACGCATTTATGTAGATCGTGGGCGCATTTCCCTTCAGAAACAAATGTAATCCACTGCGTCTTCAGCTGCTCAGATGTCAGGAGTAAATGACGAGTCTGCTATGTTCATTATTTCATCCAACAACAGAAGACCTCAATCGATTAGGAGTCATTCTTGTCTACATCTGCTACGGCGGTGAACAATGGCGGAATGATGACAGCTCACTCAGGGCGGGTCCAAGGTAAGACACTAGTGTCAATCAACTATCGTGGGAGGGGCCTGTCTGTGTGACGTCACACAGACAGGCATCTGAGATCGCCTCGATTTGAGAAAGGGGGGAAAAATTTAACAAGATTAAAAAAAAAAACACTGGGTGGATTTTTTATCATTATAGGGTGGTTGTGTACACACACTGCCAACACACATTTCCGTTCAAACTACTTGTAAAAGTGCTTGTGTAGCATCCTATGACCCCTTTAACCAATTTGGCGTGACTCATCAATCAACAGTATCTCTTTTCACAGCACTGTCATGCAGTTCATCCAAGCTGTTGTATATTTTATTGTGTCTGGAAACTGATGTCAGGACAATTCTGATGCACAGTCAATATGAAGCCACTGAAAGTGCTTCATAATAAACTCATAACTGTCTTGTGCTTTCTCTTTCAGCTCAAAGTTCTGCTGTGTTTTGCTGTTCTGCTGTGAGTCAGCTTGAAAACATCAGCCAGCAGTCAGCTGCTGCTATAAAATATATTGTTAAACTGTGTCTTTGATGAAGGGTGTAGGCCTACAAAAGAACGTACTGTATGAAACACCTCATATGACCCACAAAAAGTGCAATTCAGGAACTGTCTGTTTCCATCAGTACAGGAAAAGAGAGGAATGCTGAAATTAGCCTAAATTCAAAGTCTTTTGTCCTGACTGAGGAAGGATACTAAGTTCTGCTGATCAGCTAAACAGGTTCAGATTGGAAAAAAAGAGTTAGATGCTCTCTCAATTTTTTATATGTATGTATTTAAGTATTTTCAAGTACAGTATGGTATGAAACGTTTATAAACTCTTGATTCACATTAAACAAGTTCATGGTTTTTCAGTTCATTTAGGTGAATTCGTGTGAGATTTGAAATATTCTACCAGGTATTTAATTGGTTTACGTCTTTATGCTTTTCAATGAGCTATTTCACATCTAATCAATACATTTTAAGATATGATTACACCATCATAAGTGTAACAAGGTTAATAGTTTTACAGTTAATTTTACATTACAAGGTGCTGAAGTGTGAACCCGCAAGGTGCTTCTCAGAAAGAGAATTCAGTGATTATATTTCCCCATATTTATGGATGAATTGTTTACTATACACAATGATAATAACAGGGTTAACATCTTAGCAAATAAAAAGAGTTAAAAATAAAAGAGACATTACCCTTGTGAGAGAAAAAGTGCACTTATTTACTGTGAAGTGAACTTGTAGGTACTTTAACTCAAAGTCGTACTTTAAAACTAGATAGTATAATATTAATTAAATAAAAAGCCATGCTTTCATGACACTTTCAAAAAGTGTTTTTATAAAATACAATTATGTTGACTAATATACTAAAACACATATGAAGTACTTGATTATAATTTTAACTCTATAGTGTCTTATTTAATATTACATTTAAAGTTCATATATTTTTAAACCAAACTAATTTGCAACTTCTCAGAAAGAAAATTCAGTGATTATATTTCCCCATATTTATTGATGAATTGTTTACTATACACAATGATAATAACAGGGTTAACATCTTAACATGTACAAATAATTAAGGGGTCGTAAGATATTTTGTTACAAATGTAAGTGTCTAAAAACAGGCATTTTACCTTATAAAACATTAAGGAGGTCTTGGAGAATAATGTCATTATGATTTTATATGGATATATTATCATTATCATATCATTATTATAGGAAAACAAGATTTGTTCACTAAAATAGGAAAAACATAATAGTAATAGGGTTGATGCATAATATGTAATGTATTTTTTAAATTTGTTTAATGATACATTATGTCAACTAAAATAAAGACAAATGCAAATTGTCTTTTAATATATAGAATTTGGAAACATGAGGTACTAGGGAACTCTATTTTGCATGTTCTCTGTTAAATGCATGAAAGTAAGTGCTTGGATACAGACCTTACCATTCATCCTGCATCAGGCCCTGTGCAGTATTCAGAGACACTGGATGCCTGAGAGAAAAAAGACAATTCACTTGAGAAGAAACACTCATTCCCTGAGTCCAATTAAAGTGAAAGGACTCCGAGTTATTGATGTGGAGACTGTCTTTCTTTGGCTTGTTCAAGGCAATTGCTTTAGAGCAATTTTATGAGCGATAAATGCCTTGTTGACATGGATTACTCCAGTACACCCTGTCTTGATTATAATGCAGACCATGTTTATGACCTTGTTTTATCAGAAAGCCTGCCATAAAGACAGCTGCATGACCTGAAAGTGGACGGTTGCCTTGACTGTGAGAGCTTTGTAGATTTTGAATCTTTTAGCCAGAGGTTAGCATTAATTAGTTATATAAACAGATGCATGATTAGGGATGACTTTTGGGTGGGTCGTTTGGTTTGTTAGAGGGTACATGTGAAGTACTGCTCCAGCACACAGTGAAAAGTAAAATTAAAGCATGACAGTTAAACACACAGGCACACACACATTGATTGCCCTCCAGTGGCTAAGAATGATAGCATTAATGGTCACTGTAAAGATAGCATCAGAACCTGAAGAGGATTTTATGTATGATAAATAACTAGTGTGATTGTTTTCTCCAGTTTCTAGTCTATTTTCAAGTTAGTTGTGCCTTAATGCAAGACTGAATCTTTTGGATAGCATTGAAAAGGCTTTAATTTGTGAAAACACTGCACAGCCCTTGTGAAAAAGGATCATGCTTAATTGTATTGAATGTGCACTTGTAGTCTACTTCAAAGTACATTTAAAAAAAATTTAATTTCCTCTCAAATCAAATTTACTCTCAAATATGAAAAAAAGCCAATTGGGGCCACTCTCTTAATGAGAGTACACTTTCATGATTTCTGTCATTCTACATTCTACAATGCCGGCTGTTCTGACTCAAAAACTGTAAGTAAGTTTTTTATATTTAAAAAATTTGCCACTGATGATTCAAACGTGAGTTTTGAGCAGTGTAGAGTAGCACTTGTTGTTTGTCATTTCTCCGATCACAAATGCAGACATGGGTTTGTGTTATGCAGTGCGATGAACACGACGCATAAAAGACGTTAAGTCATATAATCCGTTAATTATGTCCACACTGGAGGATGCAACAAATGCCTGTTATAATGAGTTTAATTGGTTTTGTTCTCGTTCTCCGGCGGACAGTGCATCACAATATGGGAGGGGCGTAACATTTCCGTCACACAATTGAAGTATTCGGCCAATCACAACGCACTGGTAGCTGGCCAATCACAGCACACCTCATTTTTTCAGATCGATGAGCTTTGTAAAAAATCGATGCATTTCAGAAAGGCGAGGCAGAGAGGAGAAACAATAATGTACAGTATGTGGAATATAATGTGTTTTTTAACCTTAAACCACAAACATTACACCAAATACCCAAATATGTTCTCTTGCATCATATGACCCCTTTAAAGAATATTTTTTCAACAATAAGTACTCTTTTTAGTATGCTAAAGTGCACTTTTTTCACAAAGGTGTACTAGCATTAGCTAACATTTAAATTTAGCCCTATTTAAAGTTTAATGAAGGCTTTTGAAATGACCAATAAACTAATTTTTGTGAACAGGCTATGCATGATTGAGTACTTTATACATGTTTGAGTGCTTCTCTGAAGGCAGGTGAGAGCTTGGCATGAGTATGAGATGAGCTGTGGGATAATTATTGTGTGAGAGAAAGGTCTTTCCCTCACCGCAGGAGGGGAGACAAGCGTCTGTGTTTCCTTGACCTTATCCACTCTTAAAAATAAATTTGCTTCAAAAGGTTCTTCAAGCGATGCATAGAAGAACCATTTTTGGTTCCACAAGAACCATCAGTCAAAGGTTCTTTAAAGAACCATCTCTTTCTTGCATTTTTGTAATCTCAAGAACCTTCTTTCACCACAAAGAACATTTTGTCAAACAGAAAGGTTCTTCAGATGTTAAAGGTTCTTTATGGAACCATTTAGACAAAAAGGTTCTATGGGATCGTGAAGCACCTTTATTTTTAAGAGTGTGTGATAATTCCCTTGTGTTTAACAGATTCCCTTTCACATTATTCCCACTGAGACGTATTTGTTGTGTACATGGTACTATAACAACTGTTCCTAACAGACCTTTGCCTGTTGAGGTAGCATGACCAGGCTAGACCTTCTCCATTGTTTTTGTCTGCACTTGGTTCCCACAAAATGTGCCAGTTTTTTTTAAGCACACATGTCCCCATGGATGAACTGGAACATATACCTTTGCCACAGGTAGGCATCTGTTCTGTGGGAACATTGTCAGTCGTCCAGTGCAGCATTATGTGGTTAATGGTTGAACCGAATTGTGCCTCAGATGGGTCCTAATTCAAATGCTGGCAGGCTGCTGCCTTTGTTATTTGCCATGTTATTTGAGCCCAGTCCATTGCTTATGAGGCTATCACTATTCCCAAAGGGCCATGAGGACCCATCAAAAGGCCTTCTTCATCTTCTAGAGGTTTTGTTGATCAGGCTTAATTATAATTCTGGTTCAGTGTGAACAATGGCTATTTCATTGCTCAAAGTTTGTCATAAAGCCATTTGGACGAGGTCCATGAATAAGCTTTGAGCTAGTCGGTTGTGTTGAGAGAACACAAACACTGCTCAGCTAGAACTGGGTCTTTGTGTGCTTATGTTACATTTAGCCTCAATCTGGATGGTATCAGCGCAAAACAATGTACTTGAACTTACTTTAACACTGAGCTTCTTCAATCTTTGTCAAAGCTTATGCACCATAATTCCTTATTACGCTCACATCATGTTTTAGACATTAACTATACAGAAAACTGGCTAATAATAATAAGCTGATACTGAATTTTACTCTAATCTCTGTATACACAAAAATTATATTTCTGAAAACAAAGTTTTCACTGGATTTGCCTCAAAAACAATTTCACTGAAATTGTTTTTGAAAACTGCTTTCATAGTGAAGACTTTTTAAATGGCATACATTTATGTGTTTATCAGGAAAAAACCTGGCACCTAGAAACTCATTCTGTACCTCTGAGTCAGACATTCTTTATATGACATATCATGCATTCAAGTCATAAACATAACACGGAAGTATAGCCTAAACTAAATAAAGAATAACACTGTGAACTGTAAACTCAAATATTTACATCTGCATTTGAAATGTTGAAAATTATTCTTTTCTATCACTCATTTATAAATGATATCAAAACTATATGATTGTTTTACATAACGCAAACCGTGATAGTCGAGTGAATATTTAATATTCATAATATAATAATATAATATTTACACCTGTTGTCTATCAGCTGTTCTGTACATCAGACCTTTAGAATAACTGTAATAAACCATGTAAAATTAAAATGATTTGCAAGATGATTTCTGATCATTTCCTTACAGACGCTTTTGCTCATGATCTCTTAAAACAAAAATATATCTATATATACTATACCATATAATATACACAACAAACACACACACACACACACACATATAAATAATTATTTAGACTAATTATTAATAATTATTTGTGGCTCAGTGGTAAGCGCATTGTGTTAGCAGTGCAAAAGGTTGTGGGTTCAATTCCCAGGGAACACACATACTGTTAAAAAATGTGGATAAAAGCATCTGCTAGCATAAATTTTATATATATAATATTTCAAATAGACAGGCTCTTGTAATGTTACAACTCATTTACAATCTAGCATTCTGAGTTTCCAACTTGTAAATATGTCTTAACTTGGTCATTAATGGACTTGGAACTTACAATTTGTCTGATTCATTCTGATAATGAATGAGCGCTTGCACTTGGAACTAATAATTATGATATTTCCAACTCCACTTGAAGGACACGGATGCTTCATGTGATGTTTGACATAAAAACTTAAAGGCACAATATGGCCAACTACTGGCCTGCCATGGTCATGTGTTCATACTAGCTTTTTTTTGCATTGTTGTATGGATGGCTGTTGATTTGAACAGGATTATTTACTTATATAATTAATTGTTTTATACAGAAACTATGTTTTCAGAGATATATGTACAGTATATAGCCTATATGTTGATGTGTAAAATATGAAATTGCCAGGGGCCATTTACATAGAATGGGTTCTTGCTTACAAAAAGGCTAGACACATTGCAGCGAAATGGAAAAGACCATTTTCCTGGTTGGAGACATTTTTAAAAGCTGATTTTTTTTAACTTGGTGTGTTAAAATGTGGCACAGTGGTCAGAAAGACACCAGTTCAAAAAAAAATATTAAAAGCTGTACAGTGCAACACAAAAACACGTTCTCTGTGAACAGCCCCCAACTGTGCATGTCATGTAGTCATTTGAAAAACAATCATGCAAAATTTGACACTCAGCTGAACCTAGCATGTGGGCCTTTGTGTTCTAAAGCTGGATGCCCTCCAAGTAAAAATATGACACTGTGAGAAACTAAGATAAGTTTCAAAAGAGGACAATAGAGAAGAATTAACTTTTCTCAGAACAGAAGTTGGAACTGCAGGTGGCCATGTTAAAGGCAATATCATTACTCTCATGAATATGAGATGTAGTTTATACTCGCTAAGATCCATAGCTCTAAACTACGGTCTCCTAATATTCAGTCTGAAGTCTATCTCTAACCTAAGCTCTCCTAAAGAACATGGCCTGGATTTACACGCACTGGACTGTATGGGCATGGTGCATGAGCACTGGGAAGTCTAAAGACCTCAAGTCATTATGAGTGAGATTTCCAAACTGAGTGTGACACCATGAAATGCCATTCAGATGCCTATTGTGAGGTGCTATAATAATTAGTCATTCCAACATTTGGCTGTGTTACGTAAGATGGTGCTTGTTTATTCATATAGGGCTCAGTTTGTGCAAGGCCTCTTGCATTTCAAAGGCTGTATTATGGGGGACACGCTAAAGCCTCTTTGAAACTTGAAACAGCAGAAGTCCTGCTGATTCACTTGTTCTAGCGTGCCAAGAAGGCAAGTGTAAAATCAAATCATGATGTTTGTGCATTAATGTGCTGAAAATAAAGTGTGCTTAGTTATGTACAGGTGCATCTCAATAAATCAGAAAGTCATGGAAAAGTTCATTTATTTCAACTCAAACTGTGAAACTCGTGTATTAAATAAATCAATGCACACAGACTGAAGTAGTTAAGTCTTTGGTTCTTTTAATTGTGAAATGATTTTGGCTCACATTTAACAAAAAACCCACCAATTCACTATCTCAAACAAATTAGAATACTTCATAAGACCAATAAAAAAAACCTTTTTAGTGAATTGTTTGCCTTCTGGAAAGTATGTTCATTTACTGTACATGTACTCAATACTTGGTTGGGCCTCCTTTTGCATGAATTACTGCATCAGTGCGGCTGTGTTTGGGTTTTTTGCCATGACCTATCAGTTTGTGGCACTCCTGAGGTGGTATGGAAGCCCAGGTTGCTTTGATAGCGGCATTCAGATCATCTGCATTGTTGGGTCTGGTGTCACTCATCTTCCTCTTGACAATACCCCAAAGAATCTCTATGGGGTTCAGGTCAGGCGAGATTGCAGGCCAATCAAGCACAGTAACACCATGGTTATTGAACCAGCTTTTGGTGCTTTTGGCAGTGTGGGCAGGTGCCAAATCCTGCTGGAAAATGAAATCAGCATCTCCATAAAGCTTGTCAGCAGAAGGAAGCATGAAGTGCTGTAAAATTTCCTGGTAGATGGCTGTGTTGACTGTGGACTTCAGAAAACACAGTGGACCAAAGTCCTCTTTTCAGATGAATGCAAGTTTTGTATTTCATTTGGAAATTTCCTAGAGTCTGGAGGAAGGGTGGAGAGGCTCATAGTCCAAGTTGCTTGAAGTCCAGTGTTTATTTTCCACAGTCTGTGATGATTTGGGCTGCCAATTCATCTGCTGGTGTTGGTCCACTGTGGTTTCTGAAGTCCACAGTCAACGCAGCAATCTACCAGGAAATTTTAGAGCACTTAATGCTTCCTTCTGCTGACAAGCTTTATGGAGATGCTGATTTCATTTTCCAGCAGGACTTGGCACCTGCCCACACTGCCAAAAGCACAAAGGCTGGTTCAGTAACCATGGTGTTACTGTGCTTGATTGGCCTGAAAACTCGCCTGACCTGAACCCCATAGAGAAACTATTGTCAAGAGGAAGATGAGAGACACCAGACCCAACAAGGCAGAGGACCTGAAGACCGCTATCAAAGCAACCTGGGATTCCATTACACCTCAGCAGTGTCACAGGCTGATTGTCTCCATGCCACGCCACACTGATGCAGTAATTAAAGCAAAAGGAGCCCCTTCGAAGTATTGAGTACATTTACAGTAAATGAACATACTTTCCAGAAGGCCAACAATTCACTAAAAATGTTTTATTTGTCTTATGAAGTATTCTAATTTGTTGAGATAGTGAATTGGTGGGTTTTTGTGAAATTTGAGCCAAAATCATCACAATTAAAATGATCAAAGACTTAAACTACTTCAGTCTTTTGTGCACTGAATTTATTTAATACACGAGTTTCACAATTTGAGTTGAATTACTGAAATAAATTAACTTTTCCACGACATTCTAATTTATTGAGATGCACCTGTAAGTGTGTATTTCATGGCGTGAATGTCTTTTGAAGCAACAGTGGATTTTTTGTTAACACACAATTTACACAATGCTCTACACATTTCTACTGCTGTTCAAACAGACACTGCATTGGTTCTCACGAGGAGCAAGCTTCCAATATTACTTCAAATGATTTAAAATAGGACAAAACAAGAATTTAAATAATCAGACTAACTAGATATTTCGTATTTTTGTATTTTATTGCACTCCCTCAATATTTGTTTCCTGGGTTCCCATAGTTTTGGATAACCTGGATATAGGAGGTAGCCAGGTCTAATTTTAAAAGTGTGATTTCTAAACCTGGAAAAATCTTGTATATTAATCAAATCTTAAAACAGTTAAAAAACAGATCTGAAAAAAATCATTTACAATAGTTTTGTGAAGGACATCAACTGAAACATAGAGAAGATCTGACTCAAAATTACATTTTATTCACAAATAAACCACCACTTTTTTGTGAACTTAATTTTTCTTGATTAGCATTGAATAACTGAATTCAATTTATTTACTGAAGTTGTGTTCAATGAAAGAAATCATACAGGTTGGGAAAGACATAAGGTTAAGTAACACTGACAGATTTCATTTGTGGGTGAACTATTCATTTATACAGGCAGACTTATTTGTGAAAGGCAGTTGTGTGAATGGTAAGCCTCTTACAATGACCCAACCCAGTTAAGAAATGTTACTGTCAAGGTCTACCAAGGTATGCAGTTGGCACATCAGAAAATTGGCAGTCAGAGCAGAAGAAACAAGCCAAACTTTGTGTTGCAGCGTTGCAGAGTTCAGCTTAAGAATGGATATATTCAGCATCTGTAAGCCACTTTAAAAAGGGGGGAGTTTGAAAATAAAGATTACTTTGGACTTCATAATAACTAAGGAACATCTGTGAATAGCACGGCCAGAATCTCTGTTTGGTTCCCCACTTTTTATTGTTTTATATAAGGTGATGTGAATTGATGCATATTCTGGCATAATATAGCTTTGAAAAACAGTGCAATTGTTTGTCAGATCTGGTGTTAATCTGGTGGATGTGCTGAAAACAATATAAGCTTCAGAAACGGTTAGGGTTAGGATTATGAGAGTTTGTGTTTGTTTTTTTGTTGTTGTTTTTTTTATGTCTTTGCAACCAACATGTCATGTTTATTACTAGAATGTTATATAACTTTTGAATTAACTACTTTCAGCTTACATATACACGTTTAGAAATATTGTTATTTCTTTGTTAAAATACCTCTACATCAATGTGGGGATTAGGTCTGAATGTTCAGTAATTAGACCAAGAATTACACTGCAAAAAAATTATGATCCTAAGTTTTGTCTTATTTTCCAGTAAAAAACAGGGTCGAAAAATAATTTTTTATGATAATAGGACTTCAGATTTCAGTTTTCAGATATTATATTAGTTCTCAAACTTTAATTAGTACTTTATAGCACACTTAGCATTTAGCATGTGCTGTTGTTCGCCAACAGTTTGTTAGCTAGAAAGCATTATCTTATAATTCATTTATATGACATAAAGTGAGCCTGCCAGGAAACCATATAAAATAAGTGTCAGACTACTTAATTTGATTACTTCAAATCAATTTAATTCAGTGACATTGAAGTTACATGAACAAATAATGTTTGTGTTGTTTAAATAATAAACAATATTTTACAATTTTTGTATGAATATTTTAAATTCATATAGGCCTTTATTAAATAATTTTCATTAATATTAAGAGAAGTGTAGGTTTATTACTGTCAGGGAGTATCTGTCGTCTATCACCAGCTCTGGACTCCATATCCCAGAATCCTCCTCGGCTCACACCAGTTCACATTCACAATCACCAATCTCACCAGATCTCACTCACCTGGATTCTGATCACCTGCACCTGCTGCCACCAATCAAGCCACCTTCAAAAAGCACGCTCCTTTCAGTCACTCACTGTCAGATCTGCGGTTCACTACACTACTCCTTACCTGACTCACTGAACCCGGACACCATCCTGATACCGTCCTGTCTCTGTGCCATCCTCTTCAGCCCGATCCACAAAGGAACCCTTCATCATGTGAGCCCGATCCCTTCCATTCCATAGATTGTTGCTCTAACCCGTTTGCTCTCCATATCTATCTCTCTCTCCCAGCACCTGTTCAATAAAACTGTTTACTTTACCTCTCCGTCCCTGGTCTCCTTCTGTACTGTGACAATTACACAGTGCAATATGCCATTTCATTTTAAGGCGAGTAAGCTATTTTAGGTTGGATTTTCAGAATAGATATTCTATAAATAATAGTCATATTTTTGTGAGACTAAGAATGTCTCTGTTTAACATAATCTTGCACCTATGAGTGCCTTGGAAGTGATTCTGTGCTTCAGAGAGCCTCTCTGTGAATGATGGATTCTGACATCACCCTCACACTGGTTGAATCACATGGCAGGGAAGATGTTTGGCACAAGAACACTGACACAATCACCAGACACAACTATATCATCATCTGCAGAGGCTTTACTTCCTTTACAATCAGACGAGCCGCTTGCACTGATGCTCTGAAATGAAAATATTCTTTAGTCTTTACCAATGAACAAAAATGGCTGATTCTTACACTGTGGCCTCTGTTTTTACTATACAAAATATTTCAGCCAAAATATGACTTGATGGCATAGAAACAATCTTTTTATCCAAGGGTCATGAATCAGATACTAGCCACCTGTCTGTCCAATAGCTATCTGCAAAAGGACACCAGATCAATTATGTATGGCCAGTGTCGCACTGCTTCTCTGGCTGGGCAGATAAAGGCAATAACATAACAATATGCCATCATTTTATACTTTTTCATGGTTACGAATAATGTGTATGTTCTCTCATACACTGAACTGCTGGTTTATAAACTGTATATGAAATTAACTGTGAGCTAGACCGGTGGTTCTCATCCTTCTTAATTGACTCAGAGGACCCTTGTTGTCCAACACAATTTTCAGCAGCTATGTTTGAAAATTGCAAAAGTTATAAATCATAAATTACATTTACATTTCTGCTATAATTGTGACAGCTGCTTCTATTCAAACTTTTTGTTATAAACAGAAACTGGGAGTATTAATATTAAATTAATTACTATTTTGTGAATCAGAAGTTCCAAAACTTTTGAGTGCTTTAATTAAAAACAACAGCTTTTGAATATTATAATATTATTTTTGTTGCTGTTGTATTGTTTTTGATACATTGTTATCTATAAAATAATAGATGCCTATGCCTATGCTCCAACCTTCTTGCAGGAATGAAAACACAACTCCAATCATGCATTTTTGGGGCTCTTCTCGCAAGAAGAACACCAAAACGCAAACAGACTCCACTTCAAGGCAAAAACTCACCTCATGGAGAGGGCTTTGGCCTGAGTGAAAGTGTCTTCCACGGCCGGTGGGAAGAACACTTAAGTCTGCCACATCCTGTCCAGGAGCCACACATGGAGGTTCCAAGATCTGGACACGAGTGTCACATGGTGCCGAGCCCCTGAGAAAGGAGGTCCTTCCTCAGAGGGATGCGCCAGGGAGGGGCTGTCGCGAGGAGCATGAGTTCTGGAAACCAGGTCCGGGTGGGCCAGTACAGCACAACCAGTAGGACCTGATCTTTGTCCTCCCTGACCTAAAGGCTCATTGGCGGAAACGCATACTTGCGTAAGGCCCGAGGCGAGCTGTGTGTCAGGGAGTCATACAACTGGCAGTGGGAGGACTCAGCCGGATCATCTCGGAATGGAGTCGCCATTCTCGGGGAACTTCAGCTGTCGTGAGAGCACATCGGCTGCACAATTGAGCTCTCCCAGGATGTGGATAGCACGCAGCGACTTAAGCCACGTCTGACTCCAGAGGAGGAGATGGCGGGCGAGTTGAGACATGCGACGTGATCATAGACAACCCTGCCAGCTAATGTACAAACGGTCGCAGTGCTGCCCGTGCGGACCAAAACATGCTTTCCAAGCAGCAGTGGTCGGATCCGCCTCAAGGATAGTAGCACTGCCAGCAACTCGAGGCAGTTGATGTGCCAAAGCAGTCGAGGCCCTGTCCAGAACCCCGAGGCTGCCTGCCCAATGCATGTAGCGCCCCAGCCCGTATTGGAGGCATCTGTCATGACAACGACAGGCCAAGACACTTGTTCTAAGGCAACTCTGGCCCATAGAAAGACAAGGTCCGTCCAGGGGCTGAATGAGTGGCAACACGTTGGTGTGATGGACATACGAACTGTACCGCAGCGCCATGCCCATCTCGGGACTCGGGAGTGTAACCAGTGCTGAAGTGGTCTATATGCAGCAATCCGAGCGGCGTGACTGCGGCTGCGGATGCCATATGCCCCAGGAGCCTCTGAATAAGTTTCCATGGTACCACCATCCTGACTCTGAAGGATCTCAGGCAGTTCAGCCCGACGGGCACAAATCTATACAGGTATTCAAGGGCAGGCTTAAGATGGTTTAGATCCTACCTGTCCGATCGCTACACCTTGTTCATTTAAATGGGGAGTCATTTCAATTATCACCAGTAAAATATGGAGAGTGCCACAAGGATCTGTCCTAGGTCCTCTGCTATTTTCGATATACAGTGGGTACGGAAAGTATTAAATAAATTGTTCACTCTTTGTTATATTGCAGACATTTGCTAAAATCATTTAAGTTAATTTTTTTTTCCTAATTAATGTACACACATCACACCATATTGACAAAAATACACAGAATTGTTGACATTTTTGCAGATTTATTTAAAAAAGAAAAACTGAAATATCACATGTTCCTAAGTATTCAGACACTTGCTGTGACACTCATATATTTACTCAGGTGCTGTCCATTTCTTCTGATCAAACTTGAGATGGTTCTACACCTTCATTTAAGTCCAACTGTGTTTGATTATACTGATTGGACTATATAAAAAAAGCCACACACCTGTCTATATAAGAACTTACAGCTCACAGTGCATGTCAGAGAAAATGAGAATCATGAGGTAAAAGGAACTACCTGAAGAGCTCAGAGACAGAATTGTGGCAAGCACAGATCTGGCCAAGGTTACAAAAAAAAATTTCTGCTGCACTTAAGTTTCCCAAGAGCACAGTGGCCTCCATTACTTAAATGGAAAACGTTTGGGACGACCAGAACCCTTCCAAGAGCTGGCCGTCCGGCCAAACTGAGCTATCGGGGGAGAAGAGCCTTGGTGAGAGAGGTAAAGAAGAACCCAAAGATCACTGTGGCTGAGCTCCAGAGATGCAGTCGGGAGAGGGGAGAAAGTTGTAGAAAGTCAACCATCACTGCAGCCCTCCATCAGTCGGGGGTTTATGGCAGAGTGGCCCAACGGAAGCCTCTCCTTAGTGCAAGACACAGGAAAAAACACCTGAAGGACTCCAAGAAATAAGATTCTCTGGTCTGATGAAACCAAGACAGAACTTTTTGGCCTTAACTCTAAGCAGTATGTGTGGAGAAAACCAAGCACTGCTATTCACCTGTCCAATACAGTCCCAACAGAAGCATGGTGGTGGCAGCATCATGCTGTGGGGGGTTTTCAGCTGCAGGGACAGGACGACAATCAAGGTTGCAATCGAGGGAAAGATGAATGAGGCCAAGTACAGGGATATCCTGGACGGAAAACCTTCTCCTAGATTGCTCAGGACCTCAGACTGGGCCGAAGTGGTTTACCTTCCAACAAGACAATGACACTAAGCACACAGCTAAAATAACGAAGAAGTGGCTTCAAAACAACTCTGTGACTGTTCTTGAATGACCCAACCAGAGCCCTGACTTAAACCCAATTAAGCATCTCTGGAGAGACCTAAAAATGGCTGTCCACCAACGTTTACCATCCAACTGGAGAGGATCTGCAAGGAGGAATGGCAGAGGATCCCCAAATCCAGGTGTGAAAAACTTGTTGCATCTTTCCCAAAAAGACTCATGGCTGTATTAGCTCAAAAGGGTGCTTCTACTAAATACTAAACAAAGGGTCTGAATACTTAGGACCATGAGATATTTCAGTTTTTATTTTTTAATAAATCTGCATAAAATGTCAACAATTCTGTGTTTTTCGTTCAATATGGGGTGCTGTGTGTACATTAATGAGGAAAAAAAAAAATTAAATGATTTTAGCAAATGGCTGAAAAATAACAAAGAGTGAAAAATTTAAGGGGGTCTGAATACTTTCCGTACCCACTGTTCATGCTTGCCCCTTGATAATATTATTAAAAAATCGGGATTAGTTTCCACTGTTTGCCGATGATAATCAACTATATATCTCAACAAGACCAGTTTAAACTTTTAAATTATCTAAGCTAACAGAGTGTGGTAAAAATGTAAAAGATTGGATGACCAAAAAATTTCTCCTATTAAATTTGGATAAGACAAAGATATTACTTATTGGACCAAAAAACAGTACAACGAATCTCGTGGATTACATTTGCAACTAGACGGATGTATGGTTACTTCCACTACAGTCAAAAATCTGGGTTATATTAGACAGCAACTTGTCTTTAGAAAATAATATTTCCCATGTTACAAAAACGGCATTCTTCCATCTTAGAAACATTGCCAAGTTACGAAACATGATGATTGACATCCCGTGGTAACTAGGATTTACACAAGCTTCCGTCTGGATCCAGAACACCTGAGAAGAAATTATGCAACTCCTCAGAGGACCTCAGATAATGCCAAACCTGAAACAACATACAGAAATACCAAATTTTGCTATAAGTTTGATTGCATAATATAATTATTGCTGTTAATAGTGTTCATCGTCTGTTTTAGTACGTCTTACTTAAATTGATTTTTCATTACATTTCTGCCATATGTACATTAACATACCACTGATAAACTACCACTAAATATATTGTAGAAACTTAATTTACTGTAAAGTTGCTTTGCAATGATTGGTAGGCTGGAAAAGAGCTGTACAAAATTAAACTTGACTTGACCCTTTAGTGCCCAAACTCTGGAACAATCTACTTAGCATTGTTCGGGAGGCAGACACACTCTTGTCAGTTTAAATCTAGATTAAAGACAGGTCTCTTTAACCTGTCTTACACATAACACAATAACACTTTTCTAATATTCAAATCCGTTAAAGGTTTTTTAGGCTGCATTAATTAGGTCAAAAGGAACTGGGAACACTTCTCATAACACCAGATGTACTTGCTACATTGTTAGAAGAATGGCATCTACGCTAATATTAGTTTCTCTCTTATTCCGAGGTCACCGTAGCCACCAGATCCAGTCTGTATCCAGATCAGATGGTCACTGCAGTCACCCGGATCCAGTACATATGCAGACCAGATGGTGGATCAGCACCTAGAAAGGACATCCACAGCCCTGAAAGACAGCGGAGACCAGGACAACTAGATGAGCCCCAAAAATACAGATCCCCAGTAAACACCTTGTCTCAGACGGCCACCAGGTCAAGACCACAGGATCCAGTTGAGTCATCTGCACAATGTGAATTTGCTGCAGCATGGATCAACCTGCTAGTTCGTCTGGCCAGAGGCGAACTGGCCCCCCGACTGAGCCTGGTATCTCCCAAGGTTTCTTCTCCATTCTGCCACTGATGGAGTTTTGGTTCCTTGCCACCGTCGCCTCTGGCTTGCTTAGTTGGGGGACACTTCATTTCCAGCGATATCACTGAATCAATGATGAACTGACTTAAACGTAACTGAGCTGGATGATGAATCACGCTGAATTGAATGATGGAAATGTCTTTAACTGAAAAATTAGTGTTTACGATTGTCATTTTGCATTATTAACGCACTATTTTCTTAATGAATGCTGTTCAGTTGCTTGACACAATCTGTATTGTTAAAAGCGCTATATAAAATAAAGGTGACTTGACTTGACTTGACTCGTTGGTGAGATGCGCAGTCATGAGATTATCTGCATGAGGGAGAGCTGTTTTTTACCCGTGCAGGAAAACACGCAACTGGCTGAGGTCCGGAAAGCACTAGGTCCTGTGATCACACAACTCTTTCGGCCAAGAGGGCATGCTGGAGATAGTTGAGAAATCCTGATGCCACTCCCCCCCCCAGCAACTTTTGATAAAGGGCAGGGGAAGACACGGGACGTCCCGAAGGGGAGGGTCCTTCAGGTCGAACGCGAAAAAAACCAGTCTTGTGCGGTGCATCTGATGTTGCGCTTCTGTGTCAACATCTTGAACAGAAGCTTGTGAAAGGCCCGATTCAAGACTCAGATCCAGGATTGGCCGAAGGCCACCGTCTTTCTTGGGCACGATGAAGTAAGGGCTGTAAAACCACGACACCATCTCGGCTGGAGGGACAGGCTCGAGTGCGCCCTTCACCAAAGGACAGCAATCTCCTTGCACAGGACAGGGGGGATCTCGGACTGCCACCAAAGTCTTGAGGATGCCACTTGACCCTGGGGGGTCGCCTGGCGAACTGAATCGCTTAGCCGAGTCAGACTGTCCGAATGAGCCAGCAGGACGGGTTGGGCAGCGTGAGCCACGCCCCCAACCTCCGTGCAGTGGTTAACCCCACAAAAAAAAAAAAAAAAAAAAACCAAAAAAAAAAAAAAAAAAAAAAGGACCAAGTGAATACCCGCAGAGTGGTGGGAAGTCGTGCTGGACGGCCCAGAAAGCACCGCGGCTCGACGCGCCGGCCTCAACATGGTCTCAGCATGGGGTGGAGCAGCCGCAAGAGGCAGACGAGCGGCTACCGACTGAAAAAAGGGGCCGTCCACGACTTTGTCAGCTTTGTCAGGAATCAATCATCCCGCCGCAAGGGCTCGGCACTGGGAGGTGTGCACGCCTCCAGCCCGATGCTCACGGTGGCCCGGGAAAGCATGGCCATATCTCTGGGTCCGATTCGGCAGTGGCCACAACACCCGAGGGGGGCAGCCCCACCTTGAATCTTCATCCTCAGAGGAGGCTCGCCCATCCCCCAATGCTGCGATCGACATCTGATCCTCTGTTCGGCGCGCCAAATGAAACACTGGGCATGGCGTGAGACGGCACAGCAGAATCACCCAGGGAGCCGCACAGAACAGCTGCTGCGGGAGGAGTGAGAGGTCTGCGGGGACTGGCCCGGCGGAGAGGCTCTCACTGTAACCCTCAGATCGGCCAGAGCACTAGCCGATGGTTCTAGAGAAGCCAGCGCAGGTAGTGACAGAGGGTGCCCCTCCCATCCCCGTGAGGAGAGAGAGGCACGATCGCAGCGCTGCCATGGTCACACGCTCACAGTGAACGCATGAACCATCCACGAAATCAGCTTCAGAGTGCTGGATGCCCAGACACTGAAGATAACGATCGTGGCCGTCGACGGAGGACAGGAAACGACCGCAACCAACGGGACGTCTTTAAAAAGATGCGAGCCGTCCGTGATCATAAACTGCTCTTTTACACCCAGGGAAGCACCCAGGGGAATCACTGAATTAAAAGGGACGCCACTGAGTGTGCCGTAACACCACCCAGAACAGCCTGTTCCTCCAGCAGCAGAGAGAATGCGCCTTGTGAATCTCGAACTGTGTTCATTCACTCGACTCCGAAGCAAAAAAATTGATGCAGTGGATGCAGCCAGCCCGGTGTCGCCTATAAATACACAAGTATACTCGGGGAATGGCTCAGGTATGCAAAATCCACTAGCCAAATTTCTGTCACACTTATCGGGAGGCAAGGACGATCGGGGGATGGAACGATGGAACACGAGAACGTCAATCACAGTCTTTATGATCACCACAGGAACGTAGGGACATGGACCACAAGGAATGAACGTTGAGGACGAACAAACACAAACTGAAAAGGAATGGGGCTTTTAAACTGGGTGATTGGGAAACAGCAACGTGGCAAGGAAATGACTAATTAAACACAACACAGAGTCCAGGGAGGCTGGAAAAACCCAAAAAAAAACATTACTCCCCACCCCCCTCCGGAAGGTGCTGAACATATCGCACTGCGTAAGACAACAAACATGGGTGGGGAGGAGTGGGTGGAAAGGGCAGGGAGGCTCAGGAGGAGGATGGACGCCCGGGAGGGGGCCGGCAGACAGAGTCAAGGGAGGTGACGAAGGAGGGAGGAGCCAGGGAGGAGACAGGAGAGACCCGGAGCAGGAAGAGCACAGCAGGACCCAGGCCACAGTCATAACAGCGGTCCACAGTGGAGCCGACGGAGGGAGGAGCCATGGAGGAGGAATGGCCACCGACTCCAGGGGGCCAACCAACGGCGGCGGAGCAGGAGTGGAGTCCAGAGGCGATGGCGAGTCGACGCCCAACCAAGGCGGAGCCGGAGGGACAAGGGAACCCAGAGGAGCTGATGGATCGATGGGTGACGGTGGAGACGAGGGAGCTAGGAGCCATGGTGGAGCCGGCCTCGGAGGGCTGGAAGGTAGGAGATGTTGAGAGGGAGACTCCACCACGGTACAGCTGGAGGATGGCAGTTCCGCGGGGCTCGCACCGCAATGATGGTTGGCTGAGGGCGAGCAGAGGGGCTGCCAGCTGACTGCGGTGGAGGAGGCTGGAGCGGGTGGGAGGGCGGTTATTTTTGAGGAGCCGGCACTGGAGAGAGCTTTTGGGCTGGAGCCCTTCCTGGGCGGACTGGGATACTGGGAGCAGGAGAGCAGCCCGTCTCCTGGGGTTAAAACGAGGGATCAGGGCCTTCATGCCGGCTGAATGGGGATAATCAGGAAGCACTTCCTGGGCCAGCGCTAAAAGACGGCGATCGATCAGGAGACTCTGGGCTGAATGGGGATCAAAGCGAGACGAGCCTCGTTGGTATCTGGCACTATGTCCCGCCATAGCTAGGAGGCTCACCCATCAGCCATGAGAGGGGGCGGAGCTCCTCTCCACGCTCACACCGTCCACGGCTTGCTCACTCGTGGTGGGCACTGTTGCTGGCTCTCGCACCTGGTCTGACAGGTTTAGGAACGGGCGATGTCGCAGAGCCACTCTCTCCGAGGGCGGCATCCGGCCGCACCGCGCTCTGCACATCTGTCCTGCAAAAAGGCGCTTGGCTTTGCTCTGGCTCGCAGTGGGAAATGGCTCTCTGTCATCGATGGGCTCAGGCTGATGCTCCGTACCGCGGGGAGATGGTGGGCTGGGCTCTGGGTCCGAAGTGGATCCGGCGAGATCCTCCACGGGGTAGATGGTGAGTGGCGACCCGTTTCCTGATTTTCCGAGTCCACGATCGATTTATTAGGAAGGGCGGGTGCGAATTCCTCCCGAGGACCATCTTCGGATGACAATGCTCTGCACTCGGTGTTCAGGCTTGCGTCATAGAAAGAGCAGAGCGCGTTGTCCGGATAGCTGGTGATGTGATGTTGCGACCAACAGGAACAGTTTGGTATGGTCCGCGAGAGCTTTGTCTCCCTGCTCCAGCAGGAGGAGGAGGAAGTCGGGGCTAGTGAAGGGATCCATGGGGACACAACGGAAAGAAAAAAATGAGAAAAAAATGGAAAACAAACGGATGGGAAAACACGGAAGTTAATGTTTTGGTTGTTCGCTTCGTCACACTTATCGGGAGGCAGCCGATGGGGAAGCGACCAGGACATGAGGAAACACGATGATAACTCAATTAATCGTCTTAATGACACACGGGGAATGTAGGAGACACTGAACACAAGGAGGATGATGTTTGCGGACTGCCAACACACTACCTGAAAGGACTGGGGCTTTAAAACACTGGGTGATTGACTGGGAAAACACAGGGCAACGGAATGACTAATTAAAGGAAACGCACACCGGGGAGGGAAATCCCACACAGAGTAAAGGGGCGTAGTGGACAATTTTCATTGCGATTCAGGATCCGGGCTCCCAAGTAAGACACCAATGTCGAGTCACGACATTACTCTAGTGACTGGAAAGAATAGGAACTAGTTAAGGTTAACTCCTGCCTGGTTTACATGTTTGAAAAGGATTAACAGTTGAAAACACCCCCCCCCCATTAGAAATTTTTAAAGTAATCAAAAAGTAATTACATGTAATCAGTTACATTACTTAAATAAAGTAATTGAAATAGTTACACTACCTATTATATTTTAAATATGGTAACTTGTAATCTGTAACCTATTATATTTCCAAAGTAACCTTTCCAACACTGGCTATAAGATATATAATACTATACAAAATAGATCTTGATTTTTTTAGAATGCTAAAACAACGGGTATGAGTCAGAAAACAACTTTTTAGTGATTATATTTATTATATATATATAATAATATTAAGGAAAAATTGTGGGCATTTGGTTTCTCTTGATCCTTGTTTTTTTAGCAATTTAATTTACTTAAAGTTATGTTATTTTAATATTTTGGAATAATAATTTATTATTTTAAATATTTTAAAGTGATGTTGAGGGACCCTATAGTGGTCCCCCAGAGCTAGACAATGATATTTTTCTGTGCTGCATATAAAATGACTATGCATTCATATAAATTTCAATCTGAAATATTGATGTTGATAACACTCGTTTATGTGTAAATAATAAGTCCTGGTCCTAGTTCTGGTATGGTATTTTACAAGGGCTGAAAGAGACAGGACCGAGTGGGCCGTAACAGCACAGGCCATCACTGAGGAAACGTTATATGAAAGGCTATTGTGTGAGCAAAACACTGCAGCTTTATGGAACTGAACCTGTAAACTCTCAGTGGACTCTGTTGTTTTGTTGTACAAGAGACTGTTCTATGAGTGCTAGAAATCTCACAGGAAAGAGGGAACCAGACCCTTGTATTATGTATGCAGGGCTGGCTCAGTCAACAAAGCCAAAGTATTGTGTTTTTCTGCAGTGTAAACCTGGAGTTTTAGTTATCTATAGAAAGTAATTGAAAAGGGAGAACCCTCCTGTCTGATCTGACGTTCAATAAGCGCAATTCAAGTGTATGGCTGGGTACACTTTATTATGATCTGGACAAAAGTCTGTTCATTAAATGTCAAACCTAATGAGAGCCAGTATACATGAACAATTGTTATGCAGCAGACAGGTGTTGAGTTACAATACATTTCTCTTGCAGTCCATATCTCAACCATACTTACAGAAGGAAAGATTTCATGGCCGTATGTCTGTGTTATGTGAGCTGTACAGAATGCGCCATCCTGGATGTTCTGTACATGTAGTGTTACAAGTCTGTATACACCTGACGCCTGCAAGACATTTTCAGTGCCTTGGGGATTGACTGCTAAAAACACAATAGCCACGTTCACACAGCAGAACAATATATACGAGTGTTAGTCATTTACGTTCACATTTACGCATTCTATAACTGAACTCACACCCGTACATTTCCAGGACTCATTTTCAACACAATCTCATGGCAGTTTGTAACTATTTTACATCTTTACAAAGTGGTGGTTAACCCCTGATAGTTAGGTTTCTTGCATCTTGCTTTTTTCTGTAAAAAAATCAAATACATAAATAAATTAACCTTGTGAAATGTGTGGCATTTTTTGCTGTTTTTCATTGTCTGTCACATCTTACAGTGTGATGGAGCCCCTCTGATGTGTTTTTATGTGTGGTTTATTTTATATTTTAGTTTCTATTGTGGCAACTTGGTTAACTTACACAGTGATACAAGGGTGCTGTTTTCCAAAGGCTGATGTGAAAGGGAGTTCATTTTTTCATAAACTTTTATACATGCCTAAATCATTGACAAAAATAAATAATTGCAATTCTTATTCATTCGGTTCTGTAATTCATAGCACATACACATAACTCACTGTCTATCAATATTTTTTCCTGAGAAGAAAACACAAATGAGAAAAAAATGAAAGTTTATATTGTTGTGATTAATCTCAGAGCTGGTTGGTTTGGTACATCATTTTGAACCCTATTGAATAATTCCTGAACAGGAAAACACTTACAGAAAAAATGAGCAGGAAAATACTTCCAGAAACAAGACCACTTAAAAAGTGACTGTTCACTGACTTTCATGAGCTTGCAGGAGTTTGCAGCTAATTCAGGCTTTTTCACTTGCCCCTACATACCGAAAAGGCAAAATGTACCACAGGGGGTCACTCGGTTGATTTTTATTTTGAAAATATTATGTTTACACTTTTAAAAAATAAATAAATAAACAGATCTGTAGTACAATGCCATGTTCTACGGTAAAATGGGACATACTGTGTTGCTTAGCAACAGTAAGGTTATCCTTGAGGCAGTTTTGCTGGCTGTCTCTTGCTGTTATTATCTAGACACTGAGAGGTTCAGAAACACATCCGGTTCTGCTTTCATGTCTGTAGACAGACTCTATCACAGAACATGGATATGCCACCAAAAATGTGAATGACAATGCAGTAATAATATCCCGTTTTGGTCAGCATGTTGTGTAAAGAATTCCAGCCGTCTTAAGCCACATCCTTACATCAAACAAATTATTGTCTAATTATTGGAACAAAGAATTTTCATTTTATTCAAACTAAAAATGAAAATATTAAATAAAATTCAGATATTCAGCAGTATACATACATATATACAATCATATACAATTAAAGACACACACCCACACGCGCGCACACACACACACATATACGTATATATATATATATATACACACACAATATATATATATATATATAATATATATATATATATATATTATATAGTGCTGTCAATGGATTTAATTGTATTATCGCATCCACATAAAGTTTTGTTTACATAGTGTGTGTACTGTGTAAATTATTATAGAAAACACATACAGTAATTATTTTGAAAATATTATAAAGTATTTACATTATATTCAATATATTTATATTATACATGAAATATTAATATAGAAGCATAGCATAGTTTTCTTAAATGTATACACGAATTTGTGTGTATTTATTATATACATAACAATATACACAGTACACACACATATCTTATGTAAACAAAAACTTTATTTTGGAATGCGATTACTCGCATTATCGTTTGACAGCACTTTTTGAAAGAATCACATGTTTTGAAAGAAGTCTCTAGCTCACCAGACGGCATTATTTGATCGAAATAAAGTAATATATAGTAAAACCTATATATAATATAACTGATTTTATTTTTATTTTATATATTTTTAAAATGTAATATATAGTATGTGATGGAAAAATAAATATATTTGTAACATAATTATTTACTGTACTTTACACCAATTAATGATTAATAAAGTATTTATTTAGTCCAAAAATAAAATCAAATAACTCCTGACCACAACCGATAAATGTGGTGTAGAAATTATTATATTGTTTAATTATTATTATTTTATATTATTATATTTTACACCTTTCTATAAACCATCTGGTTTATATATCACCTATTTATTTTGGTAAAATTATCCCGTTTCTATGGAACAGTGTGAATAGTGTGAATTTTCTTCTTGCCTCAAAGAAACTTTGTGCTTTGAATTATCTGAATGAAGCGTTTTACATGCCAGCATCCCTTCTGTGACCGAGTCACAAGGAGGCATCAAGAATGCAACTCTCAGCAACTACTCACATATATCACAGCTCTTAAAAGCAGGGTCTTCTCTCTCTCTCTGGGAAGGCCGGAACAGGCCGGACCATCCCCAAGGCTTCAGAAACTAGTGGTCTTGTTAAAAGACGCTTAGCTAAGAATTATGTGCCAAGTGAAAAGGGGGTGTTTGTGCTGCTTGCTTCCCCCCAGTACATTCACTTGAACAATCTGTTTTCAGGGGGGATCCAGATTGGAACCCAAGATTGGTGGACCAGATTGATTATTCCCTCTCTTGGCAAGGGCAGCTGATGGCAGGACTGGTCAGACACTGGACTCAGTATTCTTCAGTCTTATTAGACGAGGTCCTCGGCCCTCCTGGTCACAGCGTCCAGCTTGTTTGTTTTTTTTGGGAGAACTGTGGGAAAGTCATTAAAGTGTAAAGCATCCCCCTTTTATTTCATTCTGAGGGAAAAGAGAGAGCGAGATGATGAGCTCCTGCTGTTAATGAGCGGAGACGTGGCCACACCAGCCAACCGACGCTGTTTTCCATCAATATGGCATCCATTCAGTCTATCTCCACTGGGAAGAATAGACACACTACACTGTTTGATCTGTGCTCCTCGTCCTCTTTTAAAGACCAGCATTCACTGATATTTTATTACAGCGCTGCTTCCTTCCAACAGAGCCCATCAAATCATAATTTATTTAAGTGGCTCCCCTACACACCTGTTGCATAACCCATCTTGATGAGCTAATGGAGACTGTTAAAGGGACAGTTCGTCCAAAAATGAAAATTACCTCATGATTTACTCACCCTCAAGGCATATGACATTCTTCTTTCAGACGAATACAATCGGAGTTATATTAAAGGGGTCATATGATGTTATATAAAAAGAACATTATTTGGTGTATTTGGTGTAATGAAATGTGTTTATGCGGTTTAAGGTTAAAAAAACACATTATTTTCCACATACTGTACATTATTGTTTCTCCTCTTACGCCCCGCCTTTTCTGAAACGCGTTGATTTTTACAAGCTCATCGGTCTGAAAAGTGAGGTGTGCTCTGATTGGCCAGCTATCCAGTGCGTTGTGATTGGCCGAATACCTCAAGCATGTGACGGAAATGTTACGCTCCTTACCATATTGTGATGCCGTGTCATGGCCGGAGCGATGATTCAGAAACATGAAAACCATTATAAACGAGGCATTTCTTGCATTCAGTGGGGACATAATTACGGATTATAATGACTTATACTGTCTTTTTACGCGTTGCTTTGCATCACGCCGCGTAAACATAAAACCATGTCTGCATTTTGTGATCGGAGAAATGACAAACTACAAGTGCTACTCTACACTGCTCAAAAACTCGCGTTTGAATCTCATTGGGAAATCCTTTAAATATGAAAACGTACTTACAGTCTGTGATTCAGAACAGCCGGCATTGTAGGCTACTCTCACAGGAAACAGTTCTCATCCTCCGCAAAATGTGCTGCACGTATCTGAATATTTGGGTTGAACTGTTTCGGAACAGTGTTGTAAATACAACTTAACCACTGATTTTAGTCGTGTCCTCTTTTGGAAGACCAAAAAGTAGTTTCGCTTTCACAAATGACACACAGCTTCACCTCACGGTTGGCTAGAGTGAGCGGCGCCCAAGGCCATAGTGAACGGCCATCCGGATTCGACGAAAAAAGCGGCTGGGCGGCTTCCAGCAACCACATGTGACGACCCCGGGCCTGACTCCGCTTCGTCCTCGGTGAAAGCCAATCCGGCGATCCACTGTGTGAAGTTGATTTATTTCCTCAGCGACCCGCACGGATCAGCTCCAGGCATGACGCAGCGGCTATCATCCTTTTTGGAAGGCCAAACAAAGTAGTTTTCACTTTCACAACGAAACACACAGCGCCTTCATGACATGGCAGTGGTGGCAACAACAATACTACAGCGAGATTAAAGTTACGCCTTATTTTCGTTTTTGCGTGAACATTTGGCCAGCGTTATGCAAATCTTCCCACACAATGACATAGATATGTGGGGGCATGTTAGAAAGAGCCATTTTAGGTAGGCGTGGTTGACTCTAACTTTTATAAAGAGACTTTTGAGACTTTAGTGTTTGCAACTTTACATATCTTCTTTATGCACCAAGGGCTTGTAACACGCCAAAGAGAAAGGACAAATTGAAATCGCATCAGATGACCCCTTTAATAATGTCCAGTCTAAGCCATGCTATTATAATGGGATGGTGGTTAGCCCAAATTTTCAAATCCAAAAATTCCACCCATCCATTATAAAGAAGTCCACACCGCTCCGGGGGTTCATAAATGCCTTCTGAATCGAAGCGATTGCATTTGTGTAAGAAAAAATCCATCTTACACTTTATAAACCGTAATCTCTAGCTTCCACTAACTGTCGTACGTGTGTTCACAAGAGAGTGGCGTCCAGCGGATGATATAGGACCATTTTGGGCTACCATCCACTCCAATTATAAAGCATGGATTAGCCTGGACATTATTTAATATAACTCTGATTGTATCGTCTGGAAGAAGAATGTCATATACACCTAGAATGGCTTGAGGGTGAGTAAATTATGGGGTAATTTTCATTTTTGGGTGAACTATCCTTTTTAAGGCTTGTCACTAGCCATTTAGCCCCTTTACTGCTCAGCAATTGAGAACAAAGTGTTTTTCAAGTGTCAAGCAGGTGAATTCAGGAACTTTGGCCCCATCTGTGGAGGTTATACTGGAGCTGGACAAAATTGTTTCAGAGGTGTTGAAGAAAGGATCCAGCTTCTCACTCTTCTCTCCAAAAGTGTTTTGGTAATATTTAAAGGGGTCATGAAATGCATTTAAAAATATTTTATGTTTCCTGAGGTATGGGTTTCATCAAAAATGGCCATATTTAGATATAAATGGTAATTTTCAATGTACTTCAGTGGAAACGCTCACTATGATTGGCTAAAATCTTTGCATATGAAATGAGCATTACATGTGGATGATGCAGCATTTCATTTAGAAGTATTCCTGTTGCATCAAAGGTTGCAGCGCTGCACTGTAGCCAAACACAGTCATATCTACTGAACACAGAGCGCAATGATCTCCTTAAAGGGATAGTTCACCCAAAAAATTACAAAATTAATTACTCACCCTCATGTCGTTCCAAACCTATAAGGCCTTCGTTCATCTTTGGAACACAAATTAAGGTATTTTTGATGAAATCAGAGTTTTCTGTCTTCTGACCCTGCATAGAACAATGCACTTTTAAGACCCAGAAAGGTAGTAAGAACAATGTTAAAATAGTCCATGTGACATCAGTGGTTCAACCTTAATTTTATGAAGCTACGAGAATAATTTTTGTGTGCAAAGAAAATAAAAATAACAACTTTATTCAACAATTTCTTCTCTTCCGCATCAGACTTTGATGTGCATTCACGACAGTACCATGATTTTATCAAAAATATCTTAATTTGTGTTCCGAAGATGAACGAAGGTCTTACAGGTTTGAAAAAACATGAAGGTGTGTAATTAATGGCAGATTTTTCATTTTTGGGTGAACTAACCCTTTAAAGCGAAGCGTTTTCTGCAATATCATGAATACATTCATCATAACTAACAAGATGAAAACAGTGTAAATAAGAGACTTGTTGAGCAGTTTAAACTGTGTCATTGATTATAAGGGGTTTTTTTTGTTTGTTTTTTTAAATGCATAAATCAAATCACAGATCTAAGATCGACTCGAGCTGATCTTAAATTGACTGATCCAGCAATTATAAAAGTGAACAATCTTTGACCTTGATCTTTCTGTATATAAAATAATCAGACTAGAGAACAGATGGTTTTCATGCTACTAACAGGAACTCATATAGATCATGATGATCTTGAAATGCAGTTTCAGATTTTTATATGCTGTTTCTTGAGGTTTGTTTATAAAGATTGCAAAGTTCTTTTGCACCAAAAGGGTCTTTCTTTACCTAACAGTAGTATCGCTTTTGTGATTGGTGGACAGTCTTGATTACATATGATAATGACCAAGGGATAGTCAAGGGAAATTGGGACATCACAATTGTCCCAATTTCAAATACTCACGATTTTTTTAGCAATTGCTGCTCTTTCTTGGATGTTGGCTTTGTGAAGTTATCTGTACTTGGTTTTTGAGGAACCAGGGTCTTCAAGATGAATGTTGAGATCTGCTGTCACTTTGCTGCAGTAGTTCTGTGTTGTTTGGACACAATCCTTCTTAGTACTCGACTGTATCAATCATCATGTTCAGATATTGCCTGCTATTCTCCTACACTGATGAAGTCTTGCCATACTTTGTATACACAGTCATAATCGTAAAAATTGTTACCAAACAAACAATTGGTTACAAAAGCTCCTGCAAAACAGGCTCCTACGGTTTGCCCTTTTTGGAAGTCTGACAAATCACCCATTTTACCCAAAGCTTGTATTAAACACTGCTAAACACAACTTTTACGACACTGACATACAATATGTCTTACATACATTCATTTAATACATTTCAATAAATCAAGTTAAGCATCAATTCACATAATATTATCATCTAAATGTGTTTGGATTTGATTGCTGATTCAAATGATTGCACATTTCAGTCAAAATATTCTGAAAGCATCTTTTCAAAATCCAGCTGTGAACCAGTTTGATGCAGTTTGATTCTCAGATTATTATGCATCATATCATATCCGTGCTGTGGTGGAGGCCTCTACTGGTGAGCAGTAGTAATGCAACTTGTTTACCAATCCCATCCAATTCAAAAGACTGCCAAAGCTTTCCTGGTGAATGAAATGCCAGTGCATCACATTTGGTGAGCTAAATATTAAACTAAATGATCGATAATTGAATCCATGCAGTCATTCTGTTTCCTTTAAAAATCTGGAACAGTTCTGTAAGTTAATATTGGATCATTGAACTGAGTACAAATAAGCATGTTCTGCAAATGTGGACTTAACTTAGCATATGACAAGTGTACTTTGCCTTTACCACATCTATTTTTGGCTGCACACTCTATTGATCTATTTGAATAACACGTAGTGTCAAAGTGTGACAGTTCGTCGAGCCAAAAAGCCTTAAAATCAATCCCACGCATGCACGGAAGAACCATTACCTCAACATATAGAACAAATGAAAAATCATTGGTCAGTTTCTCTTTGGTGTCTCAGTAGAGGAAAGCCTGTCTGATATGAATGGCCAGAGCAGAAGAGAATCGCTGCCAAGCATCTCGTAGTAAAGCAGTAAAAAGAGTGCAGTCACTTACAACAGTGGGATTTCTCAGAATGTGTTTGTGATGATTTGCACTGAGGGGTTTGAAAAGAAGCTTATGCAACAGCAGTGGATAATTAGTATAACTTGTGCTTACTATAGGCTGGAGGGAGGTCAGAGACGCTGGCTACTCTTTGTCTAGGGCCATTGGTATTCCTAATGGCTTGGGTGAGCCAAAAAAAAGCCCTATTAAACGGTTTATATAAAAATCCCACTCTTTCTACCAAATGTTTTTGTACTGGGGTGACCTCATTAATTCCCATCATATTGTTTCCCAGCAACAGAATCCTGTGTACTGTCATTCCTGGAAAATACTGTGCAAATAACTACACGTAAACCTTAAATATCATTGATTTTAGTGTCACTGTAGTATACTTTTATAGTTTTATTAATATTTAGATTTTTTTTCAATGTTTTAATGGTTTTAGTTTTACCGTATGGTACTAACCCTGTGTTGCGTCTAAACAAACATATATATTTTTATATAATAAGATATTTTATTATTGTATTGTGTGCCCCTCCTTCACAGCAGGTTTATTTCATTAAATACAATTCAATTCTAAATATTGTAGGGAAAAATGTTGCCACCTACCTGAATACGTTTTAAGATGAGCAGTGCAATGTAACTACCTGAAGATAAATAAAAACTAAACCTGAGCTAAAACTAAAGCTGAAGTTTTGTTTGTTTATTTCTTTATTAACGCCAATCCAGCATCTATGGCTATATTCATGGCGAGAACCAGTTAATCCATACACAAATCGATCCATACACAAGTCTTGTCTTTACACATAACGAAAGCTGAAGTCAAAATAATCAACCTAAACAAAATATAAAAAACGAATAAATATCTATGAAATGGAAAAATATTTTTAAAAATATTATATTTAACATAATATATTTGAAAATAAATTAATAAAACTAGAATATATATACTGTACATAATACTAAAAACATTGCTGCATAGAAAGCTAATTAAAGTAACCAAAAATACATATAATAAAACTAGTATGAATGCGAAAAACAAGTGTTGGAATAGTTGAAAATCTATACCTTTTGTGCAAACTGCATGGCTTTAGTGTAGCACTGTCTGTCTGTCTGTCTGTGTGTGGGTGTGTGTGTGTGTGTGTTGTCTTCAGTTGCAAGTTGTGACCCAAATTTGCACAAAATGATATAAGTTGATAACAGTATGAATGATTTGCATAATAATTCATAAAAAAACTATATTAATGATCACATAGCGCAGACACACTTTGATTCAGACAGGTAGGATTACATATTGATTTTTATGCATAGAAAATTTTATCATAACCAATTTAAATCAGTAAGATGCGAGACTGACAAACCAGGATGCACTTTTCATCTTATGATGGTAAACTGATATTTGACATGAAACAGCACTAATATTTTCCAAAGCCAATGAATGATCTGTTCTCCAGTCTTCACTGGTCTTTCCCAGTATATGCTCTGCATTATAGAGCTGGGTTAATTTGACCACAGTTACATAACTGCTGTCTGCTTGCATTGAACTCTTGCAAGTCTTTCCTTAATCTCTTCTGCTTGATTATTCTCTTTCTCTCTTGCTTTCTAAACTCCTCCCTGACGCACTCAAGCTGGGGACACAGACAAGGTTTCTTACTCACGCACACACACACACATGCTCCCGAGCAACCGCCACGGTCCAGTTCTGAGCGGATCGGGAAGGCTGAGGAACCCCGTCTGTCCCTCAGGGGAGCGAAGGGGATTTGAGACAAGAGAATCAGGCCATACTGTCACACAAACACAACACACCCTCTGTATCTGAAATTGTCCTATTCTACTTCATTTACCAGGTTCATGCATTTCACTCAAATATGGGTTAAACACAGTTATTAAATAAAATATCTCTTCATAGGAATTGTGACTAAGCAATAACATCTCATTAGCATTGCTGTTTTAGGGTGTATTCACATTTTTTTTTAAACATCTCTAACAGTGTACATGACACTGTCTGTCAGTTAACATTGCACACAGTCATTTGGAGATGATTGCATTAAAGGACTGTCCAAGACCGGGTTCCAGTTGGTGTTATATTTGGGAATGGTGTATGAAAACGTGCTTCTGCAAACAAATGCTAATGTACTATGTACTATGCAGCAGTAATTAGTGACATACTGTCCAATCATATTTGGACTCATTCATTCCACTGCTCATTAGCATTCTGCACCTGCTGCATCCCAAATACCATACTAAAATTGGCCAGTTCTTATGAGATACTATCCATAGAGAATACACATGGCTAAAGCAGTCAAATAAAATATATGAAACACATTGTGCGATTTGTTTTTTCTTTTTGTTTTATTTAGGTCACATTAAAATGACTCATATCTTCATAATTTATCTTTTTTTGTGAGTTTCAAATGCCATTTATGTAAACATTGTGTAAATTCCGACAGATTCTGACTTAAAATATGAGAATTGTCATGAAAATATGAATTTATATGAAATATAAATGAATACTAAATTTGAATTACATTTTTTGGAAAAAGCATCAAATAAGTATAGAAATTTTGATAAGATAATCTTATCAAAACTCAGTAATATTTATTATATTCCTGTTTGTTGCTGCCGTGTGGTTTGAGTTTGAGCTCCGTCAAGTTAATTCTTTGTCGTCTAATTTTTTATCTTAAAATCAATTTTATACACCATCCTTTTTCAGTTCTATAACGTGTGAATATATCCCCTATCGTATTCTACAACAAAAACAATCAGAGCGCTTTGTTAGCACTAGTTCTATTTTTGACTTCCGAGTCCGCTATTAGCATATAGCCCGTTAGCATCGCCAGCGTGGTTGCCGCTAATCTTGCTTACATTGCTAATACTCTTTTCACACACATTACCATTGTTTTACTCCCTGTCTGTTACTTGCTTTAATGGCGGATGTTTGTCTACCTTTGAGTGCAGGTGAGGACACGTTCGAGATGCATTCGGTGCAGGTCGAGCTGGAGGCCGTGGAGAAGCAGATCCGTGACCTGGTGGCGAAGCAGACCCAGCTGAGAGAGCGGAGAGCCACCAAGGCTTTCCCAGGCTGACGCTCACAAGTCCGAGGTAAGTATACAGCGCGCTGCTATCTCTCCCACCACCTCTACTCCGTGTGTGTCTCTGCACAGGCCCGGTGCACCCAGGACGCGATCTTCCCAGATGTCCTTCACTCCGGCGCCGGGACACCACGGACCCTGGGTGCAGCTGCAGCGGAAGACGCGAGCCAGGTCCCGGGCGACGACCTCTCCCCCTCCGCCGCCTCCGGTCTTCGAGATCTCCACCCGGAACCGCTTCGCTCCCCTCCGCGAGACGGAACGCGACGCTGTGATCATCGGAGACTCCATCGTCCGGCACGTCTGTGCTACGTTAGCTGAAGGTAAAGTGCACACTCACTGTTTCCCTGGTGCTCGTGTTCTCGATGTTTCTGCGCAGATACCCGCGATCCTGAAGGGTGACGAGAGCCCCGGAGCGGTCGTGCTTCACGCGGGGGCTAACGACACCAAGCTGCGGCAGACGGAGACGCTGAAGAGGTACTTCAGGAGCCCTGATCGAGACTGTGCGCCGCACATCGCCCGCGACGACGATCATCGTGTCAGGACCACTTTCCACGTATCGACGAGGACACGAAAAGTTCAGTAGGCTTTTTGCTTTAAATTAATGGTTATTGTCATGGTGTAAAGAACAGAAACTGCTCTTTGTTAATAACTGGAATCTTTTCTGGGAGCGTCCTAGGCTTTTTCGCGCTGATGGCCTGCATCCCAGCAGAGTCGGAGCGGAACTCTTGTCGGATAACATCTCCAGGACGCTATGCTCCATTTGACTAGTAAGCCAATTCTCAAATAACTTCTATGATGGCTTTTGTTCTACCCGCTTAAATTATAGAAGTACTTGTGCTGTCCAATCTATAAAGACTGTGTTTGTTCCCCGAATAGTGAGGTCAAAATTTTAATTTAAAGCAGGATCTAGAAAAAATCTGATCGTGATTAAACCAGAACAATTTAAAATAAATGAACAAAAACAATTTTTAAAGTTTGGGCTCCTAAACATTAGATCACTCTCACCCAAAGCAGTTATTGTAAATGAAATGATCACAGATATTCGTTTTGATGTACTCTGCTTGACTGAAACCTGGCTAAAACCTAATGATTATATTGGTCTAAATGAGTCTACTCCACCATGCTACTATTATAAGCATGAGCCCCGTCAGACTGGTCGTGGCGGCGGTGTTGCAACAATATATAGTGATATTCTCAATGTTACTCAGAAGACAGGATACAGTTTTAACTCATTCGAAATACTAATGCTTAATGTTACACTGTCAGATATGCAAAAGAAATCTATCGTATCTCTTGCTCTGGCTACTGTGTATAGACCACCAGGGCCGTATACAGATTTCCTAAAAAGAATTTGCAGATTTCCTCTCAGACCTATTGGTTACTGTTGATAAAGCGCTAATTGTCGGAGATTTTAATATTCACGTTGATAATACAAATGATGCATTAGGACTTGCGTTTACTGACCTAATAAACTCTTTTTGGAGTCAAGCAAAATGTCACCGGACCCACTCATCGTTTTAATCATACGCTAGATTTGATTATATCGCATGGAATTTATCTTACTGATATAGATACCTATACTTCAAAGTAATGATGTTACCGAACATTTTCTTGTATCGTGCATGCTGCGTATTACTAATATTAACTATATGGCTCCGGCGTTATCGTCCGGGCAGAACTATTGTTCCAGCCACCAAAGACAGATTCACAAATAACCTGCCTGATTTATCTCAACTGCTCTGTGTATCAATAAGTACACATGAACTAGACTAAATAACTAGCAACATGGGCACTATCATCTCTAATACATTAGAAGCTGTTGCCCCCCCATCAAATTTGAAAAGGGTTAGAGAAAAACGTACTGTGCCATGGTACAACTGTAATACCCATTCTCTCAAGAAAAAACTCATAGTCTTGAGCGCAAATGGAGAAAAACTAACTTGGAAGTTTTTAGAATTGCGTGGAAAAACAGTATGTCCAGCTATAGACAGGCTCTAAAAGCTGCCAGGGCCGAGCATATCCACAAACTCATAGAAAATAACCAAAACAATCCTAGGTTTTTATTTAGCACAGTGGCTAATTAACAAATACCAGACGCCACCCGATCTAAATATTCCCTCACAGTTTTAATAGTAATGACTTTATGAATTTCTTTACCGATAAAATAGATAACATCAGAAGTACAAAAACAAATGTAGATTCTACAGCGTATAATACTTTAGCTTTCATTCATTTCGCACCAAAAGATATACTGCAGTGCTTTACAGCTATAGGACAGGAAGAGCTAAATAAACTTATCACTGCATCTAAACCAACAACATGCCTGTTAGATCCTGTACCCACTAAATTACTGAAAGAGTTGTTACCTGTAGCAGAAGAACCGCTTCTCAATATTATTAACTCGTCGTTGTCTTTAGGTCACGTCCTAAAACCCTTCAAGCTGGCGGTTATTAGGCCTTTTATTAAGAAACCACAACTAGATCCTATTGAACTGGCTAATTACAGACCCATCTAAAATCTTCCTTTTATGTCAAAAATTTTAGAAAAATTTGTGTCTGTTCAATTGTGCTCCTTCTTGCAAAAAATGATCTCTATGAAGAATTTCAGTCAGGTCTCAGGCCCCACCATAGCACAGAAACTGCACTTGTTAAAATTACAAATGACTTGCTTCTTGCGTCAGACCAAGGCTGTGTCTCATTGCTAGTTTTACTTGATCTTAGTGCTGCATTCGATACTATAGATCATGACATACTCATAGATCGATTACAAAACTAGGTATTCAAGGGCAGGCTTTAAGATTGTTTAGATCCTACCTTTCCGATCGCTACCATTTTGTTCATTTTAATGGGGAGTCATCTCAATTATCACCAGTAAATAATGGAGTGCCACAAGGATCTGTCCTAAATCCTCTTCTATTTTCAATATACATGTTACCCCTTCATAATATTATTAGAAAATACGGAATTAGTTTCCACTGTTATGCCGATAATACTCAACTATATATCTCAACAAGAACAGATTTAACTTCTAAATTATCTAAGCAAACAGAATGTGTTAAAAATGTAAAAGAATGGATGACCAATAATTTTCTCCTATTAAATTCGGATAAGACAGAGATATTACTTATTGGACCAAAAGACAGTACGCCGAATCTCGTGGATTACAATTTGCAGCTAGATGGATGTACTGTTACTTCTTCTACAGTTAAAAATCTGGGTGTTATGTTAGATAGCAACTTGTTTTTTGAAAATCATATTTCCATGTTACAAAAACAGCATTCTTCCATCATAGAAACATTGCCAATTTTACAGAAACATGTAAACTGTTTCTGATGCAGAAAAGCTAGTTCATGCATTCATGACCTCTAGACTGGACTATTGTAATGCACTGCTAGGTGGTTGTCCTGCATCTTCAATAAACAAGCTACAGATAGTCCAAAATGCAGCGGCTAGAGTCCTTACCAGGTCAAGAAAATATGGTCATATTACCCCAATTTTACAGTCTCTGCACTGGCTACCTGTTAAGTTCCGTATCAGTTACAAAATATTATTACTTGCCTATAAGGCCCTTAATGGGTTAGCTCCTGCGTACCTAACTAGTCTTCTACCACGCTACAATCCATCACGCTCCCTAAGGTCGCAAAATTCTGGACTTTGGTAGTACCTAGGATAGCAAAGTCCACTAAAGGAGGTAGAGCTTTTTCGCATTTGGCTCCCAAACTCTGGAATAGCCTTCCTGATAACGTTCGGGGTTCAGACACACTCTCTCTGTTTAAATCTAGATTAAAGACATCTCTTTGGCCAAGCATTCATATAATGCATCTCATAATCTTGTACTGTGGTTATATCTGATCAAATGCATATTATTATTCCTTAGCTTGGGTTGAATAAATATTTTTTTTTTCTTGGTTGGAACAGCAGCTACGCTAATTATGTTTGTATTTGTTTCTCTGTCTTTTGCCACGGGATTAACATCCCGTGGTAACTAGGATTTACACAAGCTTCAGTCTGGATCCAGAACACCTGAGAAGAGATGATGCAGCCCCTCAGAGGACCTCAGATGATGCAAACCATGAAACAACATACAGAACTACAAAATTTTGCTATAAGTTTGATTGCATCATCTAATAATTGCTGTTAATATTATTCATCGTCTGTGTTATTACGTCTTATATTGAGTTTTTCGTACTGCTGGTTTTGTCTGGTCGGAGGAGAACTGCCCCCCCGACTGAGCCTGGTTTCTCCCAAGGTTTTTTTTTTTCCATTTCTGTCACTGATGGAGTTTTGGTTCTTGCCACTGTTGCCTTTGGCTTGATTAGTTGGGGACACTTCATTTTCAGCGTTATCGTTGACATGATTGCAAAGATATTATTTAAACTGAGCTGGATGTTGACATCACTGAATTCAATGATGAACTGTCTTTAACTGAAAAATTTGTGTTTACTGTTGTCATTTTGCATTATTGACACTTTTTTCCTAATTAATGCTGTACAGTTGCTTTTAACTTTTGGTATTGTTAAAAGCGCTATATAAATAAGGGTGACTTGACTTGACTTGATATGGATAATTCCACATATTATATACTGTAATATGTATTTAATATTCATTACCTATGGAAATATAGAAATTTTTTACACAATAAAACTATAACCCATAAAAAATATCATCATAAAATAAACACTAACTAAACAAAATGGTTTTTCAAACTTATTTTACATATTATTAAATATTAAAATATTATTATCGTATTTATTGATATTCTGTAATTTGTGATATCTGAATTTATTTTTTGTTTGAATTTAAGGTTTTAGAAATGTTGCTATGTGTTTTTGTCATTTTTACTTTAGCTTTAACTCATTTATATTCCAGTTTGAGTATTTTTATACTTAAACTTATTTTATTTCAGGTATTCTCATGGCAACATTTCTAATTTTCATTTAAGTTTAAGCTTTCCATCTAATATTTTAATGTTTCCTTTTCTTTTCTTTTAATATTTTATTTTATTTCAATTGATGAAAACAATTTTAACTGTTATCCCACAAAATACTGTCTAAAATATGTTTTCACTTCTTGAAGTACATCGCTGGTTCAAATGAATCAAAATGAAAAAAATCAATGTCATTAAACATTTTTGTGTACGTTTTTTTTTTTTTTTGCAGTTTTTGCTCATCTTTTTTCATGTCATTGCTTAGTCATTGTAAATCAGGAGGATGACCTTAACTGTGACCTCTGCATTCCACAACTTAACTACATTACATAGCACTTCACCAACATGGTTTGCCATCAAACCTACTGTCTCAGACAGTCAATCATTATCTACAGCCAGGACTGGCATGTGACTAATCATAGATACTCTTATAATCTGTTTTGCCATAAAACATTAACTTGTTGCAAACATCTGGATCATCACATGAACACATTCTCAGGAGAGCTCATGCTAAAAAGTTGTTGGCTGAAAGAATATGAAGACAAAACACAAAAACAGACTGTTTCAGAGATACAATCAGTCCTAGTGTATTTAACTGACCTTGATTAACTAAGACTGGTTTCAGAGAGGACAGCTGAAATAAGAGACAGTCTTTGAAGCGCTGCTGATAAACACGTGAATTTAATCCAGTCAGAAACTAGAGCATGGACAGATAAACTCTTCCACAGAAGTATGTGCAGTTGAACCTCAAGAGAAACCACTGTTTGCTCTTTGATCAGATTATCTGACATTAGAAACAGTTAATGAATGTGAGTAGTTTATTGCATCACAAGGTAATACGATGGGTCAGGTAAACAGAGATAGGGATATGAGAGTAGCCTAATCACTAAATGAAGTGACATCTCTAGTATATACAATACTGTTCTGATATCGCTGGGAAAAGATATGGGAGTTTTCTCAAGAGATATTAAAATCTACCCGTGTAATACTGGCAAAGATATAAAGGAGTGTCTTGAATCTCTTCATGTATTTTCTCTGCTATTGTCCTGGGACAAATATTATTAGAAATTGCATGGTTAAAAAAAACTCTTAGTGTACAGATCAAGACAGGTTTGTCATTATTAGCAGCAGATGGGCAGATTTATTTTCCAGTTTAAACTGGCAGATTATTCCGATTCTTTTATGGCTTCGCAAAATGTAGGTGTAATGCACATGAAATTTGCATTTGTCCCAATCGAAATTGAGGAGAGAAAAGCTTAACATGGTTTAATATGGTTATGAAGCCAACTATTTGTGGAATTTACTGTTAAATATCATTTAAACTGCTGTGAATTGGTGTTTTTCATGTTTATTAGAACCTCCTAGAATTAGGAAATAACCTTTATTCTATTCTAATAGAAAACACAATATTTTACCATTGGGAAAATACTCAAAGGAACCAGGCAGACCAAACAGTGTGTAACCAAACATTAGGAATCTAATGTTACGATAAATTTGGGGGTAGCTTCCTCTGGTGGCCAAACGGTGACAACAAACTAAGAATTTGTGAACTAAAGCAGCCGAGATGAGGGGCCTAGAAAGAGTCTGTGGTGTGTTGGTAAAGTATTCCAATTGTTCAGTAAGCTATGCAAACTAAAGATAGTTCATAAGAAAGGATAAAGCAGATGAGAAAATTTATTTAACAACCAGACAGTCATGAGCCAGATTTATGATTTGTTAATATTATGAGGGAGCTTCTGACCTGTAATTTTATCAAAGACCGACTGGGGGCACTGTCGGCTGGAGAGCTCAGTCACGTCTGATGGAGCGGTTCAGCACAGTGTTGCCAATTTAGCAGTTTTGTTGCTAGATTTAGCAACTTTTCAGATTACCCTAGCAACGTTTTCTTCCAAAAGCACCTAGCAACAAATTTAGCTATTTTTTTTTTATTTATTTGGCAACTTTTAGCAACTTTTGATAAGTGACTCAAACGATAAAAAGGCACACATTTTCCATCTAAATTAGACAAAAAGATACCTAGCAGTACATACATCACGTGAATTAAGTTAACTGCTGTTTGCAATTGTTCAATAATAATTAGGCGTGTTCGACTTGAAGCGGCGCTGCGCAGACCGATCGGTGTATGACATCAAAGTACCGTGAGAGCTAATAGAATAGAGAGCAGACATATCTGCATGATTTCTAATCGCTCTCGCGGTGCTTTGATGTCATACACCGATCGGTCTGTGCAGCGCTGCTTCAAGTCGAACACACTTAATTATTATTGAACAATTGCAAATAGCAGTTAACTTAATTCACGTGATGTGATACACCTTGTTAGTAGCGTGTACCTGTGATTGTTGATCAGTTAGTTGATCTAGAAAAATGGAAAAGGTAGTAATTTTCCAGGAATTTATCCGTTATCCATTATCTGTTGTAACCCTGTAACCCGAAAACACAAAATACAATGCGTAATTTAAAATGCAGGTAAAAAACCTGTGAAAAATCAATACGGAAAATTCCTTTATATAGTACACTATTTTTACAGACTTTTCTGTGTCTGTAGTGTAGCATACTAACAAACTACTAATACACTGCTTAAAACAGTGTTGTTCAGAATGTGTAGTTTTACTAGTTTAAAAAAAAACTTTAAAAAAAATAGCTAATAAAAAATATACGGTAATATGTTAATAAAAAAAACTTAAATTGTAATTGTTCAAAAATGTGTACGTTCAATAATTCAATATTGTATTTAAAAATAGTTATTTATATTTTATTATATTATGTATTAATATTATTGAACGAACAAATCAAAATTAACATATAAAATATATTTTTTGCTAAGATTTGATGCAGTGACACAATTTTGCATCTTGATTACGTGATGACGTCATCGCACAAGGACGTCATAACGCGTGAAGCAACGGATTTTTTAGCAACAAATCGACCTTCCTTTAGCAACTTCCCAAGAAAATTAGTTGGCAACACTGGTTCAGCACGCATTGTATGTAATTTTCCTTTAACTTTTGGGGGTGGGCTTACTGAAACATTACACTCATGAGCTGAAGGGAATTTTCCCAAAACCGACAGCTTAACGAGCGACCTTATGAGCAGTGAGATTTTTCCAATATGCTGTGGCCTAATGTTAGGCTGTCAGTATAATAGTGAAGATTTCTCAAGGTAGGTGTATTTTTAAAGTCTCTACGTAACTTATTAAGCATTAAAAATACACACAGACTGAACATAAGTTGACCTGGTTTGGCTTGGGCGTGTTTTCACATAACTGTCACATAAAATTGAATCCATAAAACAGCTATGATGACAAACAAAACCTCAAATTATTGTTTAAACGTATTATAAACATTTGACAATTATCTAGTTTGTTATTATATGGTTGACTCAATGTAGCTGTGCCTGTGTAGTTTTATTGTAATTAAAAATTACATTTTAAAAATACAAAATGAGTTTGTAGCATAAAATTCACAATATTTAGCCTACTCTAAGTGTAAATTAGGTGTAAGCAAAAACATTTATTTGCTTGATATTTGAAACTTCAAACTTCCCAGTGTGACTACTAGCCCCAGTCTGGGATATTCAGCTGCAGGCTAGTCTTTAAAGATGAAAAATAACTACCTTGTGAACCTTTTATAAAGCCAACACACTCATGGCAATTCATAACTATTTTACATTTTAGAGAACTGGCCCCACTTAGTTGGATTTAGTGGTGGACCATCATGTTTTCTTTATTTTTTATGTTTTGTACGAATAATATTGTACAATTACAAAATCACCCCCTCATAAAATCATTATGCTCATGATTTTTTAAATTACAGGGGCTGAATTTGTGAGACATGATATGAAAGACATGAAATTGAACAGCTCATAAAAATGTTTTATGAATAGAAAATCAATACCATAGTACATAACACAGTTATTTTTGAGAAAAGCATTTGTGAAAAGTAAGTGAACTTCTCTTTTGAGAGCGCTGTCTATATAGTATGTTTATGTCAGTCCAGTGTGGTAAATAGGATCAGCCTCTTCTCTCATTTCAGATATAATGTTGCAGCCATTGTAGCCAAACATTTCATCAAATCACTATTTGTTTTAGTGTGAAATGATGACATGTCAGACAGCAGATAAGATTGTTGCTTTTAATGTATATTCTGACATGCCAAAAGTTGTTTTTTTCAGAATCTAATGTAATATTTTCCACATATATATACTCAAAAGAACAAAGAGAAGAGTTTAGAAAAAACAGGTGTGGACAATTCTAATTGAATTATGCGAGTGGGAGTTAAATGGTGAGTAATTATGATGTGAGCAACTGACAAAAGACACAATTAAAATTTTCATTGCCAACAATACTTAAAACAAGTCACCATTCATACACCATTTTACACAACACGGCCAATCGCCAAAATAAGAACAGTAATGCAAATCGGCATTATCAAATCTTTTCAACCCGCATGACATTGCATTTCCCTCCATTTAAATACCTTTTTAAAAACATACATGGTAGAAAATAATTAACAATACAACATTTCCATAAGTACATTAATACCACATGACCAAATGTTCTCATTGGACATTTGAGTAGCCCTCACTGGTTTGATCCTGAGATCACTGTCATTAAGGCAACATTCATTTCATTCCGACTACAGCAAATGTGTAGATGGCAAATAGCAGCTTACAAACAGAGGTGCTCAAAGAGTCTAAAGATGCCAATGTTTCCACAGCCCCCATTCAACTTCTCTTCTTACAATGAAACTTTTCAAATACTGTATATCTCATGACGACAAGCGGACTGATGTGTTTTAATGTTTCTCTTTAAATTATCAAGATTTTTTTTTTTTCCCGTGGCAACAGTGCACTGTTTGTAAGCATGCAGTTCATGTTGCACTTTCTTCAGTATTCATCACATACTGACCTATATACTTGTAATATAAATATACTGCACTATATTACACAGCTAAACGTATATATTAACAGATGCATTGGCACTCAGAAAATGAAAGAAAACACTAAGTACACAATTATTTCATTAAAAATCAGCCCTTTCTGCTGGTTGGAACTAATGGATATGATAACAAAGGGACAATCTATAAAAAGCGTAGCTACTTCTACAAACATTATTAGATCATTTTCCTTCTTAAAAAGGTATAACTGGATATTGTCTTTTGCTTTTTCAGTATGTTCGGCCACCAAACGCTGCTTTCAGCTGACCTCTCTGGTAGAATCAACATGAGGAAATTGTTTCACTGTTTGGCTTGAACCATCAGTGTGGGTCAGTGATGGAGGGCATGTTTGAGAACATTCTGGCTCTTGCTTTCAAAGGGCAAAAAAAACAGGGGGCACAGAGAGAGGAAGATAAGAAAAAAATAGATTTTAGGAAGGAACACTGTGAGCAGATGTAGGTAGTATACTCGAATGTTACCATACTGTTGACGTCAGAAAAGTATTGACAACAGAGAACAACAGAAGAGGAATACTTGAAGGAGAACACAGCCTTTGGCAACCATAAGGGAAAGAAATATTGTTTTACTAGGCAGCATTATAAACTACAGTGTGAAATAAAGACTGAAGGCTTGCGGCAAGTTTCTTTTTTTCTTATAGAACAATGGGCTGTTGGTTCATTGAACAATGTCACAACTTTCAATGACAAACAAGATTCAACAACAGTACGAGTACAGCTCAGTCATCAAATGCGCATGTGCAATTAGGCGAATTGCACTATAATTGTGGAAAAAGTTTTTATTCCACCCTTCATTGCACTTGAATTATTTGTCCGACTTGAACACAAACAATGGCACTGCTTAGCAACCTCATTTTCTAAATCACATGAAAAAACGGCAGTGCTTTTGCACAGTGTCGCGGCTTGTTTAAGCATCTGATAAAGACAAAATCCAAAAAGGTTGTCCTTGGAGAGTCATCAAAAAATTGACCATTCAAATGTATTTTAGCATTTAAATTTACGACGAGAAAATATTTAAGAGAAAATATACAACATCTCTGTTTTTTGGTCTGTACACTGACATATGACAACACGCAGTGTAATGTCTTTCTCCGTTCTGTTTCTCAGGCTCGTCTCCAAAGCCATCTTTACACAACAGCTGATTCTGTCTCTTCTGAGCGCAGTAACTGTGAATGCTCTGAGTAACAGTGGCACAGTATGAATATGTGAAGACAACCACAGTGATTCACCTTTCAAGGCTCTCTCTCTTTGGATAAGAGAACGCAAATGCTCTTCATATGCTTCTGACATACCTCTGTCATTTCTATTAGGAGCACATGGGCCTCGCAGACTTCAAAAATCAACCCGCTGAATTTCTGCAAACATTTCAATTGTTATTGCACCTCGTGGCACAAGCCAGCTGCGATAATCTTCACACAAAGTGCTTGTCTTCCTCTCTGAAAAACTATTTACATAATGTAATACCAGCCCTTCTCCAGAGAGCGACCTAAACTGGCAGCCTTAAGTGGCAGCGCAGTCTGAGGGCAAAGTGAGCCGGACCGCCGGACCGCCCCCTGTAGAAGCAGAAAAAGCTGCTGAGTTGGGTCCATTGGCCTCCATAGTGAAGAGCTTGCAGGCTCGTGGAGGGACGTACTCTGGGGCGGGAACGGTGGCGTTGGCGGCAGTGGCAGGAGCCTCTCTTTCGGGGCTGGAGGCGTGAGAGGAGCAGGGCGAGTTAGTGGGACTGAGCTGCACGGCTGTGGTGTCCTGCATCGTGTGTTCGCTGGTCTCAATCTCAAACGCCGCCCCTCCACTCAACCCCCCTCCGCCCCGACCCATGAATCCCAAACCGCCACCTCCTTTGGACCGCCGAGAGCTCTGAGGCGGAGGCAAGCGACTGCAGATGCAGCAAGCCCCGAAGAAGGAGAACGCCACAAGCAGGAGTATAGGTCCGATGATGATTGGGGGATTGCTAGAGGGCACAAGCGTGCTGAAGGCGAAGGCCCCTACTAAGGTGATGTTGATGCCTGCCAACATAATGCACAATCCACATGCACAGCAGAGGGCTGGAGAAGGCAGACCCTGAGGACGGGATTTCCGCTTCTTGCGGGTCTGCGTTTCCTTTTTGGGCACTGATGTGCCAGAACTCTGTTCGCTGCAAACCATATTGGTGAGGGTCACGGTTACAGCGTTGCTGCCACAACCCCACTCACACTTGCCGTGTCCTTATCAGCAAATTGTAGAAAATGACCATTGCTTCTTCATTAGTGCTTGCTTCACTCACTGTGGATGTTACCTGTAGTGCAGAAACAAAGAGTGAGTGTCATACTTTATAGTAAACTACAGGTATTATTGGAATTTACCATAACAAGCATTACAAGATGCCATTTGGTTGAGTTATTATTAAAGTTGTCCTCTCCAGCAACTCAATAATAACAGAGCACATGAAGCCAAAACACCATCAGGTTACCACATTTAACAATAAATTGTTTTAATAAACATTAACTTGATCACATAAATTGCACCATAAATTCTCCACTGATAATAGGATAAGAGGAAACAAATCTATTAAATAAAATCTAAACAAATGTGATTGCTTCCACTGGGAATTCTGGGAATGCCCCATACTTTTTACTTATAAAATATATTATAGAATAATATTTTGTGTATGTGGGTGTGTGGATAGATAGATCTATAGATAGATAGATAGATAGATAGATAGATAGATAGATAGATAGATAGATACCAAGGTCACATTTTAGCCTACTTTCTGAAGCAAACTTAAGAAGCTAATCATTTCACACAATACCAGTTTCAATCATATTGTGTCATCAACTGTGTAAAATGAATCAGTAAAAATGCGTAGGTACTAATGGGAACAATGAGCATCAATGCTGGTTTCACCCCTACCGGATGTGATAACCCATGAGACGCTTAAATGTGGTTAAATACGACCGCTTAAACAAATATATGCATATGGTGTGCTTTTAGCCATATGAACACGTGCAGTGAAATATTGAAAATATTAGAAAATATTGAGAAATATTGTCAGCGTCTCTTTATGAACAAGAAAAGGTCTTACCGCTTAGTCGACGTCCAGAGGAATTACACGGGCTTGCTTGATGATGGAGGTCTCCGGGTACGTGCGAAACCTGTCGTTTCCTTTAAGTCGAAAACGCCGTCCTAAAAAATACGATATCTCTCACGAGGGTTTCGCTGCTCGACTCATATTAAGATCAATACGGCTGTCACTCAATACACGTCAGTCGCGCTCCACGCGCTGGATTCGAGTCTCAGATTCTAAGCGACAGGATTTCTCTCAATAAACGACTATTTTCTTTAACAAAACCAAATGATACTAAGCATTACGTGTTGTAATATTTTCCTTTCGTGTTGGCACTTGGCAGTAACAGGTCGCACAGAAGCCCGGTGTGTTGATCAGTGCAGTGGTGTGATTGAGCGGGTGGGCATGTGTTCATTGAGTGTGTAGAGGAGGGACCCTCTCTGCACAGCTCCCAGTGCTGCTCAACACCTCTTTATGATAGCAGGCTAAACTACCACTCCAAAAAACCCAGCACATATAGTTAAACCTTTACATATATCATAGCCAAAATATTATATAATAATTAGGCATGTATTTTGCCAGAAATTATTTTCCTGCAAACTGTGTAAATAATTGTACAGTACTGTAAAGTATTATACTGTAAATGAAGAGTTTGGTTCCAAAACGCCAAAATCAGTATTGTATCTGCTCGGTATTGAAAAGTCAATTTTTAAATTTACGCAAAATGCGATATATGGGTTTTTCTGTCATGTTTTCTCCCTTTCTTTACAATCCGCGACAAACGCCAGTCTCCCTTCTATGCAGAATGCTATACATCCGCTCAACCAATCACAGCGCACCATTCCACGCACTCTAGACAGTAATTTGAATACACCCGGCTTCCTATTTTTCCTAATCTATTTTGTACCTTGTGATCAACAAACAAACTTACGATAAATCGCACGTGATTGTCATGCGCATCTCGTCAGTAAAGCCGGTTCTGTGATTATTAGCCTAAAAGTAAATCTCCATCACGTGCTTTCAGATGTAGCGGCATTTAATACACAGAGCCGTATAACACTGCTATATCGCGTTTATAATCGATTATGAACGCGATATTGCGTAGCTTGTCTGTGTAAGTATTTTTATTTATGCCATTTATGGTTTGTTAATACAGCATATAGCACTAGTAAACTAAATGAATGTAACATGGCAAAGATTAATGCACTTTTGGAAGTTGCATGTAAGGGAAATGTCATTTTGGAATTTCTGTGGTTTAATGTGATATTGTTGTTCATGTATGTTCATGATGAAATTGTCGTTGAATTCATTTTGGGAGCGATGATTGATTGAATGTATTTTTAGTTCAGTGCCTGTATATAAGATTAGTATTAAACCAAGTTCAGAGGCTGTCATATGTGGATCAACTTACTATGTTGTGTATTTTCAACAGTTTCATATGAAAAATACGTTTATATTGATTCAGTATTGCAATATTCGATTTATTGCATTTTGGGGAATCTTTAAAAATCTAAATCTGGATTTTAATTTTAAATTTTATTATAACCTAAAGATGTTATGTGAAGGTTTGAAACATAAAATAGTGGTTTTTTCCATCTTTGCCAATTTTTGGTAAGAAAACGCTCAGGCTACTGTATGTAACCCTGGTTGCTTCAGTAGGGAACGATGACACTCGCGCGTCCTCTCGGGTTGCTATGGGGGAAAACTCATCGTGACCCGTGGCCTGCAGCAATACCTTTTGAAAAAAACACCAACATCGTTGGCCGGCCGACAAGCAATGGCTCACTACCAGGCGACTATAGTATAAATAGGGCCGGAGCACATGCATCATTCACTTACTTCTTCCGGAAGCTTGCGTCCGAAGCATGCAAGAAACCTATAGGACGCAGTGCTCGGGCCCTACTCAGGGAACCATGGTTACAAAAGTAACCTGAGACGTTCCCTTTCAAGGAAACTTCGATCTGCATCCTCTTGGGGTCACTATGGGGAATGGTATACCCCCGCCACCATGCTGAGGGGAGTGCATGCCAGAACCATGGCGAGTACTAAGTACCAATTCTACCATATTGCCATGGGAGTTGCCACTGGGACGTTATATGGCTGTCAGTGACATTATTCCCTATGTCCAAAGGCCTAGGCTACATACCCCAATATTACTTACCTGTTAGGGCCAGACTCCTGTGCCCGGGTTAGAGCTCAAGGTTTGGAATCAGGAATAGATTCCTTTAATGGAATAAGACCAATAGCCTAGAAGCATACTAGTCTTGGCCTGTCACACAGAGGCTACCGCACATTTCTCTTTGCATGTGCTGAAGGAACATCCTCAACAGACCCTTAGTAGCAACACCATGTTAAGTAGGTATCCAGAGGATACAAAGGAGGAGTGGTGCCCAAGGCAGAACAGGGGTTTTAAACCACTCAAAAAGAGCCCGAAGTCTGAACGCGAGCGTGTGGGCTCCACCTACCGCTGTTCGTGCTGGAACAGCTGCAGTAGTTTACTTGGCTGATGGAGCACAAACCCGCTCTCAACGATAGGTGTCTCGACTATCAGCTGATGTAAAATCGAAGGGTGAAGCATACTGCAAGTAGCCAAACACTCAGCGCATCAAGGTAGTAGGGAAAGGGCCTAAAATAAAATCGCCTGATTCTGCTGGGTCCAGGTCTCGGAGAAACAGAGAACTCAGACTTCTCATGTGAGAGGAGAACTCCGATTTCAGAGGAATAGCGTTGCTCATTCCAGTTAACCCTTTGATAAAGGGGAGCACTGGTCAATACTACCATGAGGATAGCCCATGGAGCGAGGAATCTAACTCTTCAGAGAGGATTAACGCTCGAAAGAAATCACCATACTCATAATAACCCTCACTGTTGAGGGGAGCGATGCTTCCAAAGTGTGTCGATAGAGACACACTGGTTGAGTGGAACCCAAGGTACCGGGGTCTAAACCAACTCAGAGAAAGGGAACGAGGTCAATAACGCGTACCCTTTACCATACAGGATTTTAGAAAGTGGGCAAAGCATAACGTGCACACTTACCACTATGTGGATTTTAGTAAGTGCGCAAAGCTTAACGTGTGCACCTTACCAAAGTATTTGAATTTAGAGTTGCTGGGCCAAACGGGAGAGGCAAGCTCCAATACAACCCTCAAGGTGAGGGGAGCGATGCTTCCAGAGTGTGTCGACAGAGACACACTAGTTGAGTGGAGCCCAAGGTACCGGGGTCTAAACCGAGAGTTTTTCCAATCCTCTGCTCACAAGCCACGCGGAGAGGCAAGCTCAATACAACCCTCAAAGGTGAGGGGATCACTGCCCGAGACAGCATTTACACAGGAAGGTTCTCATAATGCCACATATACCTCCCGCTCGATGCCTCAGCAAGAGGGGATATCCTGGTGATCGGGAAAACCCCCTCAGGGCGACCCAGATACGGTAGACCAGTCAGGGTAGCATGAAAGCGTAACCCCAGCCCGGATGTCCAGGAAATTTTTGCAGTGACGCGCCGGGGGCCTGATGATCACGAAGGCTTGCAGAAGCCTGTGTTATGGCCGCATGATCCAGTAAGTATGAAGCCGAAACCCGGCTTTTCTTACCATATGGACATATATCGACGAGTGAAATAAGCTCTGCAAGTCGAGCACCCGGTTTCTGAGCCCATCAGAGGGGGTGCCCATCGAGGACCTATCCTAGAAAGGGACAGAAACACACAGGAAACACTGTAAAGAAATTAGCAGAAGGGTTATACACACAACCACCAGCTCATTAGATACACACATATATATATTTATATATACATATATTTAGACATGGATCGTACTCACCCACCATGGTTCCCGCGTCGGAGCTCTGTCCGAAGAAGCCTCTAGACCGGACCATCAGTAAGATGGTCACTATGAAGCCATAGAACCAACCAAACCTAAGAGGTCCAGAATAGGAGACTATAATGCAGGAACATTTCCCACCTAACCTCGGTCAGGTGGAGAGATGGTGGTTACAGGGGAATTAGGAAGATGAAGATAAGGGCAGATGTAAGACCCCCGAAGGAAATGAGTAGACACTCAGGTATCACTCTGATCCGGACAAAAGCGCTGACGCCTTGTCTGGATCACATCCCTTAGGTCTTTTACTTACCTTCCTTTGACCCGCGATTCTTCCTACCCCTACCCGCGGGCAGGGGAGGAGCGCGAGCCGCGACACTAGCCTTCTGAGCCAGTCTCTGATCCTCAAACCATGACGGGCTAGGACCCCTGGGTTTGTTCGGACTCAGACCCGGACTTCGTGAAGGCCGCTGTCCCGGTCTTTCAGTAAGTCAGCCTGATATGCTTAGAGCATCACCATCGTGTGCAATGAAGCGACAGCCCGACCTGCTGCTGCTGCGTATGCCCTGGCATCCGAGCGAGATGTCAAGGAGGGGAGCTTAGAGGAAAAAATGGCCTCTTCCATTCCTTCTCAATCTTTATATGAAAAAACAGGAAGAAAGGAAAGCTCACCTGAGCTGGAGGGTTATGGCCAGAAAAATAACGTTCATCGAGATACTTCGTGACGTCACTTTCTTCACCCGCTTCACAGCAAGTAAAGCCTCGCCGTGGCGCGATCCATAATTTCCAAAAGCTCATCATACGCAGGGCAGGAGGATTGGGAAGGCTCAGCCTCAGCTTCTTTGCCCTCCTCAGACATTTCCTGCTTTTGCTGGGCTGATCCCAGCAGAGCACTGGCCCCTGAATCAGACAATGTTAATGAAATAACATCATCCTCCAGCGGCTCACTCTCGTGCACAGCCGATGATCGCGAAAGGGAAACCCCTCTTCAAACTCATCGGCCAGATCCACCTGCGATCCCCACGAGCTCATTCCCTTCTGTGCCTCAGCATCGGTGGGTCCTGAATCGCGGGAAGCAGACAGCTGCCCCTTTTTCCTCGAAAAGAGAGACAAACGAGAGCGGAGCTTTTTCCCTTGGAAAAAACGCTCACAGTGCACGCCGATTGCCCCCTCGGAGGCATCGCGTGCATGCTCTTCGCCCAAACAAATAACACATAGATTGTGTGTGTCATCAGATGTTAAACAACGTCAACACGGATGCACACATCCTTAAACGCTTTGCTAGTGCTCGCCATAATGAGATGAATAGAGATCACTCTTACCACAGAAATGCACGCTTCAAACAAAACAGTCAATGAAGACAAAGAAGAGAATGATGTGTGCTCCCGGCGCCTATTTGTGTAGACACCTATAGTGACGTCGTGGCTGTCTGTGTTTTTTCAATGTATGCTTCAGACACGGGTCACGACGAGGCGTTCCCCATAGCGACCCCTAGAGGACGCAGTTCGAAGTTCCCATAAAAGGGAACACATGTTTACTCAAATTAATCAAAATGGATTTATTGCGTTTTGGAACCAAACTCTTTAAATATTGTGCTGTAATAATTACATGTAAATGTTTGCAAAGGAACATTTAACTATTGTATATCCCCTTACAAAAGTACCACGATAACCATAATTTCTGTCAAAATACATTGTTTGTTATTTTATGTTGTTGACTATTATATGCTATCGCTGTTTTATTTCGGAACCAAAAAGTAGGCTATCTGCCATAGATATGTATATGTATGACACATTCGACTCCTCCAGAAACTCGTCCGCCATAACATTGTGCAGCCAAGATTAAGATTCCTGAAGAAATGGGATAACCGTTTACAAGTGAAAATGTGAAACGTTTGTGATTTTATATGTAATAATTCAATATTACAGGTTTTTAAACTAGGCTTTGGTAATTTTTTCAACTTGTATTTTGTTAGTTTAGCTAAATCATATGCTGAAGTGTAGTGCAGATATAGATATTCACATATGAATAACTATGCAAATGCACAGTCAACTTCCTCTCAAGTGTTCACGGAACAGCTTTTTTCATGGCGGACGGCGTACGTATAGCTGCCTAGAAACAGCCGCTAATAAAGCATCCATGTACAGAGCTGGGTAGATTACCCACAAATTGTAGTCCATTACTGATTCCAAATTACATGACAAAAATTGTTGTTAGTAACGTAATCCATTGCATTTTGACCTAACTGATTTATCACATTGATTTAAATAGGATAATCTTGCACCATGCTGATATAGTAGGAAAATGTATTACATTTGTTGTAATTAACAACATGAAGTGCATTAAACATTACATTACTTCAGGGGGTTCATGAATTTAATGTAAAGCTAATAATTAAGTAAATCATAAAAATGTGAAATTAAAATAAATGTAATAATTCAAATACAAATTAATGTGTTCATAGCTGATGCAATGTTGAAACACTCCTTAAACCTGAAGTGATTTCTATAAATACATTGGTCAAATGCTGTGTAGTCCGCCTGAGTAATGACTGATCTCTGTGTGAATGTCAACAAAACTAGCGGACTTTCTGAATGTATAAGCGTAGGAGATTTTAGAATGGAACATTAAAAATGCAGTCTTGGTCATAAAAATAACTGTTGTCTGATTATTTCATTTCTATTCATTATATTATATTTATCTAACCACTCTTTCTATGTATGTAGTATGTGTATAGTAGATTATATATATATATATAATCTATAGAACGAATAGGCAGTGACTATTTCTGTGGTAAATGTTAAATGAAGGTTAGGTACTGTAGGTACTTTGCAAAAGGAGCCTCATACAAGCAATCATATAACAGACATATTTTAATGGCAGGTTTAATAGAATAATAGAAATATATAGATAGATACTACTATAGATACTACTGTTTTTTATTGAAATATATGTACTGTATATAGTGTACTTACAACAGTTGTGCAGGCCATCAGCAGTTCACTATATCACAGTATCACCTCTGTATAAGCGTGTAATTTATATGAATCATTTAATTTATATGTACATTTTTGGGTGAATCGCTTTCATCATGAAGTAATTTTTCATGGTTGTTTAAAACTTCTCTCTAGTGCTGTTGTGCGAGAAACCCAGTACAATGGTGTATAATTCAGTCATTAATGTACGTCAGAGCTCTTGGCAACAGCAGGCAGTGTCTCTCTTCGTTGTCGCCATGCAAGGACAGATACTGCATATTCAGCCTTATTGTGTCACTGATGGTCTGCGTAGGACGCACAATGATTCTGTGCCGTGCACGTTACGTGTTCATACGTGAGTAATTACTAGTGCTGCAAAACAGACTATGGTAAATCTCTAAGCATGTCAGGGAACAGGGTAGGCTAATCAGGAATACAAGTAATTATTTGTGTGTGGCATGACATGACACTAAACAGTTGGAAATAAGACTTTTTAATTACAGTTTCCTACATTTTATTCACTGGGTTCCCAGTGGGAAAGGATTACAGTTTGAGCAATCCCAGATAGTACACATATAGTACGTCTCCAAGATGCCTGTTAAAGAGCATTCATCTGGAAAGCATCATCTGTTGTGTTCACTTAAGTGAGCACTTAACTGTATCCTGATGACTCTTCTCCTGGGCTTTTGCTATTTCTTAAATCCCTCCATGTTCCAGCTTGTACTATTCTAGATGATGTTTGAAACTTTCAATTGCTAGCACTTCTCGTGTTGTTGCCTCCTTAAGATGAGTCACTTGTTGTATTCCTCAACTGTTGCTTTGGATAAAAGCATCTGCTAATGAATATTAAGTTTTACATGCATCCTAAATTATTAAAATCTTAAAGACTAAGACTGAAGTTTTCTAAATGAGTATTTAACGTGACAGGAAACATTTTAGAGACATATTGCAGATGAGCAAATGCTTAAAAAATCGCCTAAAATAAAAAGGCTAATCAAAATGTTTCTGAGATGTATGCGTGCTATCAGGAATTCAGAAATCAATTCAAAACTAACAGATAACCACAAATGCAAACCATCATGAGCACATGGTGTGAAAAATCTTACAGTGATTGCAGTTCATCCAAAAATGAAAATTCTTTCATGTTGCTCCAAACATGTATGATAGTCTTTCCCCTGTAGAACACAAAAGGAGATAATTTGAGAAATTTCTCAGTGTTCTTTTTACATACAAGTCACTCTCAAAAATAAAGGGTCTTTATTGGAATGTGTGTTTCCATGAAGAACCTTTAATATTTATGGAACTTTTCCAATTCACAAAAAGTATCTTTGTAGTCGACAAAATTTCTTTAGCTTATTCAATATTTTAATGCATTAATTATGCCTTGGAATGCCCCTTATAATGCATTGTATGATCTAATTAATAATTGTAACAAATAATACATTATTATACTTATATATTCATTGTTACACCTTGAGAAAATATAATGCATTAAAACACATGACAAACGACCAATTTCAGATTTGGAGATTAACAAGGAATCTCCAAACATTATAATGCATTCTAAATTTGGGTAAAATTATTCATGAAAATATATAATGCATTACAGCATTCATTATGAATACCTTTAAAATGCATAATACATAAAGGCTTTGAGTAAAGTGCTCACACAAAAAAATGGTTCACTGAAAGGAACCCAGTGGCATCTGAGGAAAAACACTCTTTAAGAAACTTTATTTTTAAAGTCAATAGGCTCAAGTCTTGTTTGATTTCCAACTTTCTTCAGATTATTTGGGTTCTACAGAAGAAATCAATTCAGGAGTGACGTGAGGGTAAATGATAACAGATTATGTTCTGAAAGAGGAAGTTTGGACCACAGTATTATTTTGGAATCCATTGACTTTCATTGTTTGGACAGCTCAAAAATTCTTTCCAATATATCCAAAGTTCTGTCATGAAACTCTAGATGGTGCTGTCCTATAGGTCTAACTCAATCTGACATAATGACATCATTATCACATGGAGCAGCTGATTGGTTCTTTCTGCATCAGCAGCCAATGAGCTTGCTGCTCAACATTCAAATACATGTCTAGTGCTTGCTGTAGCAGTTGCAGCACACTTCAGAAACCCTCCACCTTCCCCAGCTCCACCTGTATAGATCTGCTACGAGGTGATTCACGTATGCTATATGGGGGTTATTTCATATATTATATGTGCAGCAGCAGTATTTATTACATGCTCACAGCAGCATGTTGTGGATGTATTGGCAATAGCAAGTCAGCAGCAGCAGCACAGCAGATTGAGTCCGCCAAGACCAAACACATTGGGCCTCATTTACAAACGGAATGTACGAAAGAAAATTGGTCGTTTTGACGCAAAACTGGGAATTTATCAGTATGGACGTGAGCTGTGGCTACGATCAAATCTCATGTCAGGTCTCAGATTGTGTATGCAAGTTTTTGAGTAAATTGAAACTGTGTGCAGCATAGAGAATTATGACAGCGTTTTTTTCATTTAGATTATTTTCCTGACCGACAAGTGAAGTTTTTTTTTTCTTGCTTTATATGCGCAAATAGCAGCATAAACAACAGATCATGAAGATTCACACATCGTCGCATCACCCACCTTCAGCGCTTATGTGAACCTAATAAAATAAACACAGCTACAAAAAACTATTTCTCTTGAATAATTAACAGATTAACAAAAGAAAAAAAAACTGTGCGACAAATAGGCCACTTTCATTTTTGTGACACTCTTAATGCATTTAATTTATTGCTCTTATTTTATTATTTCAATTTAAACTGATCGCGCAGGACGTCCCCCGCACACACACACATTTCAGCCATTTATCAAACTAAAATTCAGTCTACCAAACATAAGTTACACTGCTCAATTTAAAAGGTCCGCTGTAAAATCAGCATGCAGCGCCCAAACAAACATTTTTGCGCATGTGAAGGATGATGTTTTACGTGGATATTGGAACACAAGTGTGAAGTACAAAGCCATTTTTACATCATGGATAATAGCCTAGTTTAGTCAACAATTGTTACAATGGCAAAAAATTTAAACAGTTGGGATGTCGATGAGAGAGGCGCTTGGAGAGCCCAATGTGTTTTCACTTTTTAGCTTGATCGTTTGTATTCTGTTTAAATGTGCCACTATAGCCTAACTTTTGTTTTTAGACTTTAAGTTTAATTAAATTGTATAGCTATTAATTTTTTATTTCTTGGGGGGAGGTTTTGGCTAGGAGTCACATAATAACGTTAATTTTAAAGGTTTTTTTGTGGATTACAGCAAGCCCGTACTAAATAGGGCCTATATAGGTTAACTTCTTTTTGTAAACCTCCTCTGTCAGTTCAATTTTCCTTGGCTCTTTATAACATATTAAAGAAAGCCATTGATTTGCCAAAACTAAGTATAAGGGGTGTTTCTTCTGGTAGTACATCAATTTCTCTTTCATGGATTCCGGACCTACTTCCCCTCTTTTTTGGGCCGTGTTAGGTTTCTGGTCTCTTCCATAGTGTTCGTACAACATCTTGGGGCAAGGCTTCTAAAGCGGGTGTTTGTTAGGGGCGTGATATTTAAATAACGATAGGCTTTTCATGTTCATGCCGCACATTTATCTACGTACGATCTTTCTTACGATGGGATTGGCAGAATACTAATGTTTCATGAATCCCACTTGAACACTGTCGTAAATTGATTTGTGCACTCGGATCTGCGGCCGTTTCCATGAAAGATCGATAAATGAGGCCCATTAACATTATCATGTAGCCTACATATTACCATGCTAAACCCTCCAAGAGTTGTCACGACAGAACTTCTTTTATTTTCTTCATTCACAGACAGAGCAGTAAATTCAATATTTTACCAGTTTGGCAACGACATTGTGAAGTGATGATTCCACCAGTGGATTGACAATATCGCCGCACCGTTTTCATTTCTTGGGTGAACACTCCTTTTAAGCACATGGTTGCTTCTGATTTCATTGTTCTTCAGTGTGATTTTCTTCTTGCTCATAGCTTTCATTAATCATTGTTTCAGTATGAGAGCAGACACCTTGTTTGAACGAGTGAAATCAGATATCATACCATAATGAGCTGTAAGCAGAGATCAGCCTTGCTTATTGTGAAATGAATACTGTTTGCTCTTTAATGAGACTCTGTTGGATCCAGCCATTATGAAGTGTCTTGATCAGAAGATGGTGACTTAAACTTCCGCCTGCCCAAGATATCTGGAACATCTGCAGAAGGGCTAGAAGAAAAAATACGCTCATTTATAAACGCATAAGTGTGTATGCTTATTTCTCTAAATAGAATAGGCAGCGCCAAGTCAGGTCCTCATGCAACATAAATGGCATTATGAGTGAAGACAGTGGTGTAAGTCACCATGACAACCACTTCCACAGCAACTTCTTTGTTGGTTGGAGACCAATAAGCTCATAATGGGGAACGGTTGACACCTTTCTTTTTCCATTTTTTAAAAGAGCCGTATTCGATCAGAAAAGGCTTCTCAAATCTATACCAAGATTGTAAGACGCCAACTCATGCAGGTGAAAGATGTCAGAAAATGGACAATCTCGCTACTCTGTAGTGGTCCTTATATGAGTGTAAAATGCCACAGAGAGGCTCAATCAAAATAATGTCCTGGAAGTGATTGGCTCCTGGCATAGACTATAATGTTAGCCCAATAGGGAAGCAAAAAGCCTCTCTAAAGGCAAGTGGAAATCCCAATCACTCCGTTCCTCTAGTGAGCCACAAAGATGTGGGCTGTTTGGCACTGCCGCCTACTAGAAGAATCAAATTACTCTCGGGTCCTTGGGAGAAAGACTGCCATATTGAGAAAGGGAATTCATTGTCGCAAATGTAAGGAGGGGAGTATGTAATTTGTGTCTGGTATACCTCACTGTTAATGTAAAGTTATAAATATGTGAATGACAAAATGATTTACGCAGATCAAAAGCTGTAGAGATGAATTTGTTCCTTAACATTTTGCTTTTTCAAGCTCTTGTGCTGTTGTTTAACATAAGTGTTTTTTTGTAATATGTTTAGACTGTGAACGCATGTCTCACCCATCATCCTGTGAGCCCTCGGCTGCTGTAGGAGCTGCTGTCTCCACAAATGCCCCCATTCGGCTTTTCGAACGCTCTACATTTAGCTGGCTTTGAGTCCCTAAGAATGAGACAATGAAAGCAGGAATGCAATTTTTCTTTATTTTTTACAAATTTCAGTATTTTCCGATCTGAAGTATAATCAATCTAACTTTCGTAAATCCATGCCAGTCGTCTTCCGAAATTTGTAATAAGAGACATATGATAATGTGTTGTCAACAAAAGAGAAGCTTTAAGGTTTCCCAGCTATTTTTCTGCCAAAATAAGTTTAGTTTAATAAAAGTATTTAGTAGTTTAACTTAGATAAAAGTATATAGCTTAACGTTTAAAGCAAAGAAATTAATACAGCCATAAATATTAGTATTAAGAAGTATTGTAATTGTACTGTTATTCTGTAATATAAAAGTTATTATTATTAGTCTTAATTTTATAGTACAGTAGTAAAATAAAATATTGCTATTTTTCTTAATTTAATAATTTTACTCATTTAAAAATAATACAATACAATAGTAATTTGTATTAAGTAGTAATACAATAGAATTAAGTAGTAATATAGTAATAGAAAATTATTTTTATTAAATAACTATTTTCATTTTACATACAATATTAAAATACATATTGTAATAGTAATGAATATATATTTTTAGTATGCAAATTTCTTAATTGAATCGTTAACTCTTTAAAACTACGTAAAATATTATTTGACTATTTTGTTAAATAGTCCTTTTTATATTTTACAGTACATGGTCCTAATAATTACTGCATGGTAATTATCTTTTATTGACTGTTTCATTTTAATATTGAATGTAAAAATACTTATAATAATATTAATACTCTTTTTTAAATTTGAAAGTACAATAGTAATATCATTCCTTATTGATTTGTTTAATTGTTTATTTAAATATTATTAATATTAGCATCATCATTATTATTGCTAGTTATATTGAATGAGGGAACAAACAGGTTTTTCGTCTTATTTTGTCCTTAGCTGATCACATGCCTGAGAAAAGCCCATAGATACAGACAGAGACTAAATTATGAGACTGCTGTTCATTCGCTCAATGTGTCCCTGTTGTCTGTTTACATGATTCAGTGCATGACTTCTGTGCGCTCTGAGGGCATAATGCAGGCAGTGAAAATTTAGTGCATATAATGCTTTTTTTAGCCTTTCACTGCGAAGCCACATGCGTGCAGTTTTAAAGAATACCTTGGATTCATATAAAGCCTGACAGTCTGGTAACATAAATGTATCTTCTCTTTAAAAAAAAACAAGAAAATCAATTGCAGGAAATGAGGCACCCTATCAAATTACAGTTATTTCTTTAGGTTATCAATCTACTCATCTGATCACAGATCTCATAACGACTGTGCATTATGTATGGGGCACTAACAGATGTGCGGACTGAAGCAGTAAATGGCCAGGGAGGAGGCAGCAAGGACAAACAGAAGCTGCATGAGGGACACTGGGCTGCTCGGCTGACACTGCTAGATCAGCAGGGATTGACACGTGTCAATGTAATTTCCACAGCAGGGCAGAGAGTGAGCTTTCTTATTAACTAAATATGGTTTCCTGGTAGCCCATCTCATGACTGCGGTCATTTCATAACTAAAAGTGCACATGTCAGGTATCAGATTAAAACCATGTTGCAAAGTAGCCTACTGTTAAATCATATTGCTCATTAACTAATTCCTTCTACCTATAGAAATCACCAGCATTGTCTGCAGATTATTGGTAATGGCCCACAGCTAATATTAATGTTGGGGTACTAAATACTTATAAATTGTTACCTACAATGACTGTGCACTGTGTAAACAATGAGTAACGTATACGCGAGAGAGATCACTTCCGGCGCTTGCGTAAACACCTCACGCACCGGATGCAGTGCGCGCGCTCAAGGAAGTTGGACATAGTGGTGTATTAGAGGTAAAAAATGATATAAATACTGTTCGGTTTCAGGCACAAACCGATCGTTTCGTATCTTAGGATATCAATGTGTCGTCACGAGCCGCAGGGTTTAATTTGGATTTGTCTGTGCATGTTTTTTTTACACTCATAGATTTTTTTACCACTGCCATACATTATACAACTAATAGACTGCAACGGTTGGGACTAAAAAGCATTAAATGGTTCTACTGAAGAAACCAAGTAAACATACATGTGGATGCCCTGGGCGGTAAGCAGATAAACGATCAATTTTAATTTTGGGGAAATATCCCTTTAAAGGTGCTGTATGTAGGATTGACCGAGTGGTTGAACTAGGTATTGCAATCCCAATTAAAAATATTGGAGAGGGTTTTTTCACCCAGCCCCTCCTCCTCAGACTTGACGCACACACAGGTTGCCAGATGGACGACACCAACAAGAACGAGCAAACTTGACATTGAATGAAGGTCAAGGTTCAACATTTGTTTTTCACAAACCAAATCAGAGACCGACATTCCGGCCCGGAACATACAATTTCAAAGGAGAATAACTGACTGTAGCACTGTTTTTCAGATAAACAAGTATGTTAAATTAGCATGTTTCTTAAATATCTGCAAACACATTATGGTATTTGTATGCTTTAGTAGAGCCAAAAACTTAAATACAGCCACCTTTTAACGTAGTTGAGTATTAAACTGCTAGTAGGCTATCTGTTAGGCTATCAGTAGCACCCCAATATTATCATCATTCAGAATAGTACTGTGCTAAAGGACATCAATATCGATTATAAAGTTACATAAAAAAATTTAGCAGAGACAGATATTCACATGGACTTATTGTACAGGGAGGGAGGGAGCTAGAGCAGACAGCAACACAAAAATAATAGGAGTCACAGCCTAATAATTCAATAGTGTGTTCAGTATTATAATTTTTCAACAAATATATTGTACTAATTTTGACAGTTAGGCATTTAGAAAATGTTTTAAAAGTATACAGACCGTCAAAGGTTTTGATAAGTAAGAATTTTTTAAATCAGGCTCTTCTGCCTCACCAAGCCTGCATTTATTTGATACAAAATACAGCAAAAACAGCAATATTGTGAAATATTTTATTATTTAAAATGACTGTCTTCATTGTCACATGATCTTCAGAAATCATTCTAATATAATGATTTGCTCAAAAAACATTTATTATTATTAATATTTAAAACAGTTGAATACATTTGTTTTCAGGATTCTTTGATGAATAGGAAGTTCAGAAGGAACGGCATTATCAGAAATAGAAAACTTTTGTAACATTATAAATGTCTTTATTATTACTTTTGATCAATTTAAAGCATCCTTCCTAAATAACCAATAACAATAAAAGTAAATAAGTCATATTAATAATGAATATAATAATATTAGTTTGTTTTTTTATTTATTTTTATTTTCATTTTTTTTATTTTATTTTTTTACTCAAAATCTCTGCCTGAAAAAATATTTAATTATTGAGCTTGGGATAACCAGTAAAATGTATAGTCATGAAATTTAATAATGTATTTATGAAAATGACCAAGGCATTTTAAGATTTTTTTCCAGGTCTAGAAATCACACTTAAAATTTATACTAATCGATATCAGGTTTTACAAGACTGTGGTGAACCTGGACACAAAACAGATGTTGAGAGAAGTCAAGAAGGATCTTAATTTTTTGTAGTTTTAGCAACTAGGTTATTAGTATTTCTTATTCTAATAATAAGACTAATTCTAAGACTAAAATTTAAATAAAAGTGATAATTTAATCATATTTAAAAAGGCAGATAAATCAGGTAATTCCAGTAAAGTTGCAGGGCAAATTTGATTGTGTTTATTTTATGATTTTAGTAACCTGACCTGTGTTGTGGGCCTCATGCAGGTGACTCATGTACAGACTGATAGAACAAGAAGTGGGACTGGCATAGTACAGGAAGCTGCTCAATGCTAGAACATCATTAATGTTCATTGAGAGGGATGAGTGGAAGATCAGGCACACTATTTTGAAGCTACCATGGATGAGTGTTATAGTGGGGAATAGTACATTTACAGGAACACTGTGTTTAGTGCATTATATTTTATGGCTGTGTTTACCATTAGAGACTTGAAATTGCAGTTTTTAAGTTCAACAAGAGTTGGAGCAATTATCAAACCAAACAATTAGTAAGTATGTAAAAATGAGTATTTATTGGAAATAGAGTTTTAATTATTACCTATTAAATCCATAATGCTATTTCCTATGAAATTACCTAATAGAAAGGCTCTATTTTAGCTTGGACCAGAGCTTGGGACTTTGTTGCAGCCTCCTGCCTCAGATCTAGCAGGCAGAGAGAGTGTAAATGAGAAGCAGCGGATGGCTCTACATTGACACGGAGAATATAGTCACTCTGAAATGGTGTCATAGGACATCAGTCTTCAGTTGTCAGACTGGAAGCAGAGGGGTGCGTGCGTGTGTGTGTGTGTGTGTGTGTGTGTGTATATCATGTGAAACAGCCACGTACCCTCTCGTGTGAGTGTAGCTGCAGACTGTTCAGGGGCCGGATTTGAGTTTGTAGCCATCGGGTGCACTCTGAAGTTGCCTGAGAAAATTAGATGTTGTCATATTAGCCTGAGTGGTGTAACATGGTCGCTCATCACAAACACAAACAAATCTCGTGTTACACAACATAATCGAGATTGCCTCTTTAGTGAAATGTTATACAGCATTTAAATATAATTGACAGGAACCAGGGATGTGTGCTATTTAGAATTGAATTGAGACATATTTTTAAATTCCTGAATTTGAATTGGATTAAGGTAGCAACGTACGAATTTGAATATTAGGAGGTACAGTTAAAATGAACAGAACTCAAGGAAATTTAGTAACTGCAATGAATATAATAATAATATAATATACTAATAATAATAATAGCTAGAAAAGGAAATGTTAGTTTACAAATCTTTAAAATTACATTATATTATATTACATTATAATTCATTACGTTAAATATAACGTAATTGCATTACGTTTTATACGTTATATTACATTATATCATTGTTCAAAAGCTTGGGGTCAGTAATATTCTTGTAATTATTATTTTTATTCAGCAAGAATACAATAAAATTGATCAAAAGTACCAATACAATGGCATTCTGTTACCAAATAATTCTATTTTAAATAAATGCTATTCTTTTTAACTTTTTTTCATCAAAGAATCCTGAAAATCATAGTTTAAACAAAATGAGCACAACTGTTTTCAACATTTGAAAGATTTCTGAAGGACCATCTGATGCAGAAATATATTAAAATAGAAAACAGTAAATTTTAATAATATTTCTCAATATTACTGTTTTACTGTATTTTTGATCAAATAAATACAGCCTTATCAACCCCAAACCAAAGTAGTGTGTGTTATACAGGTGCATCTCAATAAATTAGAAGTTCATTAATTTCAGTAATTCAACTCAAATCGTGAAACTCATGTATTAAATAAATTCAAAGCACACAAACTGACGTGGTTTAAGTCTTTGGTTCTTTTAACTGTGATGATTTTCGCTCACATTTAACAAAAACCCACCAATTCACATCTCAACAAATTAGAATACTATGGTGACATGCAATCAGCTAATTACCTCAAAAACACCTGCAAAGGTTTCCTGAGCTTTCAAAATTGTCTCTCAGTTTGGTTCACCAGGCTACACAATCACGGGGAAGACTGCTGATCTGACAGTTGTCAAGAAGACAATCATTGACACCATTCACAAGGAGGGTAAGCCATAAACACTCATGCCAAAGAAGCTGGCTGTTCACAGAGTGCTGTGTCCAAGCATGTTAACAGAAAGTTTAGTTGAAGGAAAAAGTGTGGAAGAAAAATATGTTCAACCAACCGAGAGAACCGCAGCCTTTATGAGGATTGTCAAGCAAATCGATTCAAGAATTTGAGTAAACTTCACAACTTCACAAGGAACGGACTGAGGCTAGGGTCAAGGCATCAAGAACCACCACACACAGAAGTGTCAAGGAATTTGGCTACAGTTGTAGTATTCCTCTTGTTAAGCCACTCCTGAACCACAGAAAACATCAGAAGCGTCTTACCTGGGCTAAGGATAAAAAAAACTGGACTGTTACTCAATGGTCCAAAGTCTTCTTTTCAGATGAAAGCAAGTTTTGTATTTAATTTGGAAAACAAGGTCCTAGAGTCTGGAGGAAGAGAGAAGCTCATAGCCCAAGTTGCTTGAAAACCAGTGTTAAGTTTCCACAGTCTGTAATAATTTGGGGTGCAATGTCATCTGCTGGAGTTGGTCCACTGTGTTTTTTGAAAACCAAAGTCACTGCAACCCGTTTACCAAGAAATTTTGGAGCCCTTCATGCTTCCTTCTGCTGACCAGCTTTTTTTGAAGATGCTGATTTCATTTTTCAGCCGGATTTGGCACCTGCCCACACTGCCAAAGGCACCAAAAGCTGGTTCAATAACCATGGTGTTAGTGTGCTTGATTGGCCTGCAAAATCGCCTGACCTGAACCCCATAGAGAATCTATAGGGGATTGTCAAGAGGAAAATGAGAAACAAGAGAGCAAAAAATGCAGATGAGCTGAAGGCCGCTGTCAAAGAAATCTGGGCTTCCATACCATCTCAGCAGTGCTACAAACTGATCACCTTCATGCCACGCCGAATTGAGGCAGTATTAAAGCAAAAGGAGCCCCTACCAAATACTGAGTACATGTACAGTAAATGAACATAATTTCCAGAAGTCCAACAATTCACTAAAAAAGTTTTTTTATTGGTCTTATGAAGTATTCTAATTTGTTGAGATTGAATTGGTGGATTTTTGTTAAATGTGAGCCAAAATCATCACAATTAAAAGAACCAAAGACTTAAACTACTTCAGTCTGTGTGCATTGAATTTATTTAATACACGATTTCACAATTTAAGTTGAATTACTGAAATAAAACTTTTCCACGACATTCTAATGTATTGAGATGCACCTGTATAATATATATATATATTATATATATACATTTAGTTTTAACCATACAATTCTACAATTCTGAATTTTTCACAACCTTGACATGCACTTCAAAATGTTATGGACGCTATAAAATATAATATGTGGTCTCACCTATATTGGGCAGTATGTGATGAAAGTTGAACCATGCTCTTATGAATGGGTAGACTGAAATAAGGAGACCTGCAGAGCATAACAGATGTGGACTGAATCACTCACTCCGTGTTGTCAACGTCCTTCATGTCCTGCTGACAAGGCCTCAATGTTCACACCAGGCTTAACCAGATCAGACAGCATGGACAAGCAAATCAGCACTAACTTGCATGAAACCTTCAAGCTGGTCTTTGTAGAGTATATACTCAGCTCGAGTAGTACTGCATTTCTCTCTGCTAAATGGCTCCCTGAGCTAGAGCTGCACACTAAAGACAGGCCCCATGCATATTGCATTACACAGCAAACTGATGATCAGCAATTTAAGCATTATTAAGAAAGCACAAAGAAACAGAGCACTTATGAGCGGTGAATTGACACAAAAAGGCTTGCTTTTGGTTCTGCTAATGTTTCATGCAAAGTTTTCAAAGACTTAAAGAGATAATTCACTAAAAAACAAACAATTCTGTCACCATTTACCCCTAAGACTTTAGTTAAAGGGATAGTTCACCCAAAATGAAAAATCTGTCATTAATTTCTCACCCTCATGTCATTCCAAACCACACCTTCGTTCATCTTCAGAACACAAATTTTGATATTTTGGATGAAACAACAACATTACGGTTGAACCACTGATGTCACATGGACTATTTTAATGACGTCCTTACTACCTTTCTGGGTATTGAATGTTTCAGTTGTGTTGTTGTCTATGCAGGGTCAGAAAGCTCTTGGATTTAATCAAAAATATCTTAATTTGTGTTCTGAAAATGAGAGAAGATCTAATTAGTTTAGAAAGACATGAGGGTGAATAATTGACAGAATTTTCATTTTTGGGTGAACTATCCCTTTAAGATATTTTTTATGAAACCTGAGAGGTGTTTGTCCCTCTACTGAATGTCCAGGTAACCATATGAATTTGAGCCTTCAAAGTTTTCTGAAGAGAAACGATTACTTTATATTATGAACTGATTTAATTTAGACATATGATCAACACACATGCATAGAGCACATCACATATGGTAAACACGAAAGCTCAAACATTTGTTTGTGATGCACAAGAACCAATAAGATTTGTTCTGGCATGTGCCGCAAGAATGTGACACACAAGCTTCCATGTTCACCAAATACGATGCACTTTATCTTTGTGTTTGTATGTGAATAAAAACCTAAATTAAATCATACAAAGTCTAAAAAGCGACAAAGTCTCTCACTGTAAAAAATTGTGCTGTAAAATAAATACTGGCAGCTGTGGTTGCCAGCAATGTACAGTTAATTTACAGCTGTCCTTTTTTTACAGTATGTTACCATTATAATACCATGTAACTCATTTCATTTGGAAACCGATTGCTTCAAACCATTCAAAAACTAGTATTTATACGGCGTACATAAGACTTAAATTAAATCATTCAGTTCATATGCATTAGTTTATGACACTATTTTAAGTCTTGGGTTTAGAATGACATGAAGATGCATAAATGATAACAGTATTTTAATTTTAGGGGGAACTATCCCTTTAAGCCATCCACTCTAATTTGACATGCATTCCCAAAAACATATTTTATATCCTTGTGGCTAATGAAGGTGTGCAGCTGAGCTTTTTCTCTCCTGTCTGTCTCCTTGTGTTTCCAGAGGTCTGAGGCTGCTGGCGAGACAGCCGTAGACTGCAGGGGCTGTGCTGGATTTTGATTATGCACCTACTATTCAAGCTGTGAATCAATTCCTGTTTGAAAAGGACAAGGCACTGCTGGCTTTGTGTTTTGGCCAATTTCTGTTATGAGAGGCCACTGGCAGGCATGATTGCAGCATGCTGAGGGCTCCTTCTCCACGTGTCTTGCTGATGTGTCCTCCCTCCTACAATTTTCCCTTTCTAGCTCCTTTTTGTCCTCTAATCTCCTTCTTTCTTTCTTTCCTAACTCACCTCTGACTTATAAATCCATCATGGTGGTTGATGCTTGAGAGTGTGAGGCTACAATCGATCTGCCCTGTTTGGCAGCGAGACTGTTCAGGCCACCACAGTAAAAGATCCAGATCATGTCTTGCACCCATGACAGCGATATCTCGATGAGACAATGTCAAGAAGTGGACTTTAGTGTGGCTAGAGAGGATATTTAATTTGACGCAAATGAAGGTAAGGCTGTGATTGTACTGGTACAAAGGCTGTTTGCTATGCCTGTTTGAATAGTCAAAAAACTATGATTGTGATTCAGTAACCAAGAAATTTAATTGGTAGTAACGAATACGAACATACAATATATGGACCAAAAACGAGTGGTGACACAACTCTATAATCATTAACCTGACTTCAATCAGGACCAATTGCACAGGTGTTTAAACAAGCACTAGTCCTGCAGTCTGCCCTTCAAACCTTGTGGGGAAAAAGGAAAACCTGTTGAAAACTGAAAATAAATGTTAATTATATTTTATATTAAATAAATCCTATAATATAAGATTGCTATAATAACTATAAATGATGTAAAACTATATAAATAATACTAATATGAAAAAATGTAACACTTTAGTATATGGACCAATTCTCACTATTAACAAGTTGTTATTAGACGCCTGTTATTAACATATTGACTGATTAAAGCACATATTCTGCATGACCATATTCTACATCCTTAATCATACCAACACCTAAACTTTACAACTAGCTTACTAACTTTTAATAAGCAGCAAATTAAGAGTTTGTTGAGGCGAATGTCATAGTTAATGGTTTGTTAATAGAAAAATTAAAATTATTGTTAATAAAAAAAAAATAACACTGCCTCAAAGCCTCCATTTCATTTTCATCCCAGTAAATATGGCATCTACTCTGAGCAGTCAATCAGCCTGATCATCTTACATGATGGTTGAATATCAATAATAATTTATAACGCACCTCCTGCAAGGGCCTGTATAGGTAATGCTGACTTTTCTCCAGCAGTAAACAATAGATCAATGGCTACTTGTGTCTTGTGCAGCTCTATTGTGACAGGGTCCTGTATAGATTACATACCCACCATCGTAAGCAGGTGGCTTGGATTACAGACCTGGATCAAATGATGGATGTCCTTTTTTTCTTGACGAATGACTGCAGGGGGACAATTCAGGTATAGGTGGAAAACATGTAACCATTTCCAACATCCCTCTTTATATGGGTTCATTGTTGAAAAAGGCAAAGGATAACAGTGTGAAATGGATGTGTGCTGATATGGAGCAGAGATTAGATGTAGTGTTAAAAATGCATGATATGCAAAAGAGACATGCACTGTGGAATAGTCAGTGAAGCAGTAGAGCAAAACCTGGAAAACCGTGCAGATTCATACAGCAAATTCAATGAATAGTTTACAAAACGTCCAAGCTGCTCCTTGCTTTACAATACAAGTGAATGGGGACTAGGAGTTGTCAAGCTCTAAAAAGTGCTTTTAAGGTGCTTTTTGTCCTTTTTGGAGCTCCAGAAAACTCCAGTGTTATATTTTGAGGCTTACAGTATAGCTTTGTTAAAATGGAAGCCATTATTCACAAAAAATCTACACCATTCACGGAAAAGAGCAGCTTGGACATTATAATAAACATCTTCTTTTACGTTCCACAGAAAAAGGTAAGTCGTACAGGTGTGGAATGGGATCAGGGTGAATAAATGCTTTTAGAAGTTTTAGAACTATCCCTTTAATTAACAGATTTATGGTTTGTATTTTATTGATTGAATGTACTGTGTATTAAAGACTATTGTAAGTATGTACAGTATTCAATGATGGAATCAACCATTGGAAGACCTGCATCAGACCACTGCTATTCTAAATACTGCTGTAGATGTGTCTCTTTAGATATCTATGGTAGTTTTGGTCTATCAGCCAGAGAGAAATGCTACTTACCAAGCCCCCCTGCCCCGAGGAAGATGCCCCCCACAGCGTCTGCATCACAGTCCTTTGACACACCAATGATGATACAACCTGCTACAATGCTGAGCAGGGCTGAGCCCACCCGCAGCCCATGGTACTCCCCAATACTGACCGCGTTCATTCAGCAGGTAGAACTCCCCACCTGCCCCGTCTGGCTGACCCACACGCGCCCGTTCAAAACCTGCATTCAAAACCACCAAGCGCTCACGAAGGCAGATTACTGTATGAAAGTTTCACTGTTAGTAAGATGGGTTAACAGAGACTCTACTTTCTCCTCAAGGCTCTTCATACATCTTTAAACACTGAGCTCTGGTTACCTTGTCGGATTCATGCTTGATCCCTTCAAACTAATTTGGGGCTGATTGAAGGCGACTAATCATTTGAGTAGGAAGTCCAGGACAGACCTAACAGACCCATGGTACTTGAGTTTTTATGCTGAATGGCCAACAGGGTCATGCATTTGTAGGCAAATTAACTCTGTTGAATAAAAGTGTGTGTTTGAGCCCTAAAAATCCATTGTTGCATCCATGCATAATCATGAGGTGTATTAGTAACAACATGACCCAGAACATCTCATCTCCACCACTAATTCTAACCTAATAAACATGCACAAAGCAAATTGTAGGCAATCACTTTTTATTCATCCATTTAGTTCATCTGAAATGCATGTTTTTCCTCACTTCTTTCTAATCCACTGTGTCAAAAATTGTGCGCTTATTTCAAAATACTCATCTGCATAAAGACTAAATTACCTGATGTTCCAAATCGCCCGCAGAGGATGTTTTCAAGTGCTGCCTACGCAAGAGTCAGAGTGTCAACGCTGGGGACAAAGGATATAATAAAAATAAAAACACATTGCATAACATGGGTTGAGGTCATTGACAGACACTGTGCAGCCATATGCTTTAAGAATGAATCTAGGTTTTTTCATTTAGCGTAAATCTATCTTGTAGCAAGGAATAGTAGTATGCAGAGGGCTATGAAACCAATTACTGTCACTAGTCAAGTCAAATCAATTAACATTTTATATAATAATACAGATTGTTTCAAAGCAGCTTTACATTAACAAACTGGAAAAGAGTCACATTTACCGGTGCACTGTGAAATTTTGCAGGTGAAATCCAGCCATTCCAATAGCAACTGGAATGCTGAATTTTTGTGAACAGGAGTTTCACGTGAGGCAACAATAATTCTCTTGGCACGGTTTCACATATATATATATATATATATTATAGATCTATATTATATATATATAATATATAATATCTAAAATATATACTGTATAGTATGATATTGGCAATCAGCCATATCCCCGCTTTGCCCACTGAGCTAGCAGGGAAAACTAGCGTTTGTGCTGGAAGAAGGGGTTAGTGGGCAGCAGGGGTGCTACCCGTGTGTCTGTGGGGGTCATCAGCCCCCAGTATAGGCCGGGGAAACGATTACTGTCAACACAGCAACGTCCTTCGGATGAGACGTTTTAAACCGAGGTCCTGAATCTCTTCGGTCATTAAAATGCCGGATGTCTTCGAAAGAGTAGAAGTGTAAAGGCCCTGGCTCTGATCAGCATGCCCTCTAACCATCCCCAGATCTACTGATTTGGCTCATCACTCGGTCTCCTCTCACCAATAAGCTGGTGTGTGGTAGGAGTTTCTGGAGAACTATGGCTTGACTCTGCATCATCAGGTGGCGTGCACACTGGTGCGTGGACGAGGATGATACCCCCTGGACAATGTAAAGTGGCCTTTGAGTGCCTAGAAAGCGCTATATAAAATGGAATGAATATATATATAGATATATATAGATATAGATATATATATATATATAAAATGAAATCTACTGAAATTTTTTCAGAAAACGGTTTCAATGAACTATGTTTAAATTTTCGTGCTAATGTTTGAAAACTGTATATAAAGACCAACAAAACTTTGAACAAACATTCTATAACGTAACCCGGAAGAATGTTGTTCATAATTGGCCAGAATGCCAAAGACTTATGCTTAAGTTCGAGAACGTTCCTGTATCGGGGATTTTAGTTCAATGTTGTTTGAATTAAGTTCAGTAAACTGTCAATGATGCAAAGTTCAAAACTTCAGTTAGTCAAGTCACCTTTATTTATATAGCGCTTTTAACAATACAGATTGTGTCAAAGCAACTGAACAGCATTAATTAGGAAAATAGTGTGTCAATAATGCAAAATGACAATAGTAAACACTCATTTTTCAGTTGAAGTCAGTTCATCATTGATTCAGTGATGCATCATCCCAGATCAGTTCAGTTTAAATAGTATCTTTGCAATCATTTGCAATCAAGTCAACGATATCGCTGGAAATTAAGTGTCCCCAACTAAGCAAACCAGAGGCGACAGCGGCAAGGAACCAAAGCTCCATCGGTGACAGAATGGAGAAAAAACCTTGGGAGAAACCAGGATCAGTCGGGGGGCCAGTTCTCCTCTGGCCAGACAAAACCAGCAGTTCAATTTCAGGCTGCAGCAAAGTCACATTGTGCAGAGGACACATCTGGTTCCTGTGGTCTTGTCCCGGTGGTCATCTGAGACAAGGTCTTTACAGGGGATCTGTAACACAAACAGGATTTCAGCTATAAGTTCAGCTATAAGAAGCTCTGCAGAAGGTAACAGAAGTGTTATTCAGCTCAAGTCAGTTCAGTTTTGATTCAGTTGTCGTTTCAGTTCAGTAAACACAAAGTTTATCATTATCCAGCTCAATAAATGTAAAATATTGTTGTCAGTGCAATTAAATCGGTATTACTGAATATGAATTGTCTTTTAAACTTGTCACTATATGTGAGGGTACAATAAAATTTGAGCACAGACAGTAAGGCTGTTCCTCTTTGTGAACAACTGTGTCATTCAGCTAATTCAAATAGGGACATTAAAGGGGTTTGCTTCAGTACAGTGTTTTTAATCTCTTCCATATTAGAAATGGAAAGGTCATCTTCTTCACTTGGTCTCTTTAATGTGCATGTGTTTAAGACTGATGATTAGATCCACTAATGTGTTTATGAAGCCATGCTGTGGCACATTTTCACAAAGGTTCCTGTTCTATGGCAGGCAGATGAGCTTGTCCGTTTTGACTTGGAGCTGGAAGGGAATGTGTAATGAGTCCTCCGCCGTCAGGACCCAAGACCAGCCACAAAGGCCCTGAGTTGCTATAGGGATGGCATATCCATGGCAACAGAAGGAGCAGGGGGTGAGCGGGATTAACACCACAGAGTTGGGTAACAAATGACGTTAACGGGTGAAGAAGAAGTGACACATTTCCTGTTTGTGCTCTGGGCCCTTCAATACTGTACAGTGTCTTTAAGCATAAAATTCAATTTGAAAATGTATGTTTCCTGGAAAAAATAATACAGAGGAACTTATGTAACAAAAATGCAATTATGTTATGGTAACTGAAATGAATTACATCAATAGTGCTCATATTTTTGTGAATTCAACAGCCGGTAATTCATCCCCGAGACATAAACATCGAAAGTAGGCGCACATACAATAAGCCAATTCTTTTTCACCACTGAGAGCAAAATTAAGTCAGAGCCATAGACAAAACATACGTAGATAAAAAGATATTACAGCAGCATCAGGATCAATGTATAAAATAGAACAGAATAAAGAATAAAAATTCTATTTAGTGCTGCTTTGGTCAGTTCAGTATAAAGAAGTCTCACCAAGGCTGCATTTATTTAACCAAAATTATAAAAACAGTAATATTGTGAAATTTTAATACACTTTAAATACACTTTAAAATAACTGTTTTCAATTTTAATATATGTTAAAATGTCATTTAATCCTGTGATGGTAAAGCTGAATTATATCTTGAATAAATACCCATGATAATGCTGATTTGAAAGGTGGAAATGTATCTATTCCTTGTGAGAACGAAATATAAAGCTGCTATAAATACAGAATGAATATCAGTTGCATTTTATTTTGGCTGATTTGTTTTGTTAATGTGATCATCATTTTTATATGTTGCTAAACTGCGGCCTTTGTTTGGAGTATTGCTGTGAATAGAGATAATAATTGTTAAATAATTCAGAGCAGTAATTTGATTCGTCACACATTACTAGTCTATTATTTCACACAACGTGTCAGTAATGTGCAAAGCAAAGCTTGCCAATGCTGAATATAACAGTAGGCCTGCACATTAACCTGTTCAGTGTGTAAGTGTGTGGCCAAACACAAGTGTACATTTGTAAATATGACATTTTAACACAAAGCCGTAGCCAGACTGAATTAGTGTGATTAGATTAGTAAACAATTCCACCAAAATTCTGTTTGTGTAGCATGTACCTCTATACTCTTTTAATAACAACATTTCAAATCTGAGGTTTTGCTATTTATACAAGTTTTTCTTCTAGCTTCCTGAACCTGTATGTGAACTGGCTTGTTTTTATTCTGTTCAGATGTGGAGTTGTGCCCTCCTGCTCTACCACAGAATTCATCCTCTCCAGCAATCCCATCAATCATTATTCTTGTCAGTCAGACCTGCATGGAGTCCGCTATCACCGACTGAACTATCTGGATGTTTTTAGCACAAATAGTCAGACTCTTTCACAGAAACATGTTCCTCAGCCTGAATCATGCCAAGGAAGTAATCTGCTTTGAAGAGACCTACCTGCTGCTTGCTTGTCATATTTCTTGTAATGACGAATTTTCTGAATTGCTTGTTTGCTGATGCTATTTTTGTAAATACTAAAAGCATAATTTTTTTAAATTGCCATACCAAGATGATTTTGTATGATCATGTCTCTCTGTATGTATTTATACATTGTTACAAATAGATGCAGTTTTTACAAAAAAACTGTCCTACTCATCAAAGAATCTTGAAAACATGTACTACTGTTTCCACAAAAACATTAAAGGAATAGTTCACACAAAAATGCAACTTTTATCATCATTTACTCACCCTCATGTCGTTCCGAACCTGTATACGTTTCTCTTTCTAGGTTGAAACCAATAGATATTTTGAAGAATTTTAAAGAACCAAACATTTGTTGATCCCCATTGACTTCCATAGTAGGGAAAGAAATACTATGGAAGTCAATGGCGACCATAAACTGTTTGATTACCAGCATTCTTCAAAACATCTTCTTTTAAGTTCAACATAAGAAAAATAAGATAGCTTTGAAACCATATGAGCGTGAGTAAATGATGACAAAATGTTCACTTTTGGGTGAACTAGCCCAACTGTTTTCAACATTGATAATACACTGCTCAAAAAATATATAAAAAATAAAGGGAAACACCATAATCACACTTGGATCTCAATGATGAAATATAATTTCAAGAAGTGGAGAACGTTTGTGGAGAATACAATGTGACCCTGGACCACAAAATCAGTCATAATGCTCAATTTTTTTAAATTGAGATTTATACATCATCTGAAAGCTGAATAAATAAATAAGCTTTCCATTGATGCATTCCAACTTATGTGTATGGTTTGTTAGGATAGGACAATATTTGGCTGAGAAACAACTATTTGAAAATCTGGAATCTGAGGGTGCAAAAAAATCGAAATATTAAGAAAATCGCCTTTAAAGTTGTCCAAATAAAGTTCTTAGCAATGCATATTGCTAATCAGAAATTACGTTTTGATATATTTATGGTAGAAATTTTACTAAATATCTTCATGGAACATGATCTTTACTTAATATCCTAATGATTTTTTGGCATTAAAGAAAAATCAATCATTTTGACCCATAAAATATTGTTGGCTAATTGCTACAAATATACCTGTGCTACTTATGACTGGTTTTGTGGGCCAGGGTCACAAATGATAAGACAACGGCCAATGGAAGGCAAAATCATCAACCTGTTAAATTTAAATTACAAGCTGATCCAACTTTCATGAATTTCCTCACAGCAGCTCATAATGTAAGTCAGTAGTGTGTATGGTCCCAAAGTGCCTGTATGCACTCCTGACAACATCTGGGCATGCTCCTGATGAGATGGCCGATGGTGTCCTGGGGGATTTCCTTTCAGACCTGGATCAGGGCATCAGTGAGCTCCTGGACAGTCTGTGGTGCTATTTGGCGGCATTGGATGCTCCGATACATAACCTCCCAGAGGTTCTCAATTGGATTCTGGTCTGGAGAACATGAGGGCCATTAAATGGCTTTAATGCCTGTATCGTTCAGAAGCTGCCACATGAGACCAGGTATTATCATGCACCAGGAGGAACCTATGAACACTGCACCAGCATAAGATGTGATAATGGCTCTGAGGATTTCATCCTGGTACCTAACAGCAGTAAGGGTACTGTTGGCAAACAAGTGGAGCTCCGTGCGACCATCCAAGGATATTCCACCCCTGACCATCACTGATCCACTGCCAAAACAGTCATGTTTTGTCAGGACCAGCACATGATCACCTTAAACCAGTTCATGACCAACTAAGGACCAGCTCAAACCAGCTGGCATGCTTCGAAACATACCTAACCAGCATTTGCTGGGTTTTTTTTCAACAGGGCAGTAGCCTGCTGGAGGTCATTTTTTAGGGCTCTTGCAGTGCTCTTCTTGTTCTTCCTTGCCCTTCTATGGCCCTGTCCAGCTCTCCTCGTGTAACGGCCTGTCTCCTGGTCTCTCCTCCATTCTCTTGAGACTGTGCTGGGACACACACCAAACCTCCTTGCGATGGCATGTATGGATGTGCCATCCTGGATGAGCTGGACTACCTGTGTAAGTAGTGAGAAGGACCCTACCAAAAACACAAAACTAGAGACAAATCAGTCAGGAGGATAAGGAAAGAGCATCCGTCTGTGGCCACCATCTACAAAACCATTCCCTTTTTGGGGGGTTGTCTTGCTATTGTCTCTCCAGTGCACCTGTTGGCACTTTCATTTGCACCAAAGCAGGTCAAACTGATTTACAACAATCCCTTATGCTTGGTATATTGATATCCCTGAAGTTTAATAGACTTGGTGTTATACTGTGATGATTAAGTGTTCTCTTAATTTTTTTGAGCAGTGTATATTTTTGCTAAATAAATTGTCAGCAACATAAAATATAGCAAGAAAATAGTTCACACCAGGTAGAATCATTAATAACAGCCCACATCTGCAAACAATATTACAGTCATGCATTGAAAGCTCTCAATGAGAATGTGTAGGAGATGATGCTCTGCATTAAATGAACGTTGCAGAAACATCGCAGTCGCCCCTTTAGAAGCTCTGCTATCTGAGGATGATGCAGCGGGATAAATGAACAGTGTGGGTTGCCATCACTAAAGAGCTTACAGCCCCCAACAATAATTAGCCCATTGGACCTGAGGCACGTTTGCGACATCTATTTAAGTCTGTGCTATTGATGAGCCACTCTGACCTGCCGGGGAAGAGGATGGCCTTTGTTCCCTCCCGGGTGAGAAGTCTGCTGAGGCAAAGCTACCAGCTGTGAACTCAATTACCAGAGAGGTGAGCTGCCTGCTCTATATCAATATCTCAGGTCTGCAAGGCTGTTTCTCTGGGAGGCAGAAACTAGCAGAGACAATGAGATTGTGTGAAGTCTAGCAACAATGATTTTTAGAGTTAGAACAGGTTTGAATATTCAGTGTCATTAACAAAATAAGGCCCTAAGTCTGACACATTGACAATTTTGGAACTTGTGTTTATTGTTATGGACAACAACAAAAAAACACAATATGAAGATGAGGTAAGAGCCAACTATACAATGAAAGTTTAATCTGTTCAAAGGACAAGGATACTTTTTTATTATTAAGATTAGATTTCTTTAAATTATTATTATTCAGCAAGGACGCATTTAAATGAAAAAAAAGTGACAGTAAAGACATTTACAGTATAATTAAAAGATTTCAGACTCTTTTTTTGTTTTATTAAAGAAGATGTTATTAATAATTTAAAAGTCTCGGATCATGTGACTCTGAAGACTGGAGTAATAGCTGCTGAAAATTCAGCTTTTTCACCAATAGTGTACAAAATAAGTACAAAAAAGTATTACTAAATAAAAAGATTGTTTGTTTTTATTTGTAAATGGTGAAAGAAAAATGAGCCATCTCATGAGGTCATACTAAATTGTATATAAGCTACATGAGGTATAAAATATATTTATAATGACAAATATAACTTAACTAGCAAAAATGTATAGAAGTAAGTATCAAACCACTGAACAGAAATTGTAATTTTTGAATGATCTCTTATGCTCACCAATTTATTTATGAAATATTATTCCAATATAAAATATATGTTCTCTATTTAAAATGTAATTTATTCCTGTGATGGAAAATTGACTTATTTTTTACTGTAGTACAGCGACGCCTTCTGGTGATCAATCACTACACAATGCAGGAGAAGCAGCACACGGATCCCATTAAGCTCATCAAAGTCATATGAGATATGTACATCGTTCTCAATAACGCATCTTGAGAGCGTATGAATCATGTCGTGTGGCTCTCAGCAGAAACTTCTCTTCATAGATGCCCTGATACAAACTAAGTGACATGATAAATTAAAAGAAACGTCTCAAAACATAATAGATACAAAAATCCAGACCTTCCGGACGTCCAGAGCGTTTCCTGCGTCATGACGCACGATTGATCAGGTGGGAATTTAGTTTGTCTGTTGTAAACTTATTCGTGATTTAATCTGTAAAATGACATTTGTGGCTTCACAATGCTGTATCATGTTCATGTTATCTCTCTCTGAGTTCAGAATAGTATTTTATAAAAGTAACGGGCTACTTGACATTACCATGTGACTTTTGGTGCACTATTAATTATGTTATCTTGTGTGGTTTATTGTATAACCTTGGGTATTGTGGCATTGCTAATGGATTTGAATTGGGTTTAAGTGACTAAAGAGTTGACAGAGGTGTTAACTTATGCTTTGTTACAGACTTGAAGACCTGCATTTTTAAATCAGTGAGTGTTCAGTTGCTGCAGTGTCTCTCATATTCAGCAAATGGTGAAAAGAGCAGGAAGGAATTAGCTGTTGAAATTGACATGTGATTAATATCGTCCCTTCTGGAAAGTCCCGCTTAGGCTGGTGTCTGTGCTCTGGAACATGGTGTCTGGTTTCTAGCTGGTCTAAGCAGCAACCCATGTTCCACAAACAGGCCTGACCACTTACAAATGCTGGTTTGTTGCTGCTCCAAGATGGTCTACCAGCTTTGATTATAGTTGTTTGTCAGCACATGTGTATTCGCAGTTGCAGATAACACACAGTATTTTCAACAAAGTGTCCAAACTTTCAGCCTTCTCTAATATTAAGTGATTTGAATGGACAATATCTGGACTGCAAAATATATGTGTTGGTTCTAGAAAAAGAACTAGGCCTACCTTTTAGTTTGATAATGGTAAGAAATCTTAATAATGCCTTAATTAGTTGTTTTAATCAGGTTTTCTATAGAAGCAGAAGACCCTGTGTCCTAATTGCATACCATCCGCCCTAAATGGCATCTGTGATGGAGTAGGTGACATAATCGCTTTGGGACCCACAGTATGGCGTTGCATAAATGAGTTAGGTGTGGCTCGAGATCTGTCTGCTTTCTATGGCTGTAGTCGTCAGACATCCTTGTTGCTCTCCTGCCTAAATTCGTTATTCATTCATGGTGTTGTATTACTGAAGTTTCAATTGGTGGTATTTTTCATTTTGGCTGTGCTTTCGTTGATAGATGCCGGCACTACAGTCAATGTTGTGTCATTCTTAACCAAAACATCAGTATCAAAAACTGCCCAAAAGCTGATATACGATGATTGAAGATTTTAGATTTAGTCAAGTGTTGCAAATCTGAGGCTGTGCAGGAAATCTGTGAATTGCATGAGTTCTTTAGACAACACTCATTTATTAGGCATATTAGAATGGATTTTGAAGTATCATGTAACAGTGGAGTAATGTAGAAGACTGGAGTAATGGCTGCAGTGTTGCCAATTTAGCGACTTCCCCGCCCCTTTTGAGACTTTTTTCAAAAGTTTAGGGACAAATATAGCAACTTCTTGGACAAACCTTATCTAAGTTCTCATCTTGCCCACTGATAGTATTTTTTTACAAAAACGTTAATGGGCTAATTGACATGACCATGTGATTTTTGGTGCTCTATTAATTATGTTATCTTGTGTGGTTAATTGTATAACCTTGGGGTATTGTGGCGTTGCCTATGGATTTGGGTTAGGGTTAGGGATAACAGTATATCATATATCAAGATAAAGATGCATCTTTATATAGATCAGTGAATTTGCCGTTATGATGTTATCTAGTGACATTTAGTTACCAGTTTTAGCTACTTTCAATTGAAAGCAGTTGGCAGCACTGAATGGCTGCTAAAAAATGAAGCTTTGCCATCACAGTAATAAAATGCATTTCAAAAATTCAAATAGAAAACCATATTTAAATTGTATAATTAAAAAATATGATTGTATTATAATAATTCAAAATATTACTGTTACTATATTTTGATAATAAATACAGCCCTCCTGGCCTGGTGAACATAAGAGACGTGTTTCAAAAACATTAAAAAAAATTACAATCGTACCATCCCCAAACTTTTGAATGGTGTATTTAGTGTATTTTATTTTAAAATTCTAAATATCTAAAACTAAATGGTTGTTGTTAGAAAAAAAAGCCAAGGCTGATGTATGTCAGTATGCACACCACTCAAAAAAAAAAAATATATATATATAGTATACGATATACACATAAGTTTTTTGGAAGAGAAGTAATAGAAATGGCTCTGATTATCGTTTTAACAAATATTTAAAGTTGCATCCAACTTTTTTGTAATATGCCCTATTATTTATTATCCAAATGAGTACTGCAAAGGAGTGTTTGAGAGGTGTTTATGAGCTCCGTTAATTTGCACGTGTCTATGTATGGAATTATTTCAAAATAATCAAAAGATGTAGCACTGACATATGACTATCAACAACTTAAAACCACCAATCAAAAGAGACAGTCCAATTTCCCTATTTTTGATAGTGTTTATTCCCTTTCATTCAGCAGACTATTAGCTAAAACAATTTAAAGGACTCTTCTGTTTTTTTTTTTTTTTGAACCAGCCTGATACTAAATGGAATCTTGCATCATTTCTTTTCAGAATCTGTGATGTGTCTGTATTAGCATATGAATGCGGACCCTCAGCAGATCAGCACCTTTCTGTTTCTGAAAGTCTCACCAGCAATTCATAGCAGTTATGGATAGCGTCCCAAAAATGCATCCATTTAAGCAAAATTCAAAATTACATTAATTCAGTTTTTGGTCACAAGGGCTAAAACGAGAAGCAAAGGTTTATTCAGTAGAGTAATGAGAGACGGCTGATTCTTTAATTTGAATCACGTATGACCAATTGTGCTCTCAGACTCTCCCAGGTCACTAGCTGTTCAGTTTGACCTACAATTTAAAAATGGCCATAATTGCTGTGTTGATGTCCTTCAGATTCTTGGTTTAGTTGTGTTGAGGACTGTTCTGATAAAAGTTAGACTAAAAGTTAGAGAACGTCTAAATATTGACCTTCTTTGAGTATCTATAGGATGGTAGTAATTGATCAATTCATCTACTGCATAATTATGCAAACATTTGGTGTCTTAGAGTCGAAGGTATAACCATAACTGCTGGGACTGGTCTTCTGATGTAATGAGATCTGTAGAGGTTAGGTTATTGCACTTGAAACATAAATAGTACTGGGAATCGAAGGGAAGTGATGGAAAAGGTCATTAAGGTCAAAGGTCAACAGATGATAGCAAAACGTTATAATCATGTTTATCTCGGTCAGTGAGGCGTTGGGTTGAAGTGCAGTGAAGAAAAGGATTACATATGATCCTCAGGTGTAAGGTATGAAGAATAAGGTGATGATAACAGTATGGAATGTAACACGTGGGAGTGTGACTAAAAACTATGACAAAAAAATCACACCTGGACAGGCCTATAACTTAACAATTGTTCTGATTACTGTACACATATGCAGCTTTTATGAACAACTGTCAGAAGATCAGTACGTTTTTTTAAAAATATATAATTAATACTTTTATTCAACAAGGATGCATTGTATTAATCAAAAGTGACCGTAAACACGTTTATAATGTGGACCACAAAACCAGTGTCAATTTTTCGAAATTGACATTTATACATCATCCTGAATATAAATAGCTGTTCCGTGAGGTGATAGGACGAAATTTGACAACTATTTGAATATCTGGAATCTGAGGGTGCAAAAAACTATAAATACTGAGAAAATCACCTTTAAAACTGTCCAAATTAAGTCCTTAGCAATGCATATTACTAATCAAAACTGAAGTTTTGATATATTTACGGTAGGAAATTTACAAAATATCTTCATGGAACATGATCTTTACTTAATATCCTAATGATTTTTGGCATAAAGGAAAAATCTATAATTTTGACCCATACAAGGTATTTTTGGCTATTGCTACAAATATACCAGTGCTACTTAAGACTGGTTGGGGGTCAGGGTCACATTTCACAAAAAATTATATTTCAAATAAATGCTATTTCTTTGAACTAACCCTGAAAAAAGTTCCTCTAAGAGCCACAATTAGCATATTCGAAATGAAATTTCTGAAGGATCATGTGACACTTAAGACTGGAGTAATGATGTTGAAAATTCAGGTTTGCCCCTTCAGGTGCAGCGGTTATTAATCACTGAATCAAACTGGCTGCTAGCTGATTTATTTATTTATTTTTGCCACATTACCTGATAGCTACAGTAGTTGTGTTTTTAGAATAAGTATATATATTATTGTAAGTATTATTATTAATAGTAAAGAAATTGCTTTGATTTAAAAGGGTTTACAGAGTTCAGGAAAGGTGTCTATACATGGCCAGGGAAGTATGACGGTATGTCAATGGATGTTTATCTGTACTATCTTTTCTCATCTCTTGATCTGAAAAGCTCAGTGCCTTTGCCCAACCACAGGAAGTTCATAAAACTCTTCATAACCATATCAGGACATGTTGGTTATGTGGAATTTTTCATATTGGAAATTACCTGCTGTAACCAATAGAGAGCTTTTGCTGTAGAACAGGGTATTTTAGTCACAAATGATAAATTATGAGATTACCTGAGTATGAATGTGTGTTTTTGTAGATGTGAAGTGTGATTGATTGATTGAATCAATTTTTTTTTTAGTGTGTTGTGTCACGGCACTCAGTGTGTCAGTTATCAAACTGCTTTTTGTGAGAAAATGACTTGAGCACAGAGACTCCCCACTCATGTCAGGATTTTTGTCATTCTTCCCCTCCTCCCGGACTGCTACAAGAAGTGCGCCAGTTTGACGGATCCCACACCCTGTCCTCAACGTCTGAGGAACGGGTCAGACCAGTGCTACAGGAATCCAGTGAAACTGACTGGTAGTGTCCCTGTGTAGAACATGTGCCACATGGTGTCTCAGAGTTGGAGGGCTCACTGACTTGCACATAATATAGACATGTATGATATGTGTCATTGTTAATTGCTGTTAAGATTTAAAATGTGTTTCATTGTGATGTAGCATATCTAGCTAGAAGTTGAAATAAAGGCCCAGATTATCCATAAGCGTTATACCTTGACACATGAAAGTAAACAGATTTGTTTAATTTTATATTAGATATCGTTTTCTTAGAAAAGAGTGACTAAGTAAATTTGCCCCCAAAAAATGTTTGTGTAGTCGTTCTTAATTAAAACGTAAAAAAATATTTTTCATGAATAAAGATGAAGTTAAATTTGAATGAAAAACTGAACAAACTTTACAAAATTGGACTTATATACGTTTAAAATACTAAAATTACTCAAATAAAAATGAAGCTAAACAGAAATATAAAACTAATACAAATTTACAATACATAAAATGACTAAAATTTTAAATAAAATGTCAATAAAACACAAAATATATATTAAAAAAATCAAACTCAAAAGATTATAAAAACTATACTAAAACAACCCCAATCTGCTTACTAATACCTATGTTACACATTATGCTTGATTTTATTTATACCCAGCTAATGATGAACCTAGGATAATTGTTAATTGTGTATATTCTATTATTTTTTAGCATTATCATTATTATTTTCTCCCATTTTTCTATTATTTCTAGTCTTTGCGTGTTGGTCTTACTCACTGGATAGGCCCATATTTGTAACCCAAGGGAAACAAAAGACTTTTCATTGTTGAACAGTCACCGCTCCATTCTCGCCTACTTCTAATGCATAATAAAAACCTGACCAGTATCAGAGCCAATCACAGACCAGCCTCACTCTCAAGAGCCAACTATTGAGTTTAGAGGGCGGTTCCTGTCAGATGAAAGCAAGTTGCAATCCCGAAACCAGGCGGGTGTTGTCTCTTTAGAATGAGCTGCTGCTCAGGTTTATATTGGGCAGGGAGCACGGCCTGTCACTGCCTTGGCAAATACATTCCTCCTTACTCTAATCACATTTAGTTCACTGGTGAAAACTGCTGTGGTTGAGGGCCACTGAAAGAAAGGATAAGGACACTGGGAAGAACCAAAGTTCAGAGACTGTTTCCACTGCTTCCCTGGGTCTCTCATCCATTTATTTGCCCCTGTGGGGCAGTATTATTTAAGTTTGTTTTTGATATATTTATTTTTGGCTGGGGTGACTGAATCAACAGAAAGACAACAGGTAAGCTCAAAATATACTTTAGTTTTTTTTAATAAGCTGTATTATGAATTGGAATCCCTCACCGTGTCCTTACAAATTATTTGTTGGGGTAGTTTGACTGTGGGGGTAGGTGACTGACTGGGAAATGTGATGAGACACTAGATCCACTCAGTTTAGGCCAAATCTGTCAGGATTTCGTTTTTTGTGTCGCTTCGGTTTATGATTCTTTTTTTTTCTTTTTTTCTGTGTATAGGATTGACTGTGATTTATTTTTATGTTTTGATTAGCAGTTCCTGTCTAGTGAGTTAATCTGATTCTACGACAGGATAAATATCTCTGTTCCTCTGCCTCACCAGTTTGACTGGCTCTGCACTGTTGCACTATTAGTCATTCATTGCAGACCAGGTAGTACAGATGACATCAAGCTTCATCGTCACCACGTGAATGAGTTTAGAGTGGTTTTTTTATTTTCTTGGAGTTTTTAGGCATAGTTTTGTATGAATTCAGACCTCATACCATAGTGAAGTGTTTAAAAACACTTATGAGCAACTTTGTATGATTCTATGAGCATGAGCTTTAAGAGAACAGGAAGAGTTGTATCATATTTAGTAAGATTAAATTTTTTCTTCCTCTGCCTTCATGGTGGTTTTGTTATGTGGTGATGCATTAGACGTGTAGGCAGAGCAGTGAAGGGTCTGTTTAGTGTGCTTTGTCATCATAGTCCATTGTTTTCCTGTGTATGAGTGTAATCGTAATAGTTCAGATTTGGTAACATCATGTACCACTCAGGTTCACTTGGCCAGCTGTTTCCTGTTTGCTTTTGCTGGGCTGTCATTGTTGACTCTTACTCTACTGTCTTTCTGATAACGGCAGGCCAGCCTTTACTAGCTGGATTGTTATTGTCTGATCAGCTTGTTTTAACACATTTATTTATCTCCTCCAGTTTATTGGTTGTCTGAATAAATAAAGACAAGATGTTTCAAGCGATGCTTTCAGCCATCTTGAAGATCTACGACTATCTTCTGAAAAGAACTGGTAAGAGTTTATTGCATTATGCTTTTTAGATGAACATAAACCATCAATATCACTGGTGTATTTAATGTGTTATGCACATGAAAATCTACACTCATTTGTTGTATAAAGCGCTACAGTTCGGTCACTGGTAATGCAAAATCTACTGTAGATGGATGTAATAAAGGCTTGTTTGATGTGGCTGATCAGTTGCTGTGTAATTTGCACAGATGCCAGGGTGCGGGATTATCCGCTGATGCAGAGTCCCATTCAGATGACATTCATCTTGCTGGGATACGTGATCTTGGTTTTATATGTGGGACCACGATACATGGCCAATCGGAAACCTTTCCACCTCAACACAGCTATGATTGTCTATAATTTCTCAATGGTGGCCTTCAACGCCTACATTGTTTATGAGGTAGGATACTCTTTCATTCATTTAAATGCATGTTTGGGAGAGTAATTTAAGGTACTGCATCTCATAGCTTTACCAGAACTGATGTGTTTGAGGAGAACCACTAGAGGATTAAAGATACAGTTGATTCAAAAATTTATTTTTACTCACCCTCATTCATTACAGAGCCTTATAACAGTAATTCTTCTGTAGATCACAGAAGGAGATGTTTAGCAGAATCCACACTCTGGTCTCTTCCATATAATAAAAGTGAATGGTCACCATAGCTGCCAAGCTCCAAAAAATGACAAATAGTCACCGTAAAAGTGGACTTTTGTGGTGTCAACCAGACTGACAGGGTATCATTTTTATAATACGTTTATGGTGCTTTTTGTCATTTTTGGAGCTGGACAGCCTATTCACTTTAATTTTATGAGGATGATCAGTGTGGACATTCTGATAAATGTCTTTTGTGTTCCACAGAAGAAAGTCAAAGGTTTGGAATGACATGAGGGTGAGTAAATAATGGCAATTTTAAAAGACCATGTTACCATATTGTTGTACTTCCGTATAATTTTTGATCTGTCTGATGCAGTTCCTGATGTCCGGCTGGGGAACAACGTACACCTGGAGATGTGACCTCTGTGACAACTCCAGCAGTCCTGAAGCTCTCAGAGTAAGTTTATTTCATGTTCTTCTGTGAATCTCAGAAAATATTAAGCAGCAACATTGATAATAATAAGAAATGCTTATTGAGCACCAAATCAGCATATTAGAAGGATTTCTGAATAATTATGTGACATTAAAGACTGGAGTTATGGCTGCTGAATAAATTACATTTTAAAATATATTAAAATTATTGTAAATTATCATAATATTCGTAGTATTACTGGTAAATGCAGCTTTAGTGAGCATAAGAGAGACATATTTCAAAACCATTTAAAATCTTACCACCCCTAAACGAACGATAGTGTATATTGTGACGAATCGTGTTTCTCATTGTATCTTCAGATGATTCGGGCAGCCTGGTTGTTCTATTTTTCCAAATATATTGAACTTCTAGATACGGTAAGGATCTTATTCCTATCTTGTTAGTATTCATGCTATGATTATCAGTGCTCTAAATTTGTATGTTGCATTGCTGTGTAGGAATAGGATCATGTACATTTTTCAAGCGCATAGGCACAATATACAGTACAGTAGCTTCCTCAATAACTACAGGATGATTTGTTACATGAGTTAACAAGAACTGTGTCTGTGATCCAGGTGTTTTTTGTGTTGAGAAAGAAGCACGGTCAGGTGACGTTCCTGCATATCTTTCATCATTCTGTCTTACCCTGGACCTGGTGGTGGGGCATCACTCTTACTCCTGGTGAGTCTATCAGTGCTGCTGTCACTGGTTTCAGTAGTTGGTTATGGTTTTGCTTCAAGACCCTGATTGTATATTGGCCATAAATTGGTGACACAAACGGTACTAAAACTGTGTATCATATAAAAACAAAACTCAAAATAAACTGTCATTTTAGAAGCCTGTGGAATTAGGTAACATTAATTTGTTATATTTAAAAAAGATTTCCATGTTAATAAATAAGGTCAGTGTGTTTACTAGTGTAAAGATGTCCAGTTTCATTTGCTCAATTTATTTATTTTCATGTTAAAACGACAGCGGGTGGCATGGGTTGTTTTCATCCTATGGTGAACGCATGTGTCCATGTCATCATGTACACCTACTACGGTCTGGCTGCTGCAGGGCCGCGCTTCCAGAAGTATCTGTGGTGGAAAAAGTACTTGACTGCAATCCAACTGGTTAGTGTTAACTCATTTAAATTCTAAAACTTGTGTAATTAAAGGACTACTTCACCCAATAATGAAAAGTTGCTGAAAAACTGACTCGTTTGGAGAAATTTAGCATTACATCATTTGCTCACCAATGGATCTTCTGGAGTGAATGGGTGCCGTCAGAATGGGAGTTCAAACAGCTGATTAAAGCATCACAATAATCCACATGACTCCAGTCCATCAATTAACGTCATGTGAAGCAAAAAGCTGTGTTTGTGTAATAAAAGAATCCATCATTAACTTTAAACTATTTGGTTTTGCCTAAAATAGACTCCCTCAGTATATTTAAATATTCCCGTCTCTAGTGGAAAAAGTCATCTTGTCTGAGTCAATGCACAGATCAAGCACCATTTAAAGCGAAAACCGTCCAAAACATTTCTAAACAAATGTCAATGGATTTTGATGGGGTTTGTGAGAGGCAAAATGGGTGGATGCAACGTTTTAAAGTGAGAATATTTAAATATTATTTGTTATTACACACAAGCAGCTTATGCTCACAAAAACCGTTTTTTCACACCCGGAGAGTTAGTCATGTGGATTACTTGTGAATTATTGTGATCAGTACATTTTCAGCAAATTTTCATTCACAACATTTGTTTTAATGTAAACTGTATTTGCATCAGTGATTCATCAAAATGGTACGTATAAATTGAGATTAAGTAAAATGAGAATTTATACTTTGTCTTCCAATTTAATGCAATTGTCATTACATTCTATTTAGTCTATTCCTTTTTTCTCTCTTAAAAATACAGCATAACATTTATAATAATTTCTTTTCTATTGTATTTTCCACAGATTCAGTTTGTGGTGGTGTCTGTCCATATTTCTCAGTATTATTTCATGGAGAAGTGTGAATACCAAGTTCCCATCTTCATTCATCTCATCTTGATCTATGGCACCTTTTTCTTCGTCCTCTTCTCCAATTTCTTTATCCAGGCCTATATGAAGGGAAAGCGACTACCTGTTTCCACTGAGGACAAACCCAAACGGAACGGCATTACCACTGTGATTAAGCCAGTGGTAGTGGCCAATGGCAAACACTTGGAAAATGGCACTGTGGACTACATTAATGGATTTGCCCAAAATGTGAAAGTGAAGTCAGTCTAAATGGGCCAATCAAAAACATCAGAGACCTTGTTGTTAGATTAGTTTTGTCAAATTTAAATTTTTTTATGATTGCATGGGAGATGAAACGGCACATTGGATCTGGCGGTGGGTCCCCCTTTCTTAGTATTTATGGATGATGGAGGCTGGGGAGCACCATGCATGAAGAGAATTCGTCCACTTAAGTCGTTGACGTTACTCTGAAACCTGACATCATGTCTGTGGTTTAATCTGCTTGACTTGGCTTTTTTTGTCCCGGCATATGAGTCACCCAGTTGTTTGCACACTGTACAGTTTTCACAAATCTAACTCACACTTGACTGTAAATAAATATTTTCTCAGTTTATTGGAAATGTACGAGTTGTCCATTTTTTTTTTTTGAGTTTGCTTCTAACTTATCAGTTGATAAATGCTTTTTATAATAAATTGCATTTTTTGCTTTATGCTCCATTTGTGAAGTGTATTTTTATTCAAAATGAAACCTTGTTTGCATTACATTAGCACTTCTCCATACACTGTTAAACATGCTAATATCCACTAAGTCTTGAAAGAACTTTGAATACTTCCCCTTCAATATGAGGCAATCCAGAAGTTACAGCATTTAGACTGCTTAAAACGGGAGCAGCCTCATATGTAATATCAAACATGGTCCACAATCTGTAGTGCTTGGATGTTTTACTTATTATAATTCACTGATCTCTAGCCATTTTTCTTGTTAGTTCTCATATCAATGTATTCACAATAACACCATGTCTGAGTCATAAAGAGCATTCTGTTGGCCATTTTGAAAATACCTTCTAAAACGGAAAAACCCCGTTTGTGGCATGCTTGTGCTTGTTCAGGCAAAGCAATTATGTCTCAAAGCTCATCTCTTCCATGTTTGTCAAAACCGAAATCCTCCAGGTGTCATGTGGTTTATAGTCAAACATTCTGCCAACATGGCAATACATAACTCCACTTACAAGCTTTGAAACCAGACGTTAAAAATATTACGAGATTAAACTAATTGAACACCGCATTAGAGCAGCTATAAGGTAAGTACAAGAAACATGTCAAAAAGAAAGCAAAAGCTTCCTTACAAAACTTTATTTGAAAATTTACATTTCTGTACATAATTTATTGATCACTTTTAGGGTTAAATATGCAAGAACTGGAATAGAAAAAAAAAAAGTTTGAGGGTTTAGCTTTCAGAGGAGGTGGTCTTCTGGGAATCCCATTTACCAGCCATGCTCAAATTTTTCCATTTTTATAAAACCCATTGTGCCTCCGAAAACACAAGAATAAGGGAGTGCCTAACAGATCTTAGTGTAGAGCTTGTGGCAGACTGATGGCAAGTAACATCAGTAAATGGAATTGCCCAGCCCTTTAAAAGCCAAACAAAATCAATGGGAGGTTCTAACGAAAATGAGAAACTGCGTTAGATCTTCAAATCTTATACAACTCCCTGTTTGCTGGATGCATAAAAAAAAAAAAACATTTAATAATTATCGAATATGTTGCTGAATGATGCTGCTAGTAGGCTTGGGTTTCTTGACAGCATCCTTTTCAAAACTCTTCCAAAGTCGAATGGTTTCATCGGCGGCAACAGAAGCCACAGTCGAACCATCTGGACTGAGCGCCAAGTTGAGGACCCTGTCTTCGTGTCCTAAGACAGATGATTGGAAAAATGGGAGGAATTAATATTACTTCAAATTTATTGTAGTTGTAATATTCAACTGAAGGAAGGGTGACCACACAAATTACTTCATTAAGTACAACAATTTTCAAACTTGCCTTCAAGCTCTGCAACTTTACTGAGCGAGGGATATTTCCAGATTATAACTTTGTCATGAGCAAAACCGTGACCAGACACCAACTCTTTGTAATTTGGTGCAAAAACAAGAGATGATACCTGTAAAGAAACAATAATTTGTCAAATTACTGATGTTATGTATACTACGACATGCAAGCAGACAGTGAGTGAGCCTACCTGTGAACAAGTATCTAAGGCACTGATACAAGAGCCACTGTTTGCATTCCAGATGCGAATGTGACGGTCACTGGTGCCACCTCCTGATGCAAGGATGTTAGGCTGCCAAGGGCACCATGCCAAAGCCTTAAAAGGTGCAAAAAAGGGCAAAAAGCTGAACTAAAACCTCAAATGGAAGACCAATGGTAGAATAAAAGACATTGCCAAATTCAAATCACCTTGACTGCTCCTTGGTGTTCATTAAGAGCATGGATGGCTTGATACTCCGAACCGGTTGTCACTGGCCAAATGTACACCATGTTGTCATTACCACCACTAGCTAAATATTTCCCATCTGGGGACCATGTAAGGCCACAGACTTCCTGAGTGTGTCCCCCGAAGGTGAAGATGTGGTGGTCTGCTAGCCGGACATCATGCTGATGAATCAAACCAGACCTGGAGCCACTAAGGAGAACAAACAAATAATATTAAAACACTCAAATGCATATAATCTGCAGAGCACAAGGAGATGCTGGACTTACCTAGACAAAATGTGATCGTTCCAACACAAGCAACTAACCCTTGCCAAATGGCCATCCATGCTGCGGAGACGCTTTTGGTACTGAACATCCCATAACTGCAAGAAAATGGTAAGTTCAGCAAGCAACATGGCAATTTAGAGATCTTGAAACTAAAATACCTTGCTTATCTTAATATCTGTAATTACAGAAGTACCAGAAATAGTTTGTGACGGCTTTGAATATTGTCTTAGACCAGTGTTTCCCAACCGGGGTGCCGTCTGTCGAGAGCAGGGGTGCCGTGTAAAAAAAAATTAAAAAAATCTTTAAATATTTTTAAGTTGCTAAAATGTTCAAAAAAAAAAGCATCTATTGTATAATATCAATTTCTGTTGTTGCCAATAATTAGAGATGCACCGAAATTTCGGCTGCCGAAAATCAAAATACACCCACTGAAATTTTAAAAAAAAAAAAAACCCTGAGTGAGATAGCTAGTTATAATGGTAATTAAATAATGTTTACATATAAAAGCCTACATTAAAATCTGTCATATAAATTGGTCTCTTCATTAGAAATCAGCCTACTGATTGCCACCATTGATGGACAATTTTTTTTATAATATAAAAAATATCTGTATGACATTATATTCTGCAGTTCTTCCCTGTTGTACGGAAATCTATACTTTTCAAATTATCATATCGAAGTTAGAAATTCAAGTATTGTGACAATTAATTTTGTAGGGTGCCACAAATTAGTTAAAATTTCCAAAGGGTGCCGCGACTAAAAAAAAAAAAAAAAAAAAAAGGTGGGAAACACATCGTCTTAGACAATGGAAGCCTTTGTCAAAAAGAGTGAGAACCAGTGTAGAATATTGAACCACAGCCTGAGAAAAAGTAACCAGTTACCTCAACTTTACAATCACTCGTCCCAATGGCCAAGAAATTGCCATCTTTGCTCCAAGAGACAGAGCAGATGTACTCGCTATCATCCTCCATTTTCTTCAATAAAACGATGTCCCCTGCACCAGCATCCCACAAATATACATGGCTTGTAAGGCCAACTGCCAACAAGTTCTGCTTTCCCCAATCCATCAGGTTTAGATCTGAACAGAAATTGACATGTTAGTCTCAAATCAGACTATGTGGTTTTTATGAAAAAAGATCAGCTCACAGAAGTCATTTTTGATATCAGGGGCATCTAGAATCCGCTCTGGAACCGAGGAAATGTACCGGCTCTTCTTAATAGAGACCGGTGTAGGCACCTGGCTGTAGAGAACCTTTAAATTATTCTGATAACCTGTGGGAGATCGATAGAAGAGACCCATTTTTGGAAGGACTTTACCAGGCAAAAATTAAACTTGGTAATCAATAAGCCAAATAAACGCAATTCAATAAAAAAAAAAAAAAAAAACATTATATATCATATAAAAAAAAAAAAACATACCTCAGGGCTCAGTGGCTTTCCTCCTAAATGTAGGATCTTTGCTTCATCAATGTCATATCCATTTAGTGTCACAGACCAAGCTTTTTGATTTGGCTGGCAGAACAATAATTTAGAAGTCAGAACACATCTAGAAGCGGACAGAATAGATAATAATAAAAAGATTTATGGCAGTATGAATTAATCTTATAAAAATACCACATTAGATTCAAGTGAACATAAGACTACTACTTATTAGAAAACAAGTTTGAAAAGTTATTCTCAGATATATAGATATACTATATTATATATATTATTATAATATATATCTATAATAATACCCACACACACACACCCACACACACAAACACACATATATATATATATAATATATAATATATAAAAAAAAAATGTGTGGGCGTATATTATATATATATGATATATATATATCTCTCTCTCTCTCTTACTGCTGTAGAGGATGTGGTTTCTTCCACTGGCTCGTTTTCTTTGGAAATAAGAAAACTTGCTACATCTAACTGTTTGTTATTCCTTGTTGGGATGAATCGATCTCCTCCTGCCTTAGACGGGGTGTTTTGGGTCTTGCTGTTTTTTCCTGTTTGGAGACATTAATTATGTAACACTGAAGACACTCCAACTATACAGTAAGCAGGAGCTGGACCCATGTGGCTCTTACCTGGTGTTTTGCTGGGGGTTTTGGAAAGGCTCACTGAACTGTTGACACTCCTGTTGGGTGAGAGGGAGTTTGTGCTGGTGGAGCTGGATGTGCTGGCTTTCCTTTGCCATCTCGCCATCGGGGCGTTTGTGATGGGCATGTCCAGACGGAGGACGTTGTGGACGTCATTCTCAAACCCAAAATGGGACATTATTACAGCAGCTGCGACCACTCTGTGGGAGAAAACACACACAGATAACAGCAAAGTTACAGAGCTTGGCCACATGGAGCACGTGAAGCATGATGAAGCGCCGTTTGATGTAAAATATGTCAAACTAAATTAATAAACAGAATGTATACTTTCCATAACCTTTAACATAAACATTTATAAAAAGTTAACTATATTTGTGAACAGTTACGACACGCAACCAATATAATGTGGATTACTGCAGTTGTGTAAATAACTTAACCAACCCGGGGGGAAACCAAACAAACCATACTTTATATTTAATCTTACCACAGATCCGACAAATCCGTTCCTCGAAGCACAACAAAATTGTCACCAAAAATTAAGCGCTCTTATTTACACACAAGTTTCGTGCGTCATTCGTCTTTCCTAGCGCAGCGTCGACTATCGTCTGAGCAGCAGGTGAGGATAGTTAACAGATGAACGCCAGAGTTTAAATGTCTGAAACGCCTGTCGTGATTGGTGAATTCAAAACACAAAAGTTTTCGCTGTTACCAAGGCAGCAAGGCAGAATGCTGCGCGCTGATTGGTGAATCGCATCGCACTTCCTGATAGTATTACATATTAAGAGTCCTTTGCTAGGCTCGATTCTGTGTATGTTGTTAATCTGATTTGCTAGTCATTGGTCTGTTGTTAATATCTTTTATATATTTCAGGTAAAAACGTAGATATGACAGGATAATGTTTCTGAATGATGCATTCTAGTTGAGATGTTGACTGGAAACACATATACAAGGAATCTGAATTGGTAAGAGTGTCATGTGCTCACAGAAATACAGCAAATACACCAGCTAGACACAGAATTACAGGTGAATAACAGATTTACAAAATATAAGAACACAGGAATACAAATAGTACATAGAGTTGTTATACACAGGAATGTCCAGAGACGTAAAAAAAGATAAGTAAAATCTAAAAACAGTTAACATTACACGCATAGATTTACATTTAGTCATTTAGCAGACGCTTTTATCCAAAGCGACTTACAAATGAGGACAATAAAAGCAGTCAAAACTAACAAAAGAGCAATATATATATATATATAAGTGCAAATGACAAGTCTCGGTTAGCCTAACACAGTACACGTAGCAAGGTGTATGTATACATACAGTGGCTACGGAAAGTATTCAGACACCCTTAAATTTTTCACTATTTGTTATATTGTAGCCATTTGCTAAAATCATTTTAAGTTAAATTTTTTTTTTTCCCTTTTTTTTTTTTTTTTCCTCCTAATGTACAACACAGCAACACCCCATATTGACAAAAAAAACGCAGAATTGTTGACATTTTTGCAGATTTAATTAAAAAAGAAAAACTGAAATATCACATGTCCCTAAAAGGGGTTAAAAATAAAAAAAATTCAGACCCTTTGCTCAGTATTTATAGAAGCCCCTTTTGATTTTGATCTAATACAGCCAGGAGTCCTTTTTGGGAAATATGCACAAGTTTTCAGCAGACCTGGCATTTGTGGATCCTCTGCCATTCCTCCTTGCAGTTCCTCTCCAGTTCTGTCAGGTTGGTTGGTAAGCGTTGGTGGACAGCCATTTTTTTGTCTCTCCAGAGATGCTCAATTGGGTTTAAGTTAGGGCTCTGGCTGGGCCATTCAAGAAGTTGTTGTCACAGAGTTGTTGTGAAGCCACTCTTTTGTTATTTTAGCTGTGTGCTTAGGGTATTTGTCTTGTTGGAAGGTAAACCTTCGGGCCCAGTCTGAGGTCCTGAGCCCTCTGGAGAAGGTTTTTGTCCAGGATATCCCTGTACATGGCCGCATTCATCTTTTCCTCGATTGCAACCAGTCGTTACCTGTCCCTGCTGCTGAAAAACACCCCCACAGCATGAGCTGCCAGACCACCATGCTTGCCCTGTTTTGGACTGTATTGGACAGTGATGAGCAGTGCCTCTGGTTTATTCTTTTTCCTTTCTTCCTCCCACATACCGCTTTAGAATTAAGGCCAAAAAGTTCTCTCTTTTTCTCATCAGACCAGAGAATCTTATTTCTCACCATTTTGGAGTCCTTCAGGTGTTTTTTAGCACACTCCATGCGGGCTTTCATGTGTCTTGCACTGAGGAGAGGCTTCCGTCGGGCCCGGGACCAGTTGTTAAAGCCCCGACTGGTGGAGGGCTGCGTTGATGGTTGACTTTCTACAACTTTCTCCTATCTCCCGACTGCATCTCTGGAGCTCAGCCACAGTGATATTTGGGTTCTTCTTTACCTCTCTCACCAAGGCTCTTCTCCCCCCGATAGCTCAGTTTGGCCGGATGCCCAGCTCTAGTAAGGGTTCTGGTCGTCCCAAACGTCTTCCATTTAAAGATTATGGAGGCCACTGTGCTCTTAGTAACCTTAAGTGCAGCAGAATTTTTTTGTAACCTTGGCCAGATCTGTGCCTTGCCACAGTTCTGTCTCTGAGCTCTTCGGGCAGTTCCTTTGACCTTATGATTCTCATTTTCTCTGACATGCACTGTGAGCTGTAAGGTCTATATAGACAGGTGTGTGGCTTTCCTAATCAATCCAATCAGTATAATCAAACACAGCTGGACTCAAATGAAGGTTTAGAACCATCTCAATGATGATCAGAAGAAATGGACAGCACCCTGAGTTAAATATATGAGTGTCACAGCAAAGGTCTGAATACTTAGGACCGATGGTGATATTTCAGTTTTTTTCTTTTTTATAAATCTGCAAAAATGTCAACAATTCTGTTGTTTTTCTGTCAATATGGGGTGCTTTTTGTACATTAATGAGGAAAAAAAATTAATTAAATGATTTTAGCAATGGCTGCAATATAACAAAGAGTGAAACATTTTAAGGGGGTCTGAATACTTTCCATACCTACTGTATATATATATAATATATTATTAAATATATATATATAGAGAATATATATAGGTATAATAATATATTATACACACACACAAACAAAGAAAAACAAGTAGAATAGAAAATAGATACATATAGATAAAGTAGAAAATTTTTTTTTTTTTATAAAATTAGAAAGTAGATTCTTGTAAGGAAACGTGTTTTATTATGACATAAATAGTTATGTTTGCAACAAGGTCTGGCATGAAAATATCAAGATATCACAAGATACAACCATTCACTTTCATTGCAATTTTATTTATTTATTTTTTTTTAATTTTTTTAGCCCATACATGAATTTTGTTTTTTGGGTGTACTGTCCGTTCTCTTCTTTTTGCCGAGAAGAAACTTTGTGTATACCATCTTAATCCATATGTTTTGAAAGTGATGTCATTTTCAGTGAGAGATCCTTTTGTTTTTGAAAACCGGTCTGTCATTTAGAGATTAAAACTTTTATTTTGAAAATTCTAAAGACCGGCTGCGGTTTGCCACTGCTGGGCGTGGCTTGTCTTTGATGTTTTCATTGGCTTGTCATTGGTTTCAGTAGCAAAACAAAGCCGATGTTACATGCAGCTCTGTGTTCGCAGCTGCGTTTTCATTAGAAAATTCACTGAGGTAAATAAATGAACATTTTGTTTAACGTCAGATGGTTATCATCATTTAATATGCCAGAGGTCTTAGCTAACGAATGGAACTCTACTACGAGTTCTTCTGTTGACAAGTATGTACAGTTTTCTGTTTTTAAGGAGTGTGTGTTGTTATAATGTTGTTTGGAATCCTCGCAGGGTGTCTGCATCACATAAACTGCCAGCTTTGCGAAGCCCTTCGTATGGTAGGAAGGAAGGAGGAAGTGGAGTGGGTTTAGTGTTGGCGAGGAAAAGAAAGTAAACTGCTCCACAGTGCTCTTCTGGATCAACGGGGTGAGTCAGCAGAGCCCACGTGTTAACAGCACATGTGACGGTTTGCTTAATAAACTTCCTCAAGCTAAACTGTCATTCCGCGATCAGAAACCTCCACGCTGTTGTTGCACTTCAACATTACAAATCGGTTTAAGACGAAAAGATTATTCCTTATTTACACGTCACGTTCATTCAGGACAGGTGGTTGTCTGTCCTGTAACTAAAGGGTGAAGGAGCGGGAGCTGGACGGGATGTTTGCCCGGAAAAACAAGCGAGCAGCGGCGCCGAAAGGCCAAGGAGCAGCTGCAGCCAAACAGGTCAGTGTCGAAATGTTTTGCGTGTGACTGTCAACTGTGAATGTTGTAAGCTAAACATTTTAAAGGGACAGTTCATATTGAAATAAAATTCTGTCTTTGTAAGTTACTAAAGTAATGACTGTTTTCATTTAGGGTGAACTGTCCCTTTAAGGATTATGTCTGTTAGAATCCATTGATGATCTGTCCATCTCCTGACTGAGATAAGGGTGCAATTGGACCTTTTCATGTAAGCTCTTGTTTCTTTGTAGATGGGATTGTTGCTTGATTTCAAGCCAGATGATATGATGGACATGGAGCAAGATCTGGATGATCCAGCTTTAGAAGCAGAATTTGCTGCCATTGTTGGGAAGAAACCCAATGTGGCTCCCAGGGGGAAAAAGGCTGGCAAAGGTGGGCAACGTGATTATCGTTATTCTTATTTTTTATTTTTTTGAAATTCATATGATAAATGCAGGCCGTGTCTGTTGCTGCCAAACTTTAAAAGGTAGGATCTGAAATACTATCACCTAATGCATTCTTTAATGTACTCCTAATGCATGCTGTGGTAGTGCCAAGGTCTGTATTACCTGAAGAGAGCTGTCTCTCTTCGCATATTCTCATTCATTTCGGGGCAGTTGCTCGGTTGATGAGGAACACTTTAGAAGTACATGATTTAAGAACTTGACATCTTTGATCTTGTGCACTTTTTTTTGGAGCATGTTATGAGAATAATTTCTGAAGGATCGTGACTCTTGACATTGGCTGCTGAAAATTCAGCCTTGCCATCACAGGAATAAATCATTTTAAAATTTTATTTTAATAAAATATATCAAAATAGAAATCCAAAATCGGGTCAGTATTGTAACATTATAATGTAATAAACATTATATGTATTGTACTATGCTATAATGCAATCAAACACTTGGGAATTGGCGGAAAAAAATATCATAGTACATGGCACCTTTTGAATGACCATCAGTAGAGAAAGATGTTTTTGCAGCTAGATGGTGTAATTGCGTAACCAGCCAAACCTTGACCCACAAGGTAGCATTTCTATCATCTGTCTTATCGGTACTCTGATTAGTTTTTATGATCTTGAAAATATTTTGTGAACGCCTAAATAAATTTGATTCAAATTTTTATGTTCAAGCTCCATTACCGATGGAGGATATTGCAAAAATGGCAGAGGCCTGCATGAAAGACATTGATGATGATGAAGATGACAGTCTGGAGAATGATGAAGACCTCTTGGTAAATTTAACCTGTGATTATTGTCTGTTTCTTTTCACTTTCAGCAGCTTTTGAATGTGGTGTAGTGAGTTTATAGTGCTTGTTGTGATTCTCGTTAGGCTGAGCTGCAGGAAGTGGTTGATGAAGAGGAAACGGAAGACTCAGGTACCACAACCCCTGCCTCCCCCATTAGTGCGGAAACCCCTTCAGCAGAACTGACGCCAGCCAGCCAGGTATGATCTAAATGTTTATTTGGCAAGGCATAAACATATAGTCTTTGTACAATTGTGTAAGTTGTAATATCAAAGTTAGATTTTTATCTTTCTTATTATTATTTTGCACTTCTCCATTAACATAAACGTTGTTGTGAAATGGTAGAAGGCTTTTGTGAAATGAGTCATGTGCCGCCTCATAAATGATTTTTATTTTATTTTTCTCACAGGACACTAAGGTTTCTTCGGTGCCTGGTAGCATTGAGCGCACGTTAGAGGAGAGAATAAACCTGTATAGGATGGCTATTACCAACGCCAAAGCTGCAGGGGAAACCTCTAAAGCTCGTAGATATGAGAGAGGCCTCAAGGTATGCAGATGTAGTGTCATTGCTCAAACAAACTTTGGATACATAATTTTTTTTATGATCATTTATGACAATTGACAGTCTCATATTTTTGTTTAGACTCTACAGACTATGCTGGCATCAGTACGGAAAGGAGGGAAGATTGACGAAACAGAGATTCCTCCTCCAGTTGCATGTGGAGCATCTGGTGGTCCCAATCGGCCCCCTGCCCCTGCAGCTTCACCTGATCAGCACGGGGAGTGTGACAGCGCTGTTGAGATCTCTCCTGTCTCTGCAGAGGCCGCCCCTGTTGTCATGGGTCCAGCATCAAACACTAAAGACGAGTCCTCCGGTGTGACGTCTCCAGCTTCCCTGTCATCCCCAGAAGGGGAACATGCATCAAGTGGCACTGAATTGCACTTAGGTCAGTCAAGTGTTTTTGTGACAACATACCACAGTTTAAGTTAATGGTTGAAAGATAAAATGCCTAGCTAGTGTCTGAATTTATAGGATTTATTTTCATTTAAACCAAGAAATCAAAACGTTTTAGGAAAATATTCAAAATACGAGAAAGTTATATAAAAACGATGAAGAATTTAAATCTAGGTCAGTAATCAAATTTGTGACATGGCACTCCTTTGTACAAATCAGATTTCCTTGCTTCTATTGAAGCTCATTTGGACATTTTTATTTATTTTACTTATTTTATTTAAGTGACTTACAAATGAGGACAATAAAAGCCGTCAAAACTAACAAAAGAGCAACAATATATAAGTGCAAATGACAAGTCGGTTAGCCTAACACAGTACACGTAGCAAGTGGTGTGTATGCAATGTATTATTATTTATGTATGTGTGTGTGTTTGTGTGTCTATATATATATCTATATATATATCTATATATATATATATACATATACACATATACACACACAAACAGGCATGCATGCATACACATACATCTATATATTATATATATATCGATATATACACACCTACATACATACATACATACAATACAAACAAACACAATTTGAATGATCCTGTTATTACATTAACGGTAAAATAAAACTGTACTTGAACAAAAAAACAAACAAAAGATATTTGAATTTTTCGTTATTTTAAAACCTTTTTAAAATCTGATCTATTCTCAACATTTGATTGTTAATCTTCAGCCATTCATGTAGCATGTTCAGTATATTTTCACTTAAATTAGGCTTAAATTTGTAATGAAAACTTTTTGTATGTTAAATTAGAAAATACTGCAAATAGAAGCATCTTTTAATAGTCCTTTTGGTAAATATTTAAACTTGATCCCTATTCTCTGATTAATATTTGACAGCAGTTGTGTTGATTTATGCTTGGAGTATGTATTTGCTAAATTATTCCATGCTTTCCAACAACCCTAACTATAGACTGATATAGAGTTCCATAGGAATCCTTTTTTTTTTTTTTTTTTTTTTTTTTTGCAGTTTCCATAATATTTGTAGTCATAAGTCAAAACGTTCAAAAAACAAAAAAAACTTTTTTTAATTCATGGATCTCAACGCTGATTTAGAGAAGCAAACTATGTGTGAAAATGGAGGCCCTTTCCCTGTAATTGTTTGTGACTTGCTAATTTTAACTAGAAATTGACATTCTACGAGCGTTTTTTGTAAATGGTCATTTGTTTCCTGCTGCTCCTAAAGCATACATCACCATCCGGACAGTCCATAAGACGTTCTGTTCGAGGCGACCGAGGAAACAGGATGGCAGCTCTTAATGCCAAACAAGCAGGAAATATTGACCAAGCCAGTGCATATAAAGACCAGCAAGGTAGATTGGTTTCTAATCAAATGTTTCTAGGCTATGTATCGATGTTTTCTAGTACTGTAATTTTCGAACAGTGGCATCTTATGCTTTTCCTCTCAGGCTTCATGGCCTTCAAATTTCAAAATGATTGTTTTATCGTTAGCACATTACTTTGTACAGAATTATACACAGTTTGGATTCCTTCTTTCTATTAATGAATAACAGTTGAAATATCTAATAGATTTGTTATTGTTATTTAGTTTTTCTTTTTGCTTGCAAACTCTTTCAGTTTGCTTGCAGTTAAAACAACAAATTTTGTAACGTGCTGTCCTGTGCGCAGTAACAGGCATGGCTTTGTAAATGTCTCACACCCTGTTAATGTTCTTTTCCCATTTGCCCTTCTGCTCTATACTTAAATTTTGACTCACCTTGCCCAAAGCCTTGTATCTCAAAAGCTTTTATTACTGTTTTATCTAGCGTTTCAGTTGGTTTTGGGAATTTAAAGGGGTCATTTGATGCGATTCAAGTTTTCCTTTCTCTTTGGAGTGTTACAAGCTGTTCGTGAATAGATAAGATCCCTAAAGTTGCAAAGACTAAAGTCTCAAACCCAAAGAGATATTCTTTATAAAAGTTAAGACTCGTCCACGCCCCCCTAAAATGTCTCGTTCTAACACGCCCCCACATGTCAACGTCACAATGTGGGAAGATTTGCATAATGCCGCCAAAATGTTCACGCAAAGAAAGAAGATGGCGTAACTTTTATTCTCGCTTTAGTAATGTTACCGCCGCCGCCATGTTGTGAAGACGCTGTGCGTTTCGTTGCGAAAGCGAAACTACTTTGTTTGGTCTTCCAAAAGAGGACACAATTAGAAATCAGTGGTTAAGTTGTATTTACAACACTGTTCCAGAACAGTTTCAACCAATATTCAGATGTGTGCAATGCATTTTACGGAGGACAGGACTGTGTCCTGGGAGAGTAGCAAAAAGCCAGGGGTGTTTCTGACGAATAAAGCCTGACTCACAGCCTGTAAGTACGTTTTCATATTTAAATGGGCTATGGATGCGATTTCAAGTTTTCCTTTTTCTTTTGAGTGTTACAAGCTCTTGGTGCATAAGAAGATCTGTAAAGTTGCAAAGACAAAAGTCTCAAAACCAAAAAGATTCTTTATAAAAGTTAAGAGTCAGCCACACCTACCTAAAACGGCTCGTTCTAACACGCCCCCACATGTCTACGTCACTATGTGGGAAGATTTGCATAACGCCGCCCAAATGTTCACGCAAAGAAAGAAGGCGTAACTTTTATTCTCGCTGTAGTATTGTTGTTGCTGCCAGCGCCATGTTGTGGAGATGCTGTTTGTTTAGTTGTGAAAGCGAAACTACTTGTTTGGTCTTTTCCAAGAGGAGATATCTGCTTTGCCATGCCTAGAGCTGATCTGTGCTGGTCGCTGAGGAATACATCAACTTTCACCGTGGACAAAGCGTAGTCCAGCCCGGCCTCAGCTCACTCTATCCCGGCCTCAGCGCACGCTAAGCCGGGGCTTCCCCTCACGCTAGGCAGCTGTGTTTTTCGTTGCCACTGATGATTCAAACGTGAGTTTTGAGCAGTAGAGTAGCACTTGTTGTTTGTCATTTCTCCGATCACAAATGCAGACAGAGTTTTATGTTTACGCGGCGTGATGCAACGCAATGCGTAAAAAGACCATATAAGTCATTAAAATCAGTATTTATGTTCCCACTGGATGCAATAAATGCCTTGTTTGTAATGGGTTTTAGTGTTTTTGTGTCGTTGCTCCGGCTGGACACGGCATCACAGTATGTGAGGGGCGTAACATTTCCATCACACGCTTGAGATATTCGGCCAATCACAACACATTGGATAGCTGGCCAATCAGAGCACACCTCGCTTTTTCAGATCGATGAGCTTTGTAAAAATCGACGCGTTTCAGAAAGGCGGGGCATAGAGGAGAAACAATAATGTACAGTATGTGGAAAATAATGTTTTTTTAACTTTAAACCACATAAACACATTTCATAAACACCAAATACACAATAAATGTTCTTTTTAGCAACATCATATGGCCCCTTTAAAGGATTTGCCACTGACGATTCAAACGTGAGTTTTGAGCAGTGTAGAGTAGTGCTTGTTGTTTGTCGTTTCTCCGATCACAAATGCAGACATGGTTTTATGTTTACGCGGTGTGATACACAACGCAACGCGTAAAAAGACAGTATAAGTCATTATAATCAGTAATTATGTCCCCAATGGATGCAACAAATGCCTCGTTTATAATGGGTTTTAATGTTTTTTTGAATCATCGCTCCGGCCTGACAGTGCATCATCACAGTATGGTAGGGTTGTAACATTTCCGTCACACGCTTGAGGTATTCGTCCAATCAACGCATTGGATAGCTGGCCAATCAAAGCACACCTCGCTTTTCAGACCGATGAGCTTTGTAAAAATCAATGCGTTTCAGAAAGTGGGATATGAGGAGAAACAATAATGTACAGTATGTGGAAAATAATGTGTTTTTTGAACCTTAAACCGCATAAACACATTTCATTACACCAAATACACAAAATAATGTTCTTTTTTAGCAACGTCATATGATTTGGGTCATATGATTTGGGTCATATGAACGAGTTTGGATATTCCTCTTAACGAAGTGTCTTGTTCTTGTAAACCATGATTTCTAATAACTCACTTGTAACAAAAATGTGCTAAGTTATTTGAGGTATTCAAGACTTGTAGGAAGTAGACAAAGAATAGCACTATGCCGTTTGCTTGTTTGGCTCAGGGATTCGATGCAGCCGTTGAGGCTTTGGAGAAAGGCCAGCCGGTGGACATGAGCTCCCTTCCGCCCCCTCTGTCTCAAGGTTAGACCTAAATTATCATTTGTGGTCAGAAAGATACTATAGTAGCTATGATGTGTTGCATATTTGCTACATATTTTTTAAGGCTTGGAGCTTTGATTCTTTTCCACAGCCTCTACAGTTACTCACCCTGCACCTCAAAAAGCTGTTACCTCACCTTCAGCTCCTGGTTAGTACACCAGTTCTCACATCAGATATTTTCAGAGGCTGAGCATGTGTCTCTTTTAATAGTCTAATATGGTCTTACCTGAATTACTGTATTTGTGACCTGAGTCTGAATGCTTTTCCTGTCTCCTAGTGTTCATTTTTTGTTTTTTATTATACCAGCAGACAGCGTTTCTGGCCCAACTCAGCCCCAGACTGTTCTTGACGCTTTGGAACAGAGGATGGCCAAGTACAAAGAGGCCTTCACACAAGCTAAGGCCAGCGGAGATGAGCGCAAAGCCCGCATGCATGACCGCATTGCTAAAGTTAGTAAACCTATCAAAATGACACCTAAACCTCAAATAATGACACATTGTCACCACTGAGTGTCCACAAACTTTCGGTTTCTCTTGCCGTGTTTCCTTTTTAGATTTTATCTGATTGTGGAGGAAGGTTCATGTTAACATAACTACAGCACATTTTACACATAGAAAGGTGTTTCCACTGACTTGTTGATTTCAGATTATGTTCTTTGTGTGACCCACAGCAATACCAGGCTGCCATCCGTGCCCATAAAGCAGGCCGACCTGTCAATTTTGATGAACTTCCAGCCCCTCCAGGTTGGCTCTTCTGAAGTCAAAAAGAAGACCTGTACATTTTTGTGTACATGTCCCTACCATTAAAAAGATGTATCTTTTGCTCACTAAGGCTGCATTTGTTTGATTAAAATACAGTTAAGGTTGCAATATTGTGAAATATTAACCTATAAAATAACAGTTTTCTGTTTTAATATATTTTTAAAAATATAATTGATTCCTGTGATGGCAAAGCTAAATTTAGCAGCCGCTTCTTCTTCTCCGTCTTCAGTGTCATATTGAAATTTGAATATGAAATCATTTGAATATGCTAATGTGGTGCTTAAGAAACATTTCTTAGCATTGAAAATAGTTGTGGTGCTTAATATTTTTGTGGAAACAAGTGATTTTTTTTCTTCAGAATTCCATTAATAGAAATTTAAAAAGAACCATAATTATTTGAAATAGTCAGTAGGCTCAAGGCAGCGTAACATAAATAAGGGAGGTCACATACAAATGAAATTAACCCCAAAATATATGTTTATTAAAGTAATCTATAACTGAATTAAACAATACCAACACAATAGGAAATAGAAAACTTAAAAGAAAATTAAAGTATGCACATAAACTGGTACTGGACATCAAGCGCAAATGGGGGGCCAGACACGCTGGGAAAAGGAACAAAGCCCTTTTTTACCAGTAAACTCATCACCGGTAACCCACTGCACCTGCCGCTTGACTCCACGTTACAAACACACAAGAAAAAAATAACCCAAAGCAAACAAACACAATCTGGTGACAGGAAAATGAAGGAATTCTGGCTAGGCAAGACCGTAACAGTTATAAATGGATTTTACTGTCACTTTCGATCAATTTAAAGTGTCCTTGCTGAAAAAATATTAATTTCCTCACAATTTTGAATGAAATATATATATTTTTAAAATTCTTTTAATTAGTAGCTTGAATCTGCTAAAGACATGAGGATTATGTTAAATTGAAGTGTTTTCTATAGGCTTTCCTCCAATCCCAGGCCAGAAGGCTGCTTCTCCAGAGCAGGGATTGGCTGCAGTGTTGGAAACAGCCAATAAACTAACATCTAATGAAGCTGAAGCTGGTGATGGTGAAGAGGACGATGAAGAGGGAGAGGAGAAGGTAAATTCTTAGTTTGTAGCATTTCTTAAATATTTTCCAAGTTGTCCCTTTCTTTTAAAGAAATCACTTTTTTTTTAAATTTGCTTTCTAGGTTAAAGCTCCGAAAGTAGGTGACCAAAAGAGGCCCACTCTTGCAGTACAGCCAACGGTACAGAAGCCCAAGAGGACCCCTTCACCTTCCCCAGACAGAACGTCTAAAAGAGGAAGTCTGCCTGACACTGGTAGAGTTGTGTTTTAAGATGGCCTTTTAATTGGGATGTTTTTATATTTTGTAACTGAGTTACATAAGAAGCACACAAAACTCTCTCAAACTGGTTTAAATCTGGTTATTGTCTCCTCAGCTCAGCAGCAGCTGGAGTTTCTGGAAGGCCGCAAAAAGCAGTACATGAAAGCAGCACTGCAGGCAAAGCAAAAGAATGACCTAGAGCAGGCCAAGACCCTCCTGCGCGCAGCAAAGGGTTTGGAGCCCATGATAGAAGCTGCCCGCAGCGGCAAGAGGGTGGACATAAGCAAGGTAACACTGTGATTGTGTTTTTTAAAATAAATTCTTTAACAAATCCATAATGAAATGAGTAATAACTCCCCCTTTATTTTCAGGTGCCTTCACCGCCTGGAGATGAGGATGAGGACTTCATCCTAGTCCATCACAGTGATGTTCAGATCTCAGAGAAGGCTGAGGAGGTCTACACTCAACTCACCAAACTACTCAAAGAGCAATACGAGGTAACCAGAAGTTGGTGAATTAATGAAGTAACGCAGAGAATGGATCTGCGCCAAAACCTAGTTTCTACATAGTCAGCTACCATCGAAATGGATCTGAAATGAAATCTTATACGCCAATGAATTGGAACTCTGTATGTGCACGCTACACAAACAACATACTACATTTTTGATTGCAATAGTTTGATATTAGCATGTTGCTTAGCTAACAGAGTGATACTCTAACATAAAGCATAAAACACATATTGCGTTGGCAATTTATAATCAAAACTATTTATAGTCAATATTTCAAAGATATTACTCACAAGAAGAGCATGTTACATTTTTAATTTCAACAGAATTTGCGATTAAAGGGATATTTCACCCAAAATGGAAAATTACCCCTTGATTTACTCACCCTCAAGCCATCCTTTGTGTATATGACTTTCTTCTTTCAGAACGAATCCAATCCGGAGTTATATTAAAAAATGTCCTGGCTCTTCCTCTTGCAAGATTTAAAATGGCAGTGAATGGATGTTGAGAATTTTAAGGCCCAAAAACGTTCGTCCATTCATCATAAAAGATACTCCACACAGCTCCGGGGGGTGAATAATTGATGCATTTGTGTAAGAAAAATATCCTGAGTTTAAACTTTGTAAACCCTAGTTCCCATATCTGTCGTCCTTGCATTTTTGTTTTTGGTTTTTTGTTTTTTCACAAATGCAGTCGCTTTACTCATAGGCCTTTCTTAAGCCCCGAGCCCACATGGAGTTCTTTTTATGATTGATGTTGCACTTTTTTGGCCTTTGTTGAATAAAGTCGTTATTTTGTTTCTTTTGTGCACAAAAAGTATTCTCATAGCTACATAACATTACAGTTGAACCACTGATGTCACGTGGACTGTTTTACCGATGTCCTTACTATGTTTCTGGGCCTGGGAATATTTCAGTTACATTGCTGTCTATGGAGGGTCAGAAAACTCTCAGATTTCATAAAAAATATCTTAATATGTGTTCCGAAGATGAACGAAGATCTTAGAGGTTTGGAATGACATGAGGGTGAGTAATTAATGACATAATTTTTATTTTGGGTGAACTATCCCTTTTATAAAGAGTAAAATAAACATTGGGCAAAATAGTAAATTTGTACTCCCTATAAGTGTATCTATAGTCAATATTTCACAGATCATGCTCATGAGAATCACATGCTATTCAGTATAAGAATTTGATGTTAGCATGTTGCTAACCTAACAGTGTGATACTCTAACAAGCTTAAAATGTATATTGGGTGAAATAGTAAATTTTTTATTTAATGTAGATGAGTATATAGTGAGTGGTGACTTCTTTTACGTATTGTTGAGTACCATTATTTTTTTATTTATTTATTTTTACCCACGACGTAACCCAAAGAGAAGTAAACCGTACTGGTGCAGTAGCTTAATACAACACTCAAAGACACCGATCCAAAATCAGAGACATAAATAATAACCCTATGCATGTTTTTGACATCCATCTAGTCCTTCATCAATTTCTTGGAATCAATTTCTTGACTCGATTTACAGTTACAAAGTTTTTTCATTTGATTTAAAGGGGTCCTATTATGCTTTTTCACTTTTTCAACTTTAGTTATTCTGTAATGTTCTGTTTTGAGCATAAAAAGTCTGTAAAGTTACAAAGTTCAAAGTCCACTTTATAAGGAGATATTTTATTTAATAGAAATCATTTTTAAAAACTACAACGAACGACTCGTTTGGACTACAACGCATATTTTCCAGGATTTGAGATATCACAAATATCGCCGAATGGGACGAGACCTGGTTGAGCTGCATTAGAGAAGGCAACGAGTGTTATCACCATGTCGGAGACACGCTAGCTTTCTCAAGGCAGACGAACTTAGAGTGTTTACAATCATCCGGGTTTAAATCGCGGTCAAATTGATTTGATATTGACGCAATATTTACACTGAAGCTCACATGGTAAGGGGCATGACATTTCCCGACCAGGCGCCTAGTGGTGCCAATCACCGCACACACTGGCCCAGCTAACCAATCACAGCACATTTCGTCTTTCAGAAGGCGGTCCTTCATTTGATACAGGAACTATTCGAGCCGTTCATGCCAGACTGGGGAGAGAGGTGTTGTAATAATGTACAATATGTGAAAAATAATGTGTTTTTTGAACAACCTAGTATGAGAGCCTGTTCTAGTACACCCCCAAAACAAAATCAAGACTTTGTAAAAGAGCATAATAGGACCCCTTTAATTGAGTTAGCTTTGCATCAAATATAACGTGATTTTCAATAATCAAGACCTGGCAGCAACAACACAGTTTTACGCTTCTGCAAGCAGACAGCTCATCTTGCTTATGAAAACACCCACATGCCTAAAATGCTGTCTAAGTAGGCAGATCACTAGGTTTTGAGACAGAACCTGTAAGCGGATGTGGAATATGTAAGTAGGACATGTTTCCTTTCTTCTTCAGAAATGTGTGACGTACTCCAAGCAGTTCACACACATGGGGAATGTCGCAGAAACGACCAAGTACGTATCGCATCACCAGTACACCGCTTCAATAAAAGAAATTCATTCATTTATTCCAGTTTTCCCTCTTGTAGGTTTGAGAACATGGCAGAACAATGTAAAAAAAGGAAAAAAAAAAAAAAAAAAAGTAAGCCCTGGAGGTTCTTAAACTGGCGCAGAACAGGGGGCTCCAGCCTCCTAAACATCACTTTGAGGAGAGAACATATCGCACTGTCAGGTCTGACACTCTCACTGCAGATCTTACGTCAAGGAAAAGCCCAAAACAGTGTCCTGATCTGAGTGTCTTCTACAGGAAGCACCTACTTCACTACTGTTCAGCACCACCTTCAAGGGAAATATGTGATGTTTCATTGAATAACATGATTTATTTTTCTTGACTTGTGCTCTTGTAGGATTTTCCCGGAGCTCAGTAGCACAGATATGGTTGTGGTCATTGTTAGAGGGATGAACCTTCCTGCTCCTCCTGGTAAGCTTCAAACTGTTCTTGAAACAAACACTCAACAACACTGTTAGGAAGCATCTTGCTTTTAAACATCTCCCCTCTCTGCTTCTTTTGAAAGGTGTTGCAACAAATGACTTGGATGCCTATGTCAAGTTTGAGTTCCCGTATCCCAGTACAGTGAGTACGAGTTCTTCAGTCACCTAGGCTTCATTTTACCCAGTCATCCATGTGATATTAATTACTTTCTCTGTTTATGTTAGGATCAACCTCAGAAACATAAAACATCAGTCATCAAAAATACCAACAACCCAGGTAAAAATGTTCAGCTATTAATTTCTGTATTTTTAAATACTTTGTAATTGTACACTACCCATCCAAAATTTTGGGTCAGTAAGATTTTTGTTTTTGAAAGAGAAAACTAATGTTCACCAGGGCTACATTTATTTGATCAAAACTGTAGTAAAAACAATAATATTGGGAAATATTATTACATTTACATTTATGCATTTAGCAGACACTTTTATCCAAAGCAGCTTACATTGCATTTAAGGTATAAATGTTATCAGTTCATATATTCCCTGTGAATCAAACCCACGACCTAGCCATTATTACTACAGGAAAGCAGAAATGTTGACAATTTAAGATGTTGTTTTCTATTTAAATGTAGTTTAAAATGTCATTTATTCAAGTGATGTATTACTCTAGTCTTCGATGTCACATGATGTTTCTTAAATCATTCTAAAATGCTTATTTGGCGCACAAGAAACACGCATTATTATTATCAATGCTGAAAACAGTTGTGCTGCTTAATATTTTGGTGGATATCATGATACATTTTCTCAGGATTCTTTGATGAATAAAACGTTCAAAAGAACAGCATCTATTTGAAATAGAAATATTTGTAACATTATATATGTATTTACTGTCACTTTTGATCAATTTAATGTATCCTCCTTACTAAAAAAAAAAATTCTTACTGACCAAACTTATATTGATTAAAATTGGGAATACTTTAGGAGAGACGTATATAGGAAATCGGTTAAAATATACAGTTTAGTGAATATTATACAGAAATATTTGACTGCAGGACACTATGAATAACAGAATTAGAATCAAGTATTTTAGAGAGCAGTGTAATTAAAATGAATATTTGCTGCTGAAGGTATCGACTTGTTTGGTGTTTTGGCAGAGTATAACCAGACCTTCAAACTGAACATCAACCGGAACCACCGTGGCTTCAGGAGAGTTATACAGTCTAAAGGCCTGAAGCTGGAAGTGCTGCACAAAGCGTGGGTGTTGCTGTTGGACATAAGGACTGATCCAAAGTCTCCAAATAATCATCATTTTGGAACTTTTACTCTATTGTCTCCTAACAGTACACACTTTTGTTTAAGATTCATTTCTATTGGGCAGACACACAGGTCAGGATAAATATCAACCAGTGCTGCCCTGATTGAACTCTGTGGTAGTTGTGGTGCATGCCAGGTCATTGTGAGTAGGTGGATCTGAGCTTCACACTGACTTCTTTGTTTTGTGACAGTGGCTTCCTGAGAAGTGACAAGCCGGTAGGAACAGCCCAGCTCAAACTGGAGAAACTGGAAACTGAAAGCGAAGTGAGAGAGATAGTGGAGGTGAGCGGGGCTGTTTTTCAACAGTATGTGTATAGGAGCCAGAGACGAGAGTGCAAACATCAGCTGTGAAAGCAAACATATATGTGTGTTTAACACATGAACTTGAGCTAAAATGGGACATTCACACCCATTAGCCAGACATCACTATGTTTACATTTGTGTAGGAGATGTATGTTTATGGCATTGGCTTCATTTCTGCACGCAGCTCATGGATGGGCGGAAGGCCACAGGTGGTCGTCTGGAGGTGAGGGTGCGTCTCAGAGAGCCGCTGGGTGGGCAGGACCACCAGACTGTCACAGAACGATGGCTAGTGCTAGAGGAGCCACAGGTTAGTGCTACTGTGGCTGTGTCTAATGAAGGCACGGCTGAATGCTCATGTTTGTTCCTGGTCTGTTAATATTTATACAAAATTTGAATACAAAATGTGAACATTAAGATGCAGGTAAATATTTAGGGTGATTAACGGTGCATTATACAATTTCATTTAATGACACAGATTAAGAGATGGCCTGCTTAATGTATTTATATTGAAATATTAATAATATTATAAATATTAAAAACACGGTTACACTTTATTTTAAGTGTCCTTGTTACAGTGTAATTATATACAGTATTTAAGTACTGAGTAATATTATTTAACTGCATGTACTTACTATATAGTTAGGGTTTGGCTTAGGGCTACTTGAATGAATTATGGATAATTTATTGTTATTATAATAGTAAATACATGTAACAAGAACACCTTAAAATAAAGTGTAAAAAAAAACCTGTGTGTTTTTTAATCGGACCATTTTCAAATGTGCATGAAAGATATGACAGAATATAATGCTATTAAATATTAACATTCTGATATTTCATTTATTATTATTATTATTATTACAGTGAATAATAAGATAATAATTTATAATTACTATATTATAATAGTCCGGTTTTTTGGGTTTACAACCCAACAAGTGCAAATAAAAGTGGACAAAACACAACCACAATAACCTGTTTGAGTTACTTCTTATATAGTTATTGTTTGTTCTGTTTGTTGTTAATATTAAAAATAATATATTGCTATGTAATATTCCTCTTTTCTAGTTTCAAAATTCTACCAGTGACAATGACCCAAAACACAATAATAATAGTTTTATTTATTTTAATAGAATAATAATTATTATTACTAATAATAATACTATTGAAATATATTCATAGTTTAAATATGCCTCTACAGTGTTCATGAAATAACCACATGCCATAAATAAGTAAACAGACAACTAAACACTAAACTGATATTAGTAGTAGTAGTGGTAGTAGTAATGTCATTCTACACCTGTACAATATTTATTCATAATACCTTAAAGAAAATCATACAGAACAGGCATTTATTCACATTGAACGTGGAATAATACAGTAACATGTATGCATTCATCTTAAACAGCAATAGATCTATATGACAATAAACGTCTGACAGTACTTTATGATTTTGGTAGTCATATTTCTTAGTGAAAATAGGGATTTTGTGTGTGAGCGTGTGTGTGTGTGTGTGTCGTTATAGTGCATGCTGAGTGAGTGAGTGTGTAAATGCCATATTTTGGTTTTGACTGTCATCTGCTGTCTGTATTAGGTACTGCTGTAACTGACACTGATTTCATCTTCACAACGTAAGAAAGTTTGTCCCATTTCTACTGACAGATATATGATCACATTCATGTTACACTTCACCTTACAGATGATTTTTCTTTCAGGTCTTGAGGTCTCAGCGGTTTTATCAGAGTGGATGAAGGTATGGACGATGAAAGCTCAACGGTGCTGCTAGCCTCGGGTACGAACCACGTGAAGGAGATAGTGAGGAACTTGCTCAACAGAGAGACAGTCACTGACAGAGGGAGTTAGCTTTGTCTTTATCAGGGTAAAAGAGGTTGGACCAGGATGTAAGAGTTGGGGTGGTTATTAAAAATACAGGCGATATTAATAGGAGGAGCAGGAAAATGTGCGCAGACTTGCATGAGATTGATATGCCTTTTAAACGGCCCTTTTGAGATAGATTGCCTCTTGATTTTATAATAACACTCACCCCAACTGTTACATTAATGCATTGGAGCTGAAGCCAATGAGAGCTAACCTTTTTTTTTTTTTACTGCTCTGGGATGCACTTACGCACTAATGCCAAAGTAATCACTGCTGCTGCAGTAAGATGAATGACTTAATCTGTTCTCCCTCAAACTAGGAACTTGTTCTTGCCATATCTCAAATACTAATGTATGACTGCTATGCAAATGAGTTCTACACGATTAGCTATGCAAAACGGTTTGTGTTTGAATCCCAAACATTTTGTCAAGACATTTCAAAACTTGTTTACATCCTATGTGAATTTACTGCTTGATTTATTACGGATAGGCCGTGTCAAAGTACTGCTGTTAAATATTATATTCCTTATAAATACTATTAAAGCCATAAACCAGCTTTTACTAATCGAACCAGATGTAAATTATTCATTAAACGTTCTGAATAGTCGATTTTTTTTAATGCTTTCTTCAGGAGGTAAATGAGCGAGCTTGCCATGTTTGGGAATGATTGAAAAATTATAATTTTCCCAGTAAATTTAGGCTTCAGTAAGCTTTCCCAGCATTTTGCTGACGATCAGGACTAGAACTGATGCTGCAATAGTCATATTCAGACTCTCTGAAAAAAGAAGTGCCAGTTTAGTTGACCTTATAAGTTAGCAAAAGTAGATTTTAGAGCTATTCTGCTTTATTTTGTATATATATATTAAACTCAATATATGAGAGAAGTCTTTTATCACTCTTCTTGCACTTGACGGTTGTTCTGTACTAGGGTTGCTCCTAGTAGGCACTTTAGCCACATATAGCCAATGTTTACATTGAGGTTTAGTGCGCAGTTAAGTTCAGACACATAAGATGACACCTTTTGATTATATTTGCCATAGCAATGACCTCAGAAGTAGCTGAAAGGATTAGCTCACCCAAAAATTAAAATTTGCTGAAAATTTACAGGCCATCCAAGATGTAGATGAGTTTGCTGCTTTATCAGAACAGATTCAGCAATATGTCACTTACTACCAGTGGATCCTCTGCAGTGAATGGGTGCCGTCAGAATGAGAGTGTTCAAAACAGCTGATAAAAAACATCATGATAATCCACACCACTCCAGTCCATCAATTAAAGTCTTATAAAGTTAAAAAGCTGCATGTTTGTAATCAGTCATTTTAACTTTGACTCCATAACCCATAATAATGCTTCTTCCGGTGAAAATGTCCATTCTCTGTTGTCCCGTCACATCAAAATCCAGTCTGTTTTGGGCTATTTTCACTTGTAAATGGTGATGCTTGTTCCATGCATATTCATCTCCTGATTCAGACACTGGGTAAAGCAGTATATTATGGATAGAGTCATCAGATTTTAGCTGGAAGCAGTGGTTTGAAGTTAAAAATGTCTTGATGGGCATTTAAGTTTTTTTCAAGATTTTAATTGATGGGCTGGAGTCATGTGAATTACTTGTGGATTATTGTGATGTTTTTATCAGCTGTTTGGACTCTCATTCTGACGGCACCCATTCACTGCAGAGGTTCCATTGGTGAGCAAGTAATGTAATGCTGAATTTTTTCCAAATCTGTTCCAACGAAGAAACAAACCAATCCACATCTCAGATGGTATAAGTAAATTTTCAGCAATTTTTCATTTTTGGGTGAGCTATTCCTTTAACTTTGCGAGTCTAAAAATACCTCAGTTTTGCCCCATTTATATTTTGGGGTCTGTTGGCTTACAGCTTGTGAAAAATTTACTGACATTTGGCTTTTAAGCATGGACAATGTACAATCTAGATCCATCAGCCTAGTTCTTACTCTGTCCTTTCCATTTCAGTTTAATTTCCAGTCTCGGATCGAGCTTTGTCCTAGTTTAAATTGTACTGTCAGTGTTGATTCTTCATTAAATGGTTTTTAAATCCACCACGAGGCTTATTCTGAAAAACGTGGCTCACTTGTCTCATGTTACATATAGCATGTTTCAGTTTTTTCGTTCTACTCTTTCCCTCAAGAGTCAGCCATGTCATTTATTTTCATTTTACACCAAGTTTATTGAAACTGTTTTGTTATTAAATGAGAAAAACAAAGATCTGCAGTTCCTGACTTTTCTTGATTAGCTGAAATGGATTTTATTTTGCTTTTAATGGAGACTATTAATATAAAAATGTACAAAAATGACATTTTGTATATTCAACAGGTTTGATAAAGACTGCTTTTATTGACATTTGTAGTGTACAATAAAGAAAGGTTGCATTTTTCCCTTTTCTTTTTGGCTTTTCATACATTGCAAATGTATTCCCATTCCACCCATGTCAGGTTTTAACAGTGTTTCATCACAGATCAAATCAATAGTATGTAAAACTGTTCTTTCGAGCAGATCGTCCTCTGAAATGCAAAGATTTTCTGAGAACTACACGTTCTCATTGGTTTCAGCATGCATGCTGTATCACGATTTGGGCCGGCCAAAAAAAAACAATTACATGGAAAAATGCTATGGTTAACAAAATATAGAAATGTCGAGATATACATTAATGCACATCTAGAAAACCAACGACAAAGGTGGATACAGGGAGTAACTAAAGGCTGTTTTGAGCTGTGTTAGTGGGAAGACAATGCAGCTTCCATTTTTCATGAACAGTGCTTCCAAAGCTGTCTGCGCTCTTCACCAAAAGCCAGAAACACATGCTTTAAGTCTCAACTGTTGACCTGTTAATAAAGGGCTGTGAGGTTCACTTGCTGTGGATCTTCATATCAGCTGCTGTCCTCATTCATCAAGCGTAGGCCATCTGATGAAACCAACCATATCTGTCATGCAAAACAAGACAATGTTATCATCCCACCTTTACTTTGTTATCCGACTAAAGATTAACTAATTTGATTGTCAAGATACTTCAGATGAAGTCATTTTAATAACACCTAGTTAGCTTGTTAAAAGAGGGCTGGTTAAAAACACTGCAGTCACAGTGTCTTTCTATCAGTTTAGATGTGATTGACAATCCAGACCTTTGAAATATGTCTTGATGAACATAGCTTATGAATTTAAGGCAAATGCCCTTTTCTCTTAAAATGTGATCCACAGTGACATCCTGAATTATAAGAGCTCCTTATATTGGTAGTTTATAGTTTTGGAAGAGTTCCAAAATGAGCTGGCTAACTGTAGTAGTAATCGGCTTTCTCCATGCCAGTGAAAAATCAATACAAAAATATGATTAAAATAATATCCTGCTTATGAAGTGGGTGATCTCAAGGATTCTTTTATCTGATATCACATCAGTAAAAGATACATCAACCTGAATTAGGGAATCTAAAGCAGGGCTCCAGACTAACAAACATGACTAGCAAAACGAAATGTTTAGAAGCTAAATGTGTTTTTAAAATTACTGAACCAATAAACATAGCAGTTCAATAAATGTTTGCTAAACGGTGTTCAATGACTGAATCTGATTAAACATGCCAACTCACAAATCCATTTGACACGCATTAAAAAAAACAACAAAAATGTTTTTATACATTTAAAATTTTTTCCCTTCCTCATGTACATTAAAGGGCTTCATATGAAACCATTAGCGGACACACAAAAATACTTTCCTGACAATATTATCAATAACTGCCACAAATGTGTATTTTGTCGCATTTGCAACTATTCCAGAAGCAGTCTGAAGCCCTGCTAAAGCATATAATATCTATAAAAGGACATAAAACATGTAAAGGTATGATCACATTTACAGTTCTTCAGCAAATTTGCACAGGCAAAATCCAGTCATTTAAATAGGAATCCACGCAATCATGAATTTTGTGCGACGCCATATTTCACAACAGAACCTGTTGACCAACTTAAAGTTGCTTGGTTTCAAAGTGCTTCTTCTTGGAGCTGGGCTTCCAGATCGCACTACAGACAACAGACAATGTTTCGCTAATGTAACCGCACCTTAAAGGGTTAGTTCACCCAAAAATGAAAATTCTGTCATTAATTACTCACCCTCATGTTGTTCCAAACCTGTAAGACCTTCGTTCATCTTTGTAACACAAATCAAGATATTTTTGATGAATTCCGAGAGATCTCTGACCCTCCCATAGACAGCAAGGGTCCTAACACAATCAAGGCTCAGAAACGTAGCAGACTAGGGTGTCAAAATGGCTGAAAAACTAAATTCGATTTTTGTACTTAAATATTATCAATATTCGAATTATATTCAAATTTAAAAAGCATAATTTCAGTTAGGCGGGAAAAAAAGCTTTTGGCTTCTCTCCAGAGGCAACAAGAGGGCGCATCGAGCAAAATACTAATGCACGTTTCTTCAAGCATAATAAAAAATAACAAAACTACTATTTTGAAAAAAGTGCAAAACGTTTAACATACTGTTTATCAACCTTATAATAATTTAAAGTTGCTAAACATTAGAAACAAAACAGAATCATGCCATTGTATAGTTTTATACAACGGACCCAAAAACAATCACAAAGAGTACGTCGTCATATTAAAACTTGAGATGCAGTAGGATTGGGAAAAACTGCCATCAAGTCTTGAGACATTTTTTACACATTTGAACTTGCATAAATTTTTACAGCTTTGTTCCTAAACATGCCGCTCTCTTTGCGGACTGCGGCAACGGTGATAGATGTCCCCTCTAGAAAATGTGGATAAATATCCGCTTCTAGTGGGTTCAGCTGGATAGGCTAACAAAAGCATTTAAATGCAATGATACTTACATCGTCGTCGCATTTCGTGCGCCACTGATAAAAGGCTGCCTGACGCACACCTAAAATTCGAATGCAACGTTTTTTGCATTCGAATGTGGATTTTTATTTTAAATTTGACGAATATTCGAAATTCAATTTTTTTGGACAGCCCTAGCAATGACATCGTTAAAGAATCCATGTGACGTCAGTGATTCAAAACCCTGTAATTTTTACGAAGCTACGAGAATACTTTTTGTGCAAAGAAAACAAAAATAAAGATTTTATTCAATTCGTCTCCTCCGCGTCACCCTACAGCGCCATTTTGGAGAGTAGCACATACCTAAACAACTGTTCTGTGTCACATCCCCATACGTGGATAGGTTGCATACGTTGTTTACGTATGGGTCTCATACTCTCCCAATGGGCGCTATAGGGTGACGCGGAGGAGACGAATTGTTGAATAAGTCCGTTATCTTAAGTTGCACAACAATATCTCGTAGGCTGTCTTAAATTACGGTTGAATCACTGATGTCACATGGATTATTTTTACGATATCCTTGCTACGCTTCTGAGCCTTGTTCGTGTTACTTACAATGCTGTCTATGGGAGGGTCAGAGAGCTCTCGGAATGCATCAAAAATATCTTAATTTGTGTTCCGAAGATGAACGAAGGTCTTATAGGTTTGGAACGACATGAGGGTGCGTAATAAATGACAGAATTTTCATTTTTGGGTGAACTATCCCTTTAACACTATGAGAAGCTCATGGCATTAAGGACCCTAAACTGATAGCTGAATTAAGGGATTTGGAACCACATACCAAAATCCAACCTTTCCTCATCTATGAATATAACATTCATCTTTAAATAAAGTTTTAGTAAATATTAGTAAATCCATTCCATTTCCTACTGATGGCTTAATATTCCGTGCACTGAATTGCTATTCCTTACACAATCCTTTATATCAGTGGTTCCCAATCCTGGTCCTGAAGAACCCCCAACACTGCACGTTTTTGGTGTCTCTCTTATCTGACACTCACATTTGAGGTCTTGAAGTCTTCACTAATGAGCTGATGTGTTGAATCAGGTGTGTTTAAATAGGGAGACATCTAAAATGTGCAGTGTTGGGGGTTCTCCAGGATCAGGATTGGGAACCATATGATAACATGTTAAAAACACTGGCAGAACATTTTATAAACCACCATGGGCCACTAAAAAGTTGAGAGAAGAGATGGGGCGGGGACGGGATGCTAAATGCAGTGGCCCAAAGAAACGGTAACATTTCATCCTCTATCCCGGTCCAAACCAATCCACTATAAAAGCTTTATTGGACTGAGACCTTCAGTGATGTCAAAACCTACCATTATGTGGATCTTGAAGTTGTAGTTGAATTCCTGAAGGCCGCTTGAAATTATTGTTGGATCTTATTGTCTTGTAATAATAATAAAGTCTATAACAGAGGTCCGTTCTTGACATTTGCTACAGTAACTCAATCGTCAACATTCCTAATACTGTTCCACAATCTTTCCGCTACCATGCCAAGCAGCCCGTCTCTGAGGAAGCTACATCATTTTAGCTTTAGAGCAGTTTAAAACAAAACGAGGTCCATATTCATGAAATAAAGCATCTGGTGATTCATAAAGCTTAGAGGCGAGACTGAAGCTCGTTCTTTGTTTCTAATTGAGGCCCAGGCACTGTGTACCAGAAACCATTTCATGGTGCACACCTTCCCTTCTGTCACTCGTCTCCATTAGGACTGAGCGTGTAGAGCGCCCTCTTGTGTTTGAGAAGCTTAGTGTTGCTACAACGGTTCTGAAGAGATCGAATTCAGGGTCGCCACCCCTTTTGACTCAACAGAGCCTATGGTTTCCACAGTGGAGTTGAGGAGAAACGAAAGAGAGCACCACATTCAGAGGGCGTCCCAGTAGAGATGGTGCATAGGTGGTATGGAGGACTTGTTCCTGCACAGCTTTCAGGCTCTTTGAAGTGCAAATGAGAGAAAGAGAGCGAAGAGGGACTCGAGCTGGTGGGAGGCATGAGTCTGAGACTGGACGGATTCCCTCACTTTAGGAGATGATCTCCAGGATGTAGAAGATGAGCTCCATCACCACAGGCCCTTCACTTAGCTGGCAGGCCCCGCTGTGGATCACTGGGATGAGGGCGCTGTCTAGATCACTCAGGTATTGGGGGAGCAGTGGCTGACCGTTACTGCCTGCTAGGTAGCCCACCTGTAAGACATTTCAGAGTTTCAGACATTTTAGCTCCATCCATATTAAGAATGATAACTATAACGATAACTACATTAGCATCCCGATAACATTGTTTATTATATGCATGTGCTGCAGTTTTGTTGCCTGTCGCTTTAAATGCTCAAGCTCTTTAAAGTCGGTAGGATTCTGATCTTAAAGGGAGAGTTCACCCAATAATGAAAATTTGCTAAAATTGTCCTCTCACATCAAAATCCATGGACATATTTCTTTAGTACAGTTGTAGACGGTTTTCATTAGTAAACAGTGCTTGTTATGTGCATATTTCTCTACCGATTCTGACAAGACAAGTATTATGAATAGAGAGGACTTGTATTTTAGCCGAAAACAATGGTTACAAATGTCTTAATGATAGATTTATTACAAACACGCAGCTTCCCACTACACAATTCACAGGATTAATGTGATGTTTTTATCAGCTGTTAGGTCTCTCATTCTGACGGCACCCATTTACCACACCATTGGTGAGCAGGTGACGTAACGGTTAAATCTGTTCTGGAGAAGAAGAAAAAAACTTGGATGGCCTGACAAGGAGTTCATTTTCAGTTCATTTTCAATTCTGGAAACGATGACTCCTCCAGACTGAAAGTAACATTTAAATGGAGCTTGTCATTGTCACCTGATCTGAGTCCAACGTGACCCGCAGGCCCAGTTTGGCCATGCCGTCCTCTTTGAGAAGTTTGAGGTGAGGGCACAGGGCCATGCAGAAACCCCTTGCCACATTCTCAGCGAGTCGGCTGTGGTCCGCAGGATCGCTCAGGCCATTGGTCTGGTCCTCGCTCCGCAGGAAGAACACCTAAGAAACAACACAACATTTAATATACAGAGTGAAAAGTAGAATTGTATCATTTGAGACAAAAAAAGATGTGCTCTTGTTCATATTATATTAGTCCAAAACAACACTGGATTCCATTGAATTTCATTGTATGGACAAAAAAAAAAAAAACACCAATACATTTTTCAAAATATCTTCTTTTGTGTTCCACAGAAGAAAGAAAGTCGCGCAGATTTAAATGTCATTACAATAGAGTTCCTAACGTTAAATGAAGATGAATATTGAATCAATGTTAAATACCTCTGTCCAACGGATGACTTTCCCATTGGCTTTATACTCCGAGCCATGGAAGATCTTAACACTGGTGACTGACTCCATGGATTTTCCATCAATGGAGCTGATCACACTGAAAATAAGAAAAGTGCACGAATGATGAAAAGAGTGATGTTTGTTATGACAGATCAACAGCTAGATGTCTGCACAAGGTTAAAAAAAACACATTATTTTCCACATACCGTACATTCTTGTTGCTCCTCTCTGCCCTGCCTTTCTGAAACGCATCGATTTTTACAAATCTCATCGTTCTAAAAAGTGCGGTGTGCTTTGATTGGCCAGCTATCCAGTGCGATGTTATTGGCCGAATACCTCAAGTGTGTGATGGAAATTTAACGCCCCTTACCATATTTGGAATATCAGCTTCCATGGCGACAATACTACAGCGAGAATAAAAGTTACGCCTTCTTTCTTTGCGCACACATTTCGGCAGTGTTATGCAAATCTTTCCACACAGTGACGTAGACGAGTCTTAACTTTTAGAAAGAATATCTCTTTGGGTTTGAGACTTTAATCTTTGCGACTTTATGGATCTAATATATACATGAACAGCTCGTAACACTCTAAAGACAAGGGAAAACATGAAATTGCATATATTTCATATATATATATATCCTGACTGTAAGCACTGTAGCCTATCCATGTCATTGTTAGGATAACGTCTTATTAACCAACAAATGGTTCATCAGGCATAACAGAGAATCATGACAGAGCCAAAGATATACAGAATTCAAAAATATAAATAACAATACAGTATACAATTACATTTTGGTAAATTAAAAAATATATCTTTGTATGTATACAGTATAATATCATTAAAAGTAAATAACAGGGAATATGGGAGCTACATGAATCTTTTGTAGTTTGCAGCCTGCATTTACTGCTAACAGCCGAACATGATGTGCATTTGATTAAGACCTCAGCAGCACACTATTAAACCAGCCTGGATCATTATTTGATGCGAATGCGAAGTCTCAGTTTTAGCTGTCTACTTACCCCTTGTTGACATTGTGGTCATCATCAACCCACTGGATATGGATGTGCTCCTGGTTCTCCTCCTGATCAGTTTTCCCACAGGCAATCCTGAAATCTTTCATCTCTCTCAGGGCTTGCCGTAAGGCCTCCATCGTTTCAGCTGTAATCTGCACCATCACACCATCTGAGGCATAAGCAGTTAGCGTTACTACACAAATCTGCATAATATTTTACACTTGTAAGAAGAAAGCACTTTAAAATCACTTGGTACAAAAAGTACAATTCTGCCCGACTGTGACTTTGGTCAAAAACATTAACAGGGGAGATTATGTCCAGTTGAGTCATTGTTCCAGAGGGATCAGATGGCCTACATATAGAGAAAGAGGTTGCAAATGTCTTCTGCTGTACCTTCCACAATGCTGGTCTTAGCCAAATAGCCCTAGAACAACAGAAAAAAAAAAACAAAAAACAGAAAAAAAAAAAAAAAAAAAAAGAAAAAACAAAAAAAAAGACTTAAAGCCCGCTGAACACAAAGAAGAAGGCCCCAGTCACTACAAGAGGGATAAAAGGAAATAATACATCAAAAACTCACTTTCCTCATGCAAAAATATTCATTCTCTTTTGGATTAAGTGTCATTTACTACCCTGAATAGCATTTTTCAGAACGTTTCAAAAACATCTTCAGAGTGCAATAGAATAAAACAGAAGACTGGAAGATAAATTTTTGCTTTAAAGGGACATTCTATCCAAAATACACACACACACATACTTATACATATATATAATATATAATATCATATATAAATACACACCACCATATATACATAAAAAAAAAATATATACATGAACATGCGAAAGTTTGGAACCCCTTGCAGAATCTGTGAAAACAGGAATAATTTTAACAAAATAAGAGATATCATACAAAATGCATGTTATTTTTTTTTATTTAGTACTGTCCTGAGTTAGATATTTTACATAAAAGATGTTAACATATAGTCCACAAGATAAAACAAAAAATTGCTGAAATTATTAAAATAACACCCTTCAAAGCCATTGATGATTTTTGAAATCCAGGGTAAATTGTACATTACCAATAATAATTGGCTTTCGGTAAGACTGCAAATCTTCTGCTTCTTTCCAAGTGGGGCAGTACTAAAGGAAAAAAAATGTATTTTCAACAAAAGGCTCTTAATGCATGGTTTTTCCTTCTGGAGCATCAGTGACCGTTTGAATTTTTTTTAATAATTGTATTTAAGTATCTCAGTTTTGTCCTCAGTGTGAAAAGATGGATCGCAAAATCATACAGTCACTGCTGGAAATGGTTCAAATATGCCAAGATGCTGGAAAACTGAGGACCTGTGGAACAGTGCTCAGTTTAACTGTTCAGAAAAAACAAGGGACTCATGAACAACTATCACAAAACAAAAAACAGTCGTAGATCATCCAGGTAACCACATACAGTATTAAGAACCAAGGGTTCCCAATCTTTTAAAGGGGTTTATTTTAATAATTTCAGCTATTTTTTTGTCTTGTGGACTAAATGTAAACATCTTTTATGTAAAATATCTTACTCCGGACAGTACTAAATAAAAAATAACAGGCATTTTGCATGATCTCTCTTATTTTGTTAAAATTATTCACATTTTCACAGAGTCTGCAAGGGGTTCCCAAACTTTCGCATTCCACTGTATATATAAGATATTTTGAAAACTTTTGGTAACCAATATTTTCAGTTCCCATTGACTTCCATTGTATGGATAAAACATTTAATGGAAGTCAATGGGAACTGAAACTTTAGTGTCACAGAAGAAAGAAAATCATAACAGGTTTAAAATGTCATGAGGGTGAGCAAATGACCATAAACTTTTTTAATTTTTGTGAGAACTATCACTTTAATTTGATTAGTCAACATAATGTCATCAAATTAATCACAATATTTAATCAACTGACATCTCTAATTTTCATGTATTATTATTCAAAAGTTTGGGGGCTGGTAATTTAATGTTAATGTTTTTGAAAGAAGTCTCTTTTTTTAATCACAAAAACAGTAAAACAATATGATTGTGAAATATTATTACAATTCCAAATAACTGTTGTCTATTTTAATATATTTTAAAACTGTAATTTATTCCTGTGATGCTAAAGCAAAATTTTCATCAGCCATTACTCCAGTCTTCAGTGTCACAAGATCCTTTAGAAATAATTCCAATATGCTGATTTGCTGCTCAAGAAACATTTCTTATTATTAATGTTAAAAATGTCTGAACAACAGTGTACACACTGGGTGAAATCTTTGGGTGTGGCTTTAAGGTTTCATTTGCAAATGCAAGTATCCGTGGTGCACCTTTGCGAGGCTGGTGATGAATACTGATGGCCTGCGTCTGGTAGTTTCCATCGTCGTTCTGAACACATACAAGATGGGAATCCGCTCGTTCGTTGAAGCACGCTCCCATTGCCAGCACATGCTCGTTTGACTTAATCATAGCCTTCATGAGCTGAGAAAGGAGAAAGCCGGAAGGAATGCTTGTCATGACTTTCCAAAGTTATGCATAATCCTAACACTTAATTATGTTTTTAAGGGTTTATAAGTCCTAGATGAGTGAATGACAGCTTCTAAAGACACAAGGCACTCAAGGCTTTAAATAATCCCTTCTATGTCAAAGGTCTGCCACTACAAGTTCTGCTCTGTCAAATGCTTTTTAAACACAAGCTAAATACCAAAAGTCTTCAACAACTTGAGAAAAGGACACAAGCTGTCGTCAATGCTTCACTTGTTCCATGGGACATTTGCCATCAATCTGCTAAATCTCAAATACACTTCACCTGCATTCTAGTTTAAATGTGTTGCTACAGAAATTCTAATAGCTTCTCTGTGGCATGTGCTAGTTTTATTCACCTCATTGTAACGGTTGCTCGGTATCTTGATGCACGTCTTCCTCACTTCCATGTCCACCACCAGCCCCTTCACCACCGGCAAGGTGTACTGGTAGTTACGGAAATCCTGTAGACATGTGAGAAAAGTCAGATGCCCATAAATGATTTGACTTGGGTTAAGGCATGTACTAAATGCAGAAGAAGCAGTGAAATCAGAACACTCACTGCCAATAAGTTCATAATGGTATGACCAGTCTCTCCAAAGAGGGGTTTTCTGAAGCGAACGCTAAATAGTGGGCAGGGGTAGACTGCAACACAAGTGCAAAAGAACACTAAGCCACCAAAACAAGTCATGCTATTCAAATCAGCAGCTCACAATACGCTCCTTCACACACCACATAACTGAAAGGCCCCATTATATAATACTGCAATTACTGTAATGTAATGTACTGTAATGTACCCACATAAACATGACTAGAATGTACATGGTGCTACTTTGTGTAAGTGAGCGCACTTGCATGCCATGGCTGAGGATTCATGAGTTGAGAAGCTCAGCGGGAAATACATTGTTAATATATTCCATCTCCACAGGAGGCCGTGCTTACGAATTAGTGCAGAGAAATTCTCTGTGTAAGAAGGATGACATTTTCTGCATTCTAGTTTCTTAAACAGCTCTTCTACAGGCATCAAAAAGAGGCCTTGCATTCTCTATTTTCTGTAAACGCACACCTCACCATGTGAAGAGGTCAAATGTAGCAATCAAGATCTTTCAATGTTCCGACAGCTAAACCATTGCAAAGACCTCAAAATCAACATCAAACCACAAACTCACATCGGTATTCCGCCCCTAGGCGGAGCATGAGTCGGATGGGAAAGACCTTGGCCCAGGGGGTCTCCCACTTCTGCACCAGGATGCCAAAGAGGTAGGGTGGGTTGGGCAACGGCAGGTCCTGCAGGGTCTGGAAGGTGGGGCTAATGTAAAGGAAGCCGCCGTGTTCCTTGCTGCCCAGGAAGCTCTGAGTGAAGAAGGAGTGGCCCAGGTGACTTAACACATTTCCTGCACAGAAGGAAGTGTGGGATTAGATCAATCTCTACCACTGTGCTTAAATTCATGCTTAAATTATTTCCAATTAGATAAAAACTATTTAGATGGCTAAACAACTTTGCTGTCAAACGATTAATCGCGATTAATCGCATCCGAAATAAAAGTTTTTGTTTACATAATATGTGTGTGTACTGTGTATATGTATTATGTATATATAAATACACACACACTCATGTAGAATTATAAGAAAATAGTACTTTATCTATTAATTTAATATATAATATAATTTAATTAATTATAAATAAATACAAGTAAAATACATCTAAATATTTTCAAAATATATACTGTTTGGGTCTTTCTATATACATAATAAATATACACAGTACACACACACAACTCAAACGTTTATTTTAGCACTACCATAAATAATAATGTTGTTGTTATTAATAATAAATTGCATATGTTCTGAACTGTTGTGGTCTAATGGGTATTTAGTTATTATTGCATCAAAAAGCAGCAATAAAATAGTATTAAAAATCTACTTTGTATATCACTTATAAGACAAATCATCTGTATCAGTATAAAACAATCTCAATTAATAGCTACAATAAAAAATATCCAAGATGATAGACAGACTTGCATGTTCATTTTGTCTATATTTTATTCACAAGTAGAGTGGTTGCATTCAATCACAAATTAGCTATTTGAATATTTCTTTTGCATTTTGATGGTTATTAGTGAATATTTATGTTAGCTTTGCAACATTTTGCTAGATTATTTTGCCAGTCTAGTACTACCATTTGGTGAAGGGTTGCTGCCTATATAGAATGTAAAGATCTGTGAAATAACATCTGTGGAATTTCTTGAGGGCAAAAGTGACTAAATTGCATCCAATGAAAATAACTACTGAACCAGAGCAAAATGTGGCCACTGCTTTATGAAGTCCAACTTAATTTAGGATGTTGACTGTTGACAGAGCTTTGGATTGTAGTACTAAAATGGCTACAGCTCATAATGTTTCACTCCAGTAGAACAAAAAAAAATTCATGAGAGTTCTTCAGCATTGGCCACTACGTACCCTGATGGCCATTTAACCTGGCCAGACAAATAACATTCTTTTACTGAACACATCTGAATTGGCCTCCACACTTTTGGCACACATCCTACATTAAGCTCACAGGGAATGCTGTCAGAGTAAGAAGCCATGGGAACTGTTCTGTGGCTGAACCCACTGACCTGAAGTTGGACTGGGAGACAAGAGGAGGATTGTGTCTGGAAAACAATTTCTGCTGAAGTGGATCCTCAATGCCACCAGGGCCAGCAGCCTCATTTGACCTTTAAGAGTCTCCTGGCAGAATGGTCTAATCTTAATTATGTAGGCCTTGCTCTCATTTTGTCTGGTGGAAGCGTATCAGTTTACCTGTGAGAGCCTCCCGGTACAGCTGGACGAAGTGGCTGAAGACATCCTTGGGAATGGTTTTCTCGTCAGGGAGGCACTGGAGAAGCACTACAACCTCTGCCTGGCCCACGGCATGCATACCCTTTGTTGTCATATACCAGCACTTCCTATTTACATCTTCACACAAAGATGACACAAAAGACTGTTAGGACTCATGGGAATTGTAGGAAATCCTCACGTTGCTAGTTTTCTGCAATTCCACAAAAGAATGACAATAGCCAAGACATACAGCTACCAGTTATGTTCAACTAAATGCTGCAATAAGTGCATTACATTCAATTCATTGCTAGAATTTTAACTAATAAATTGGGTGTTTCTTTAACTTTGGGCATATTTACATAAATATATACTGTGTGTAAATGGTTTCACTACCATTTAGAGCTGCACGATTATGACAAAAATCATAATTGTCTATTATTCCCTTGAAATTGTAATTTCGATTCATATTAATTAAGCTGAAAACACTCTAACTGATAAACTTTGTGCTTTTCTATAGTATTAAGACTCAAATGTCAACTATTCATCGGATTGGTTTCTTCTTTAAATTATAAAAAAGTAAAAATATGAATGGTATTATAATGCTAAACTAAAATTAAAATAATGGGAAAAACCTTAAGAGAACATGTAGAAAGAAAAAAACGCATCTTAAGCGTGCAGAATAACATAAGTGGACTTTGAACGATTAATTGCCACTTTGAACGATTACGTAATTGTGGCATCCATAATTGTAATCGCGATTAGAAATTCGATTAATTGTGCAGCCCTACCACCATTCATTTGGGGTCAGTAAGATTTCAGTTTGTTTATTTATTTTACAAAATTAATACTTGTTCAAAAAGGATGCATTAAATTGATCAAAAGTGACAGTAAAGACATTCATTATGTTTCAAAAGATTTCTATTTCAAATAAATGCTGCTCTTTTTCCTGAAGTGTTTTCAACATTGATAATAATAAGAAATATTTCTTAAGCAATTAGAATGATTTCTAAAAGATCATGTGACACTGAGGATGGATTAATGGCTGCTGAAAAATTCAGCTTTATTAACAAATTACGTTGTATTAAATTGAATTTTAAAATGTATTAAAATAAAAAACTAAAGTTTAATTTGTAATAATATTGTGAAATAATACTGCAATTTAAAATAACTATTTCTACTGTATTTTTGGTCAAAAATAAATGCAGTCTTGGTGAGACTTTTCTGTCCCAAATCTGTAGCACTATTTCTAGCATATTAAAATACTTGGCCCAAGTAAAGTTTTTATATTTGTTTGTTTTAAAGGAGAGAGCAGTTTCAGTGAAAAACATGCTAGAGATTAAATGTTTGTGTAAAGAAAAATAAGGTAAATTTTTAATTGTATTTTATTGTCATCAAGCTTTAAATGTCAAATTATGCAAAAACTGAAAAATAATTACAAATATGTATAGCCATCTGTGATTATTAACCTCTGCAAAATGTAGCTTTTTGACATTTTATTCCAAACACATTAAAACCAATAATAAAAAAAGTGAAGATTCATTGTTATAGGACAAATTAAATTAAAAAGAAAGAATTTGAAAATTGTGTTTTAAGATCATTTATTTTTTTTTATAAGCCCTATCTAAAGGGCCAAACATGCCCACAGTTAAAGAAACACCCATGAACAAATATTTCACAAAGTCACACCATTAGCACATTAAACCCTAGAGAGCATCTTAGCAAGGAGTGGCTTACTCACAATTGACCAGTTTGACCATGACCAGAAGGTTGGCATTGAGGACAAACACCAGGGGATCAGGGCCGCCCTCCTCAAGCTGCTGCATCAGCACAATCTCAGAAGGTCTTTCCTCCACAGCATAGTCTGCGGACAAGACACACAATATCAATACTGTAACTATCGACCAATTGATCCATGAATCTATTCTGTTTCCTCTCATGGTACAACCCAGATGAGGAACCAACCCAATGAAAATCCTCCCTTAGCATGAGTGGTGAAGAAATAAGCAGAAACACAGATCCATGCACACAGACATGCACAAACAATCACAGATACTCATATTTAGAGGAGTGGAGGCAGCTGAATGGTGAGGATGGGCAAGCACCTGTGATGTGGCCTCCCGTACCTCCTTTGACGCCTGTCGAGATGAGGATAGGAGGAAGTCCGTCCTCTGGGATCAGACTGAGAGAGCTGCCCACAGGGCTGGCCATCGGGGCTCCAGTGGCGCGGGCCGCCTATGGCAGGGGAGGAGACAGAAACTTATACCGCAACATAACACGACCGTCTCAGGACAACAATCACGTTCAGAAACAAGCTTATGCTTGTAAAACTCCATATTATAGATGATTCGAAAACAGTTTACTGAGTTTGAATGTGATAAAGCAAACTGTCACCTCAGAAGCATTGGCTCCTGAGGATTTGTTTGAGTACTGGGACGCTGCCACAGGCTGTGTGGGGTTGGGGTTTGCCGCCGGCCCTTTAGAAGAGTCTGTAGCTTCCCCATTTGGTAAAATGCCGTCAGCAAACCAAACCCTTCTTTGCTCTCGAGGAACAGAGCCTGGAAGTACACACACACAATGAGGCTTATGAATAGCTAATTCTGGACTTTAAATGATAAACAGCATGAAAAGCAGTGTTAAAATTCAGTGTAGAGTTAAGGGACTGGCAACATATAAGAACAAACTGCCCGGTCCTGCAGATTTGCTTTATTCAACATCAAGAAGATCAGGCTCTTTCTTTCGGAACATGCTTCACAACTCCTTGTTTAAGCTCTTGTTCTGTCCAGGCTGGACTACAGCAATGCTCTCTTGGCAGGTCTTCAGCCCGTTCTAACGTCAAAACCTTCACAATTATCCAGAACGCTGCAGCAAGATAAGTGTAATGACCACAAAGAATGCACGTCACACCTCTGTTTATCAATTTGCACTGGCTACCAATAGCTGCTCGCATAAAATTCAAGACATTAATGAATTAATGAAAGTTACTACTACTACTTTACCTAAATTCATTACTTCAGACTAGGGATGTCCAAATTTTCCCTATCATTTTCCATGATCATCGGCGTTGTAAAATTAACGATCATTATCGATTCTCGTTAACCTTATGCGCTAAATGCGTCTATGCAGCCCGCAATGACAGAATGTGCAAAATACAAAAAAAAAACCCTGCTTTCTTTTCCTTCCCTCACCCGATTTAAAAGGGATTTAGTCTGAATAAAATGCTAGTAGCAGAATTGTAAAATGATGTGATTATGATCATTTGATAAAATTAAGAGTGCTCGTTTGAGATAATTTTACTTTGTTTCGAATCCCATCACGGGGACCGTTGAACGCGCCTCTTTAAATGGTTTCGTTGTGCTCGTTGTTGTATTTTAAAACACACTTGCAATGTTTTCAACTGACATTATGGCATTTAAAATAAAATGATCCCAAACGTAACTGTGGCGCGTGTGGTTGTGCTGCGCAGTCAGTGAACCGCTTCCATTGGTGCTGCTGCAGCAAAACACACGGTTGCTCACTTCAAACATTATTATGTGAGTATTATGCCCAGTACTTAATTTGATCCTGCTGGATCCTGTTCCGGAAAATGTCAGATTTAAAATTTTTGCGTTCCGGTAGGCTATTTGTTTTTAAAAATCCGGCATTTACAATGCGTTAGATCGTGACGAGACGTGCATACGAGATGGAGCGAGCGCGGGTTTGGATAGATGTATTTAGAGGTTATTACTCGTGTCTCAATCGGCACAAATCATTGAATTCTCTGGGAAAACGTATAAGTCAGTGTCGGTCACAGCGCCTTTTAATTGCGGTTTTGAATCCAGCAATTATTTATTTAGAAATTATAAGCTCGGATTATGACAAGTGTGATATAAAAGCTTTGTTTATTAGAGGATAGCTGGTTAGCTGGAAAATGTTACATCGCGACCATGCTTTTGGATGCCTTTTGAGCCCATATAGCCTACATTCACGAGGCTTTGTTCTGGTTTGCCGGCTGGTGACGAATTTCCACAAATTCAATAATATTTAGGCATTGTTTCTTTTCCTAGATCCTCACCGTCTAACCCTCTAATTTTGCAGGTTTATTTTGTCATTCACTTTTTATCACTGTTTTCGCGTCTAAGGGAAATTAAAGATTTCATGGTCATAAATTAAGAATTCGTTCGATGCTTTAATTTGTTTAATTCATTTTATTTAAATCATGGGTTAAGGAACAAAATTAATGAAACATGGACAGTGGCCACAAATTAATAAGTCGTAGGAACAAATTAACAAGTTGTAGGAATGAATAGCCTATCTGTCCTGTGTCCTGCAGCCCTGCAAAGCGCAGAGCCCGATATGAAACAATTATCAGTGGAAATGACTTAGTTACTACATTTCTAATGCTTTCCATGTTGAAGAACTTTGTGTTGTTTCTATTTTAATGCGCTTTTAAAGTATAAAATCACATTAAAAGCTTAATTTGTACATTGAGTGAATGATGATGCATTTATATACCGTCACCGTCACTCACAGCCCGTGTTTTGCGCATGAGCCGCACGCAGCCCAGAATTAAACGACTTAATTGACCATCGATAGCTTTAATCGATTGCATCTCTTATCGACAATTAATCGATCATCGATTAATCGTTGACATCCCTACTTCAGACTTATGTGCCCTCTAGATGCGTTCTGCAAGCGAACGTTGCTTTATTGTACCATCCCAAAGAAGCACAAAATCACTCTCACAGAAGCTCCCTCCTGTGGCATTACCTTCCCAACTCAATCCGAGCAGCTGAGTCCTTATCCATCTTCAAGAATTGGCTAAAAACACTTCTCTTCCATCTTTATTTGACCCTCTACTCTAGCACTCTCTATTCTAAGTCTATTCTTTAAAAAAAACGTGTCCCTTTTAGACTTGCACTCTATTTATTTACAAACGGCTTGTTTTCTTAAAAAAAAAACTAACACTAGCTTCTAATCTTTTTGTATTCTATCTATTTGTTTTCTTTTTCTTTTTTTATACAATTAACAAAAGCAAAAAAGGACTCTTAACACTAGCTTGCTCTATTCTATCGGTTTTCTTTTTATTATATATTTTTTTTAAAACCTTGCATACTGAACTGCTGAAAGCTTACTGAGACTGCGTTAAGCTGAGACTTGTCATAGCACTTGCATATTATTGCTTTTTTGTTGATTTTGATTGCTTCGTAAGTCGCTTTGGATAAAAGCATCTAAATGACTAAATGTAAATGTAAGAACAACAAACCAAAAAAAATGGTCAACTTGCTGCTCTGACATCATGTACCAATGTACAGGCAAAAAGGTGTTGAGACATTTCTGAACTAATTTCTGAGTAATTTCTGAGTGAGTTTTAGGGAATGACAACAGTTAGAAGTTAGTGCATGATTAGGCTAGGGTAAGTGAAGCAACAAGTTTTAACAAACTTAAAATGAAGTTTAAGGGTTGTTTAAGTGCCCTAAAACTATTTGAACACAACGGAGAAATCGAAATCAACAATCCACAAATTAACAACGCTTTTGGCAATATCCTACACACTTTACCTTCAGATCCTGGCTGTTTCAGGACACCAACGGGCACCATTACGGTTGGGGGTGGGGAGCAGAGTGCTCCTGATGCCTGGGCTTGTTGCAGAGGGGGAATAGTGGAGCAGTACTCAGATGGGTTGTTGGGATTTGGGCTCTGGTTGCCTCCTCCTCCCATGTTCTCCCATGCTTGAGCTAATAAGTAAGACGCAGAGTTCAAAGGATCTGGTTATTCACATAGTACAACTAATTTCATGTCTTGACTGGTTAATTTCTGTATAAAAAAAGACATGTAACCAAAACTCCTGTGAAGTGATTCAATCTGGGAAATTCTGAGGTACAAAAACTCCCAGTCTATAGAGGGAAATTTATAACTACTCCTATGAGTTTCATATCACTCACCATTCACAAGTGCACGATGGCAGGTAACACAAACCCTCGCTTCTTTACTGTCCATGTACATCAGCCTGCTTTTCAGACTACAACAAGCAGCACAGAACACCTGGCCAAACACACACCACGAACAAAATATGTTTGCTTTGATAGAAACAACGCCAGAAAATGAGACATCATAACAAATGAGGCATAATAACAAAACAATGGAAAGAAACTACATGAATCGGTCATGAACCAGTTGTCAGAACATCAGAAGTGGTCTAGAACAATCTCACTTCTGTCAGATTATAGCATTTTGCACCACAGATATATTTCATTTTCACTCTGCTCTTTCCAGTTGTTCTTTCCAGCCCATATCTGTGAAAATGTCATCAACAATGCAGCAGTTTATCACCAAGGGAAATTAAGGCGTTAGCTATTCCAGCAGTCTTGCAGTTATTTTAAGTGCTGCATCGACAACCATTTCTCCCTGAAGGATTTTGACAGTTTCACAGGTTTGAAGCTGCCTGACAATTACTCTTACTTCCTTGCAATTTTGCTCTCTCATTCTAAGTCAGCATCCCACTAGCTGATTTTAAGCAGCTTGATTTTGGTCAAGGATGTCACATCCGACTGCTCCTCCAATTGCCCTCTTCTGTCGAGGGTCTGTCACATTTACTAATTAAGAATGGAAGAGGGGTGCAACAGATGAAACGAATGAAGTGTAATGCAAAATACTTACAACATAATTTGAGAAAGTACAAACAGACTGGGCTGCGGATGATTGAACAAACTTGAATTCAGCTTGAGCTTCCAACTTGCCAGAAGCCAATATCAAATTGATTTTTAATTTCTGAAGAAAACACAAGTGGTGCTTACCTATGCACTGCCAAAAGGCAAGAGTGTTGTGGCCTGTTGCCAGTGTGGTGGTTTTCAAGCATGTTGATAGAGTAGTTTTGGTAGTTACTCGGCCAAGTCAAAAGAGCCAAATCTTATCTTAAGCCTGATTGCTTAGAAAAGTAACATCACACCACTCCTCAAAAATGTGTGCAAATTAAGAAATCATGTACCTTGCCACAAACGAGTTACAGCCCGTTAGTTAAATACTTGGATAAGGGATTTGAATAAACTTGTCTTAAAAAAACACCACAATAATGAACAATAGGCTTTACCTTGCCACAAGCCCGACAATGATGCCTTCTTTTAGTAAAGGTGAACTTGACCTCACACTTCATGCAAATGGGTGCTTGGGAGTCAGGAACCCAAACAGGAGCCACTTCCCCCAAAGAGTTGAAGGGTTTCTTCAATTGCTGTCCTGCCTGAAGGTCATTGTCTGGACTCTCAGAAGGGATGAGCAAGCCAGAAAAGCTATCTCCATGCTCTCCATTCATTCGAACGACCCCAGACTCAGTTGCTCCACAAGACGCCTCAAGGCCTCCTGTCCTACTCTGTGGCTCCAGGTTCTTGTTCTTGCCAGTGGAGCCAAATTCATTCTGGACTTGGCTCGAGAAAGGCTGGGGAATCTGCAGCTTCAGACTGACAGGCTGTTTCGGGCGGGCACCACCATAGGGAACGCTGACAGGCTGCAGCCGGCTGTTGTTGAGTTTGCCCATTCTGCCAGATTCCAGTCCTCGAACTGAATCACAACACTCTTGTTTGCTTTCCTCCATTTCTTTTTCCTCTGTCACAGAGTCCTCCTTTGAAGGGACCACTGACTGGCTTTGCACATCTCCACCAAGATCCACAATCAGACCATTGGATAGGGACTTCTCCGCCCCTGATGATTCAGACTCTCTGTGCATTCCCTCGTGGTCACTCTCTATCGTTTTCTCTTTCTCTTCCTGATTTGATGCCCATGTGTCTTTCCCTGCAATTTCATTCTCAACCAGTCCACCATTTTGAAAGGCACCCTCATGATTCTCCCTCTCACAATCCAGTTCTCCGCCATCACTCACTGATTTGTGCAAAACTGCTTCCCCTTTCTGGGGATTACTTCCTTCTGGAAATACCAGATTACAGTCCCTCATTCCGACCTCACGGACAGGTGAACCACTGTCAGACTGGCTTGCCTCCAGCTTAACACCATTATTCAAAACTGGTGGCCCATTCCCACACTGTTCCTCGAGAACAGTGAAATCTTGAAGACCACCACCACTTCCCTCATTAGTATCATTCTGCTCCGTCTTAAACTCTCGGGGACCAGTGTCCTTAACACTTTGTTCATCCGTAACAGTTTGAAATGTCTCATCTTCGTTGACCAGAAGAACGTCAGTCCGGTCACTAAGATCAGGACTAGATGGATAACCATTTTCCAGCACCACTCTGTTGGAGGACGGCAAGTCTGGCAACTGCCCATCAGTGCTCACCAGCTTGCCAATGTTGGGCTGGGGCAGAGGAGGACTGTGAACATCTGCTGGCCGTTCTTCACTCCTGCCCTCTGGCTGCCGCCCCACCCACTGTTTCCCATCTAACCTGGTGACCTCAGCCAAAGAGAGACCATCTGACGTCTGGGCATCTAGAAGCGGCTTGAAGCTGATAGGACTGTCCCTTGGGCTGAGATCGGAGTGGGTCAGTGCTGGATTCAGGGAAAGGAGGTGTGATGGCGGGGCGAGAATCTGGGTCCACTTGGCATCCGAGAGAGTCGGCGTGTCCGTTTCATCTGAAAGGATGAGGAGAGAGCTCATTAGCTTTCTTTTTGAGAAGATTGAAACAAACAGAAGATCAATTGAAAAATGAGGTCAGGCTAGATTGGAAAATGTTAAGGAAGTGGGCCAATCTGGTCATCGCCTTGGGATCCATCTGTCAAACTGACACATGAATGCTTTGGAATGTGGGCAGACATTCCCTTTCTCTTACATACGTCCAAGCATACACACACACTGCTCTCCCAGCTTATTCGCCTTTCTTCTGGGGCCGTTTAATGGTTTCGAGTCTCCTTTCACCTCCATTAATCTGTCAAGATTAGTGTCGGAGAGGGGATATACATTCGTTCCACCGTTCAGTGGCAACACTAAGAGGGTGGCTGTGTGTGAGGAAAGTCTGTTTGGCTTTTAATGTTCTTTGTGACATACAGGACAAAGCAATCAATACATTTCAAACAGTCAATTTTATATGGTTGTGCACCAGGTGATGTTGTTCCGCTTAAACCAGAACCGTGAACAAAATAACACTAATTGCAATATCCTGCTATAACTCAAATGCATATGCAACCTTAACCTTGTAAATTACATGTGCTTGACTACGTGACACCAATTAAACAGTGTTCAGGAAAATCAGGGAGAGGCAGCAGTCCTAAGGGGAAATGCTAATTCAATTGACCCCATTTACACTACAGACTGCTGCCACCAGCACAGCTACCTGCTTGTGGATGCCATGCTGTGTGCAGTTCAACCCAAGTGGCAACGTCAAACATTTGTTCTACTTCTGTCGGCACCTGTGTTACTCTGTGTTCAGTTCATTATGCTCTAATTCACCTGACAATGTGGGTTATCTGAAGATATGTAAATGTGCTGAGACAGAGTATCTTTTGTTCTGTCTAACATTACAGAAGTATGCCCTCAGAACACCTCTGACTGTCAGAGCTTTATTCTTTTTTTTTATATTCTAAGCATTCTCCTACCTTCGTTCTGTTCAAACTCATCCAGCACCTTGTCCAAGTTAAAGGCCTCAGCCTGAAAGTAATTCTCCATGGGTCAAGAAACTCCACCCTGCCAAGTGCCGTGTGTACCTGAAAGGGAAGTTGCCTTTTTCATGAGAACATAAATACAATATTTTCCACATGCTCCAGTAATACAGAGCACTAACAAGGTAAAACAACTACAACTAGCGATGCATCATAAGTGATTTATCACAGAGCCTTTTCCTCTTTAAGATTACATGTCATGGAATAGTTTATAACTAATATAACCATCAACACAGAATCCCAATGCTCCCAATTATTGTTTTAACAAACTTTTAGGTAGTACATTTTATAGTATATAGCCATGTAGTCATGACATAAAATAATAATCAGCTTGTCATATCAAAAATAATTACAATATCACTGCATCCCAAATATAAAGTATGACAGGTCCTAATAAATTGCACCATCTGATTTGTAATTAAGTTAATTCAGTTGAAAAGAAACATTATTCTCACCTGCCCAGAGGTCCTCTTCAGTAATTGCAGGTATATCTGCACAAAGGCTCCTGATAGAGCCCTTGTTTCATCCAGTTTCACACACATTGGACAGCCAAATCTGAAACAGAACAGGATGATAAGACCTCACGAACGACATACAAACTCTACTGGGTTTAATTCTTCCTGTCATGCCTGATTCAGCCTAATGCTAAATAGATGCCTTGTGTTCATGCCTTTAAGGTTTGAAATCTTCCAGCTAATCTGTTATTTTAAAAATCAGAGCATTTCCGGTACTTTGCTGAGCTTTGAAGATGGGCAAAATCAGGTGCACAAAGTTGTGGCGGACTCTGTTACACTATAATAGGCGGTCACTGACAAAGTGGGTAACGGTGAAGGCCGGTCACACATAAGAACGAGGATTACGCCAGAGACAAGATATTCCACCAAGCAAAGGATTCTGAAAGTAGCAGACTAGACACATTTTATGCTTAGTTAAAGATGCACGCTTTGCCACACTGTCAGCACAAAGCTGAGAAGACACGGGAGGAGGGGAATAAGAAACACAGTCATGCAAACTGCTTAAGTGAATTGGAGGAATAGGACTCCTGAATTTGCATTTACTCTTTTTTGTTTTTTTTCCCTGCTGTGTCTTAAAATAACATCTGATATCGCTTTTGACCAGAAAACATTAAAGAAAATGGTATTAAAGAGGGAAGTAACTGTAAAAGAAAACTTACATTTTACAATACAACAATTGATTTTCACTTGATTTAGCTTACTTCAGGTTACCAGATTCCATTAGCTGTGGAATCACAGTCACCTTTCCATATATGAAAACACAAATAACATCCTACTCTGGCTGGCACTGCTAAACTATGCAGAGAAAGTGGCAAGTTACAGGTCAGTTTGTGTGCATCTGTGCATGGCTCATGGCTCAAATACCACTGTGCATATTCCTGCAAGGTACTTCTACATCTACAACCATTAGATTAAGTCCTTGAATTTGAGTGGTGTTCCAGGTCTTTCTTTAGGTTACGTTGTCATACCAGTAGTTGGCGACAAGGGAATGTCTTTACGAGTGAGTCATTGAATTGTACACTTAAAGGTGAAATAAGGTGATTGTCTTCAGAAACATTTTATTATTAAGCTGGTTGAAAGTCTCTTCACATCACGATAGCAATCATTAAATTGGTCCAGTGTTCCTCTGCCATAGCATTAGGGGGAGGCCCCGCATCGAGCACAGAGGACCGTTCCGCCCCGATGCGCGCACACAAGTGAGCACACTCCCACTAGTATTTGTGAATATTAAAGGGGTCCTATTATGCTTTTTTTTACTTTTTTAATTTTAGTCAGTGTGTACTGTGTATGTTTGGGCATTTCTTCTGGTGCCATTAAAAGATCCAGAGCTACCAATCTCAAAGTCCACTCCAAAGGGAGATATTAGTTTAAATCCCTTTCAAGAATACAACAACATGGATCGTTGAGACTTACAGCGTTTGTTTTCCGGCTTGTGATATCACCAAAGGGCCAATCTAGAATTTTATTACAAAGGGTGGGGGGGGGGGTCGAGGTTGTGGTTAGAACGCTTGGTTGAGTGACCGCATCAGACGAGACGACGAAGAAGAAATGCTGCTGCAGAGTTAGTGCATCAGAGAAAACGAAGAAAAGAGCTGCTGCGCTGTAGCGTCAAATTTTTTGGCATGTCTAGAACAGCAGTTCTCAATCCCAGTCCTCGCGTACCCCCGCTCTGCACCTTTTGTAGTTTCTCTTATTGCTTCATACGTTTGTTATATCTGATTGTAAGTGCCCTGCGAAGTGGACATTACGGGATATTCCTTCATGATTCCAGTTTGAAGGGAGCGTATAAGTCATACAAAGGGACATTTAAAGTGTGCGGAGAAGTGCTTTAAAATCTGTATTTATTTACAGAGGTATATTATGTGTCCCACTTCACGCTTCTCTAGTAAGTTCTGTTTGTGTGTGAAGACGCTGCAGGCAGCTGCGTAGCGCAAATCCATGAATGAATGTTCCAAAGTGAAGAAAACTTCAACGTATTTCCCGTACTCAGGGAGTAGGGAGCAATGGACACTGTGTAGGGACCATGTCAATAGGAACAAAGTTCAACGAGATGAATTCTGATCAGGTGTGTATAACAAAGAGAGACGTGCAAAACATGCAAAGCGGGGGATGGAATTGAGACCCCACTGGTCTAGAACAATTCTTACAAATATAACACGACGTAGCTGGGTGCCGCGGACAGACGCCGAACGGCGCCGCCGGTGTTCCTACACTCATAGAAAATAATGTATTTGATTTTTAAAGATGTGGCTGTGCTTTTCGTCCGGTGTGCGACCGCCTGAAACACAGTTTTTTTCACCTCCGTGCCCAAACGTCTATGTTTGGGCTTCCGAAAGCGGATGATGTCAGGAAACAGTGTTTGCAATTTACTTTTTAACTCTGTTCATGAGCATTATAACCCCAATTTGCTATAGTGTGCTGCGCATTTTACTGAGGACAGCCTCCACAACATGAGGGAGTACAGTGCCGGATTCGCCCAAAGCTTTTGTTGAAAGATGGAGCAAGAGGCGAGGCAGTACTGAAACACCGTCTAAGCTATTCGCCAATCACAACATACTGGGACAGCTAACCAATCACAACACATTTGTTTTTCGGAAGGCGGACCTTCAGCAAACCCGGAACTAATCGAGCCGTTTGTGCCAGGATGGCGAGAAAGCTATTTTAATAATGTAAATTATGTGAAAAATAATGTGTTTTTCGAACCACCAAGCATGAGAGCATGTTCTAGTACACCCCCAAAACAAAATCAAGACTTTGTAAAAGAGCAGAATAGGACCCCTTTAAAGCTGCAAAAAAAACATTTTTGGACTATATATTAGGGCTGGGTAAAAAATATCGATATCGCGATATTAATCGATTCTCTTTTTTACTGAACGATATCGATTCTTAAATCCCAAAAATCGATTAATCTAGCCTGTTTTCAGTTAATGGACGAACATTGAAGGACACTTCCCATCCAATAAATAGCAATAAGCATGTGCTTTGGTGCTTTTACTGTATTGCAGTATTTAAACAATAAATGCCATTCTGGCACTGTTTAATGTGGAGTTACAGATCACGGTAGCACCTCAATCAACAGATGCGGGGCGCACGTGAACTGATCATCTCCTCCACATTAATACCAGCTTCAGCACAAAATAAACATAACTAAACATCCGAAGACAAGTTAAAAGAAAGAGTACAACTTTACAAGCCATATCCCGTCTCATGTAATCGCTCAATCAGTGTTTCAATTGCGAAAAGACGTCAATATAAAGTCTTGTAAACAATGTCATGTGACGTCACATTTACCTCAGAAAGAAACATATTTGGTGACCATAAACTCATTAGTCAGCTGAAAAAATAAACTGTAGAGAGGGGCATGTTGCTAAATATATGCACCATATAACACATTCATTATAATTTTTACTGTTCTAATGTTTAACTTATGTTTGAATAAATCCATCAATTTTTATGACAGCCACCATTTAAATGATTATATTTAAAAAAAAAAATGAATTGAAGTAAAAATATTATGTAATTGTAACTTTATTAACTTCATTATTTAAAAAAATTTCATTAAGTGTAATTTTAGCAGTTGTATGCTATAGCTTACAAATCAGTCAATTTTAACCTTCAATATTATAGTAATGTAGTACCAAATGACTCATGTATATTTTACAGCATTAGGCTGTAAATCATAAGGCTATTGTAAGAATAAATAAAACTTGTTTTTATGCTTTCAAATAATTAGACATGCTAAAACACAGAATTTGGTAACAATAAAACATAAGGTTGGAAAAAAAAAACATTTCATAGGGCCCTAAACTTATTTTTTGTTAAACTTTTAATAAATTGATGTAAAATTGTTTAAGTTTCATGATTTTAATAAATTAGACATGCTTTTTGATTAATAAAATTTAATTTAACCATTAAAAAGGAGTCCAGACAAATTTACACGGAAAAACAAAAAAAAAAAAAAAAAAACCAGAACCCAACCAAAAAGCCACGTAAACCTAGGGGAAACACTGTTGGTCTAAATGTATTTAAAAATAAAAAAAATTCTGTGGAAGGCACAGGATCAACAAATTTTTGTCCAATCAAAATGTTCGGTACGAACATACATAGCCTTGCGGGCAGCATGTCGACATACAGCACTGTTGCGCTACGGGTAGAGGTGTGCGATTTGACAATTTTTGATCATGGACGATAAAAATGTCTCCACGATCTGCTTTTGAAGAAATATCGTAGTATCGTGCTACTGCACACATTCTATCAGTTACAGTTCTGGTGCCTCTGTAAACTCTGCCGGTAGAGTACAATCAGGGACGCGCAATTATTAGCTAGTCAAAAGAAAATTTTTCATTCACGTGTTGTTCTGACATGCGCTTTTTCTGAGCGTACATGGCAAGCGCAAACATAAACCCTGTAAACACGGCCCCTGGTTACTGAACAAGGTTTCTTTTGCGTTAATACTGTCAAAAAACCCAAGGTTTACATATAGACTCAGTTGGTTATGTCTGAAAGGAAAGTAAACAGTTGAGAGAAAAACGGATACGTGCCAGTATATAAGATGCGTGCAGGTCTTAAAGGGACAGTACTAAACATGCCAAGCTTCCGACCTGTTCATGAAAAGGGATAGTTCACCCTAAATTAATTCTGTCATTATTACTCACTCACTCACATGCTGTATTAATGTATTATCACAAACCTGTATTAATTTCTTTCTTGTGCTGAACACAAAAGAAGGTATTTTGAAGAATATGGGCAACCAAACAGTTGCCGGTCCAGAATGATAGTAGAAAAAAAAAATAGTATGGAAGTCACTGTGGACCAGCAACTATTTGATTTTCCACGTTCTTCAAAATAGCATTTATGCTCAGCAGAAGAAAGAAACTCATTCAGGTTTAAAACAACTTTTGAGTGAGTAAATGATGGTATAAAAATAAACACTATGACAGAATGACAGACAGACGATATGAATTGGTTTTTGGTCGGGAACTATCCTTTAATGTAATTTAAAACAACAAAACACCAAAGAGAAAATTACTCACTAACTATTGACTGAAAAACTTTAATACACGTTGCTTAAGAGGAATCAATTCGACTATCAGCTATTTTATCCTTTTTATTTGTTCATAATTTCCTTGAGTGCTCCCTGATAAATAACCTACTGTACCTGAAAATAAAGCCACTATTGTGTTACTTGATGTTATGTGTATCTTTGTTCTTATTTTTTTAATAACTAAGATAAAATAATGACAAAGATTTTGATCCATCTCGCATATCCGCCCACGGCTTCCGAGTTTGAATCCTGGCTTGAGGACCTTTCCTGATCCCGCCCCCTATCTCTCTCCAACTTCGTTTCCTGTCAGTTATGATCTATCCTATCATAATAAAATGCAAAAATTCCAAAAAATAAATCTTTAACCCAAAAAAATAATGTTTCATTATGGCCAAAAAGGTCAGAACAACAGCAGAACAATCGGAGGTTCTGATCACAAAAGACAACATTTAACCTAGATCTGACATCACTATCACATATTTAGAATTAAGAAGACCATAACTAAATCTCACGACTGAAAAATAACAGTTATCTCTCTGAAAATATACCAGCTGTCCAGCTATGGGGTTATGGAAGCCACTGTTGCACAAAGTAATGTTGAACAAAGACGGTTACGGAGTTTACTGTTATGTTCTGTTTTCCAAAAAATCTAATTTCATTAATGTCAACATCAATCTCTTCTGGTATTGTCCCTGTAATTAGTGGGTTGGAATTTGCTTTGCCATTTAGTAGCTCATGAATAACAAGAAAATATCATACAATAATTTAAAGCCAGCCAACCAAACTCTTTGCATAAAGACTCAAGGAGTAAAATGCCCAGTGTGTGTACAACCTACTGAATGGATTGCGCTTGTATAAACGTAAGCCTTTAATTACAATCCACAACCGTTGCTATAGATGACTGGCAACAAACTCTTTAAAAACAAGAAAGTTTCCATTAAACCACACTGTGACTCCACCCATGCTGAAATACAACGCGCTTTGTTTTTACATTCCCAGCTAACTGCTGAAGTTCAAGATGCACCACAAAATGGACTATAGACTGAATGTATAGTGCACAGTCTAACTTTTTGGAGACAAGCTGGTTGTGACTCATAATACCAGGGACCATACCTGATTAAGATTGAATTACTCGGTAGATTATCTGAATAATACATGCACAGTCAGTGTCAACTAAGGTGCTGTATTTTTACACCTGTAAACTTAGAATGAGTAATACGGTTTTACATTCAGACATTTAAAAGTCATTTGCAATCTTTTTGGGATTGCAAAGAAGTGGAATAACAGTTTAGCAATATGTGCTACCACTGAACTGATACTGAACTGGCAAATGAATCGCCTTTGATTATGAACGCGATATTGCGTAGCTTGTCAGTGATCTATGGCTCGGTGTATTAAATGCCGCTCCATCTGAAAGCACGTGATGGAGATTTACTAAATTTACAGGAACGACTTACTGAAAAGATGCGCATGGACAATCACATGCGTTTAAGTGCAGCCATAATTACTATTTCAAGAAAAATCGCCAGCCTAGTTTGCTCATATAGGGATGAAGGGATGGATCACCAAAAAATGGAAATTCTGTCTTAATTACTAACCCTAATTGTCGCTCCAAACCTGCAAGACATTTGTTCATCTTCAGAACACAAAATAAAATATTTTTGATAAAATCCGAGAGCTCTCTGACACTCCCATAGACAGCAAGGATACTACCACGATCAAGGTCCAGAAACATAGCAAGGAGATCGTTAAAATAATCCAAGTGACATCAGTGTGAGAGGGTCTGCGCGGGACTGTTTTTTAGTCCCGCTCCCGCAAGGTTCTATTCCGCACCCACCCGCTCCCGCTATATATTCACTCTTTGTTCACCCGCTGTCCACTTAGAATCATTTTCTTCCCGACCCGACCGCTCCCGCTAAATTTAGATCTCGTTTCCAGAATCTCACATTTAACTTTCCGCTACTGAAAGAAAGCGAGATAGGCTGACAAATAAAAGTGTAATCTGCACAAAATTGTATGTTATTTTATTCGTCTTGTCAAGAATCTTGAATTTATTAACTCTGACTTGAATTTATATGAATTATCTTAAGACTCAAAATTTGTTTATTTTATGCAACACAGTAGGAAAAAAGTGTCAGAGAAAATAAAAATGTTGTACAAAAATGGTATTCCTTTTTTTTATTTGTCTTGTCAGGATACAGTTCGTTTAACATTGACAACACAATAGGGAAAAAAAATGTTTAAAAAAATTAAAATGTAGGTTGTACAGAAATAGCCTATTAGCTATTTTTATTTGGGTCTTGTCAAAATACTAAATTCGTTTAACATTTTGCTGTACACACAGTAGGAAAAGTGTCACAGAGAAAAATAAATAAAATACGACATCTGTCATTTAAAATTATAAGCTAAGCAAAATATAAACAAAACCGAATTGAACGTCCTTCAAGGACAGCGCATCCACACTTTGCTCCATCCTTATTCTGCTCGGTCACTCATCGACAACCTGCCTGTTCTGTCTGAGGGCCGTATATTTACCACAGGTACAGCCTGTGTGCAATCTTTATGCACATGCTGCGCACAGACCACACAAATAAAACATGTGACGTTTAAAGCATGCGTGCAGCACATGCATAACAGTCCTGAGCGCAAGCTGTACCGACGGTCAATAAGAATAAAGCGCAGATATGCTGTTCTAAATGGACGTCGGGAACGGGATATTATTAGACCGCCCACTCCCGTTCAAATTACACCAGAGTTACCGACCGCTACCGCGTTTTATTCGGAAATTTAATCCCGCGGCGCAAAAAATCCGGTCGGGTACAGATCTAATCAGTGGTTCAACCTTAATTTTATGAAGCGATGAGAATACTTTTTGTGCGCAAAGAAAAACAAAAAACAATGACTTAATTCAACAATTTCTTCTCCCGCATCAGCCGATCGCGCCAGGTTGGAGAGTATCATACGTAAACAATGTATGCTGTTCTGTGTCAGCAGCACCGTATGCGGATACGCTGTTTACGCTTTGATCTTAACGAAAACAACGTATCCGTGTTCATACGTTGTTTACGTATGTGATACTCGCCCAAAATGGCGCATAGTATTCAACGGAATTGTTGAATACAAGTCATTATTTTAGTTTATCTTTGCGTTACAAAAAGTATTCTAGTAGCTTCGTTAAAAGTTAAAGTTTCAACCACTGAGGTCACATGGATTATTTAACGAATCCATTGCTATGTTTCTAGAGCCTTGATAGGGAAGGATCCTGCTCGCGCGGACTGCGATCAAAAATATCTAAACTTGTGTTACGAAGATGAAATGAAGGTCTTAAGGGATTGGAAGACATGAGTGTGAGTAACCTAATGGACCAGACATTTCATTTTTGGGGTGACTATACTTTAATGTTTTGCATCATTTTTATACATAAGCTTGTTGGTCTCATTCAGTATGATTACAGTGAGAATATGGAACTCACATTAAGGCTGTTTGCGCTCAGGAACCTGGAAGACTGCTGTGTGATAATGGAAACACGGAATTCTGCAGTCTATCAGAAATTCCTGAAGGAGAATGTCCGGCCATCTGGTCGTGACCTCAAGCTGAAGCGAACTTAGGTTCTGCAGCAGGACAATGATCCAAAAAAAACCAGCAAGTCCACCTCTGAATGGCTAAAAAAAAACAAAATTAAGGTTTTGGAGTCAAAGTCCAGACTTAAATCCGATTTAGATGCTGTGGCATGACCTTAAAAAGAATATTCATGCTCGAAAACCCTCCAATGTGGCTAAATTACAACAATTCTGCATAGATGAGTGGACCAAAATTCCTCCACAGCGCTGTAACAGACTCATTGCAAGTTATCGCAAACGCTTGATTGCAGTTGTTGCTGCTAAGGGTGGCCCCAACCAGTTATCAGGTTTAGGGGGCAAACACTTTTTCACACAGGGCCATGTAGTTTTGGATTTGTTTTCCCTTAATAATAAAAACCTACATTTAAAAACTGCATGTTGTGTTCACTTGTGTTATCTTTTATTAATATTTAAATTTGTTTGATGATCTGAAACATTAAAGTGTGACAAACACGTAAAAAAATAAGAAATCAGTAAGGGGGCCAACACTTTTTCACACCACTGTATACCACATTCCTATGATGGTTTCCTACGATCATTATCGGCACTCCCTGAATTCCCAGTAAAAACTATTCTCACAAGCATCCGCCTACATATTATTAATGTCACATGACTAAGATAAGTTTGAACTTGATCATTTTTTGTAGATTATGCAATGTTGAGATATTTCACTGTAGTTTCACTTTTAATCAAGTACAGACTTCCTGCTATTGTTCATTTTTGCAAAGCATGTTTCTGCAGCACATTGTGCCGCCAAGACTGTTGATGGGAAGCTCAGTTTGATTGCTTCCGCACTCCAGGAATGGTTTCACTGTCACTTTCTTGCTGCTGCCTGGATAAATTTTAAGACCTACTGTGGCATTTGATTTCACCAAATCCAAAAAAGTCATCCAGAACATACTGCTGCATAAATTAAGGAAAAATACAACATTGCTCCAAAAAAAACTAAAAAACTACTAGAGCTCATGGCTGCCATAGTGGCTCTCACAAACTGCACATCACAGCAAACATCTCTATTATAGGATTTTACTTTCATCTACCCTTAAAGAAAGAGAATGAAAATAGCATCTGATAGTAATAGGACTAGCTCTTGTTCCTGTGTCAGTGTCATATTTAAAAGAAAAAGCATTAGAAGTAGCTCAGATGTCTTTAGACAGCAGGGCCAACTACAGGGCTATCGGTTGCTGAAGGAAGCTGAAATCTGTCAACCTGTCACTGGGTTCACTGGATTTCAAAAGCACCATATCCTCTCTTCCTTAAAGCATCTCAAACAAGTGTGCAAGTCACATTAGAAAGCTGAATGAGTAACTTTAACTTCTGCATTGCAAATGTTGATTCACTCTGACAAAACAAGTACCAAACCCTTGATGACTATATACTTTGAAAAGTCAAATCTCTATATAAGCTAAGTTTAATATGACCATATGTTTTCTTGATCGCTGGTCTTTGCAAACCATATTCCTAATTGCTTTCCAATACACTGGCAAGCTTTCTATGAAACCTGTGGTAGATTACTGCCAAAAGTTACCACTTTATTAAAAAAAAAAAACTTTACAAAATTTTTAACGGTATTGTATATTTGAAAGCATTAGAAATTTTGATTCATATATATTCGCTATTTACAAACAAACTCCTGAGGTTTTAAGCAGTATATGGTTAGTAATGATATGTTAATGTCGGTTAAGTGTTACCTCATCAATAATTACTGGAACGCGTCTAATAATTATAATACTATAATATAATATTAACCAGACCAAACTGTATTAGGAGCCTATATAAAAGTCACATCTTTAACAGTTTACTGGGGTTTATTCTGCAGTCTCTAAAGACTCTGTTACCGTTAGCTAACTAACATTAGCCTGTCGAATAACCCGCTCCAGTCATTAACTTTGTGCTTCACTGCGTGTGTTTACTAACCTGATTACAAGCTATTTTCACACGCTTCACAAAACATAACAACGCGTGAGCCTACATTCATCTTTAGCAAAAACACACATTAAAGAGTCATAGTTTACAGCTCGCAAATGGTCCATTTTCAATCTCGCCTGTATTAAGTAGGCTAGTGAAATGCTGTATTCGTTAGGCTTCTATAGTAAACGCATCACAGATGTGATAAGCGAAAAACAGTTTGTGGGTTAATCGTTTACTCACCGGTGGAATCCCCATCATCATCATCATCATCTTCACGCACGATTCAGCCATGAAACTCCGCGGGAAAAATCCAACATACTTCGTGCCATATAAGCAAGCGACAATGTCTTTGACATCTGCAGGATATCTTCAGGCACAGCTAGGCCATTTTCCAGTGCTCCAAAGAAGTGGAGGAAGAAGTAGTTTGTGCGACAGCTCTCGTATATCCCTCCCCCAAAGGTTTAATGGAGAAGGTTACTACGAACTGCAGCAAAGGTGGGACATTTTGGCTCAAGCTACGCTGAAGCGGCGTGAAATTCCCATGCTAGCGACTTTCATTTGAGCCAAGATGGCGTCTGTTTCTGGGGTGGTAAGCGCTTCACGGCGGGTGACACAACCGTGGCACTGGATCCAGAGGAAACATTACCGCGGGGCGGCACCCGAGTCCGCGTGGCGTCGTTACGATGCAACAATGTATCGTCTTCAGAGCTCGGATTCACATTTGGCAATTAACTTATAAGAAATAAACAGATATTGAGCAACTGGACAGTGCGAGTATTTAAGTACACGTTTGTTTGATTCGATATTTCCGTTTTATACATTTCAAGCATACATTTAAGAAGTGGTTGCTGCAAATATGTAAAAGTGTCTTATAGATATAATTAAAATTCTGAATTAATTTCCGAATGTTGCACTGCCATTTGTTATTGATCTTTTGTTTTCATTTCTTCCACTGTGCTTTATATCATGTTAAACTTTCAGAGCTGTTTGAAAGTTATTTAAATTCCTGAATGCTTATGAGAAATTATAGAGAAATTGCACCAACCAGTTGCTTATTCAAAAGCATTCTAGTTTATCAATATGTAAGCTCAAATATTTAGTTCATACATAAAAAATTATGCTTATATAAAACTGAATATAAACCTTTTAAATAATAGAAAGGATAGCACAAAGTTGTCTGAAAGGCAGGGTTTGTTGTCAACGGTGTAATTTGCTTTATACAAGAGTGAAACTACAAATACAAATACGTGACTACGAATGTCGAGAGAAAAAGAATGCATCTCTGTGGTACATAAATACTGTGCTGTGGAAGACTTGGCTCATGAATATTAATTAGATTAAGTGATTGGACGCTCCAGGAAGGTTACCAAGCAACGTCAACTTAAAACGATTAATATTCATGAACTATTAACATGCGTCTCATGTCCCCAGCCTCGCTCTAGAGCGACACCAAGCGTTCATTGCGTCAAGTACACAAGCATATTTATGCACAGTATTTGTTCTGCTTTTAATCCTTTTGAAACTTAAAAAAAGGAAAGAAAAAGGAAAACAATTAGCCTAATGTGTTTCGTTATGGAGTATGTATGCAATGTAGTCACTCTCTGACACTATAACCTATTGTATTGCACTGCCATAGTAGGCTTACTCGGCTGAAACAGCAAAATGTCTGATATGTGATGAGGCTAGATGCACGTGGCCACATAGGGCCTTACTGAACTTACTGAATAGTCTGCAACTAAATAAGCAAATAAATAAATGTGTTGAACTTGTTAAGCTTAAATCTCTGCAATTAGTAAAAGTGGAAGGTGTGAGTGACATATGCTCTTTCAAGACACTTATAGTGTCCAAAAATTTGCATAGAGATGGGTTGTATTATTATAACCAGAAATAAAGAATTGGATGCCAGGTGTGAATCAACAGATTCACAAGACATTCAATATAAAACTATTAAAGAAATTGGTCTCATATTGGAGAATTCGATGGCAGAATGTCTACATTAGAAAAACCCAAACTGATGGCATAAATTAAACTGCTATTAAACTACATATTATATCAGTTCCTTTTCAACTAATAAAAATGAATGCAAGCCAACAAAGTTTGCCTTCACATAAGCAGGCTTTCAAGAGTTATGTTCCGCACTCTAATTAAACTGTTGGAGGTAAATGCCTATATATTCAGTGAAAAAAGCCTTAGAGATGTAGCCCCAGCTGTTAGTGGGACAGAAGAAGAGGACGAGCAGAAGGAAAAGCAGCATGAACACAACACTCACAGATGCAGTACATTTAATCGACTTGTCCTACATAACACGTTCAGCACATAGATTTACAAGGTAATGTTACATGGTCCTAATTTTTGCTTGCCCTATGAGGACAGAGAATTAAACCTGCAAATAGGTGTAATCTCATAATATTTAAGTTTAGTAGTACCTATTGGATTACACATACAGGTGCATCTCAATAAATTAGAATGTCGTGGAAAAGGTCATTTATTTCAGTAATTCAACTCAATTGGTGAAACTTGTGTATTAAATAAATTCAATGCACACATACTGAAGTAGTTTAAGTCCTTGGTTCTTTTAATTGTGATGATTTTTGGCTCACATTTAACAAAAACCCACCAATTTTCTATCTCAACAAATTAGAATATGGTGACATGCCAATCAGCTAATCAACTCAAAACACCTGCAAAGGTTTCCTGAGCCTTCAAAATGGTCTCTCAGTTTGGTTCACTAGGCTACACAATCATGGGGAAGACTGCTGATCTGAAAGTTGTCCAGAAGACAATAATTGACACCCCTCACAAGGAGGGTAAGCCACAAACATACATTGCCAAAGAAGCTGGCTGTTCACAAAGTGCTGCATCCAAGCATGTTAACAGAAAGTTGAGAAGGAAAAAGTGTGGAAGAAAAAGATGCACAACCGAGAGAACTGCAGCCTTATGAGGGTTGTCAAGCAAAATTGATTCAAGAATTTTAGTGAACTTCACAAGGAATGGACTGATGCTGGGGTCAAGGCATCAAGAGCCACCACACACTGACGTGTCAAGGAATTTGGCTACAGTGGTCGTATTCCTCTTGTTAAGCCACTCCTGAACCACAGACAGTGTCAGAGTTGTCTTACCTGGGCTAAGGAGAAGAATAACTGGAATGTTGCCCAGTGGTCCAAATTCCTCTTTTCATATGAGAGCAAGTTTTGTATTTCATTTTTGAAACCAAGGTCCTAGAGTCTGGAGGAACGGTAGAGAAGCTCATCCCCAGGTTGCTTGAAGTCCAGTGTTAAGTTTCCACAGTCTGTGATTATTTGGGGTTCAATGTCATCTGCTGGTGTTGGTCCATTGTGTTTTTTGAAAACTCAAGTCACTGCACCCGTTTACCACTAATATTTTGGAGCATTTTCCAGCAGGAGTTGGCACCTGCCCACACTGCCAAAAGCACCAAGCTTGGTTTAATGCCCATGGTGTTGGTGTGCTTGTCTGCCACAACTCGACAGACCTGAACCCCATAGAGAATCTATGGGTTATTGTCAAGAGGAAAATGAGAAAAAAGATACCAAAAAATGCAGATGAGCTGAAGGCTGTCAAAGAAACCTGGACTTCCATACCATCTTAGCAGTGCCACAAACTGATCACCTCCTTGCCATGCCGAATTGAGGCAGTAATTCATGCAAAAGGAGCCCCTACCAACATTGAGTACATGTACAGTAATTAACATACTTTCCAGAAGGCCAACAATTCACTAAACTTTTTTTATTGGTCTTATGAAGTATTTTAATTTGTTGAGATCGTGAATTGGTGGGTTTTTTTTCAATGTGAGCCAAAATCATCACAATCAAAAGAACCAAAGACTTAAACTACTTCATCTGTGTGCTTTGAATTTATTTAATACACGAGTTTCACAATTTCAGTTACTGAAATAAATTAACTTTTCTATGACATTCTAATTTCTTGAGATGCACCTGTATTAGGCTAGTACTGTACTATTTTTATTTCTTTTAAATTACTTTTGACCTAACATTTGAATGGGATTGTTGTTTACTACATTGATTTAAAAAATAAACAAATATATTTACTATTCTTAACATCATCAAGTTATTTAAACAGTAATTTACATCAGGTTGGTTAATGAAAGCACTGTAACAGAGTGAAAAGAATAAATGAAATCAGAAAAATGTCAAATAAAACAATAAAGTTTAAAATAAAATGCAAAATAAACATGAAAACTTTTAAAAATGTCAAGGTGATGAGCCAACTCCAATGTGTTTTTAAATAATAATAACTACTCATGTAAAATCTCAAGTAAATATTTTTGGTCAGGGTGTTAGGATGACACAAATGGTCCCCTGCATTATATGAACAAACTTATATAAACTTAAAACAGAATGACATAACACAAAGCCACAGTCCTCCAGGTTTTTGATTATTTTTGTGGCAGACTGCTAGAATCATACTAGGATGATGACGGGATTAATGAAGAAATTTTACATAGGTATGACCTTGCCATAATTATTCACTCCTACATGGTCTCAGTGATTGAGTTGTCTTTTGTCCCCACATTCCAAATCTGATTTTCAAAGTCTCTTTAAGATCACCAAGAATTATTTTAGCAGATTCGTTCATATTCAAGTTCCTAAGCAATCTGTCAGAGCCTCTCCCTAATGTTCTCCTCTACAGCTCATTTTAGTCTGAACTGGATCTGTTTACCTAATTACACATTAGTCGTCACTTTAATTTTCTTCTTCATTGCGCACATTTGAGATCTCATGAATAATATAAGTACCCCATCTAGAACCATAAACTATTTCAAACCACAATCGTTGTCATTTTCCTGAACCATCTTAACCTGACAGAGAGTGCTAAGTTCCCCCCATTCAGCTAATCAGCAAAAAGCATAACAGTATCCCTATCATACAGGCAAAAATTCAAACAGTTTTCTGCTCTTTAGATATGGATGCCACTGTGCCATGATGAGATTTTCCCTTGACTCTCTGACATCATGGCTTCTTGGAATTGGTGAGGAAATTTGTTCAAAAATACAGTAAAAAGACATCAAATACACAGTTCATATTGTGACATTTGTTTATATTTAAAATAACTAGTTCTCTTAAATATTTAAAATGTAATGTTTTCTTATCTTCCGTGTCCTTGCAGATGATCCTGCAGAAATATATGGGAAAGTCGTGCCTAATGTTCGAGAGTCACATCGTAACCAAATGTTACCAGTTTACATTGTTTGCAAGTTCGAGTCCCCCCCCCCCACCTCCGTCCCCGGCAGGGATTGTAGGTGGGCGTAGTGAATTTACAGCGCTCTCTTCCACCTTCAATAACACGGCTGAGGTGCCCTTGAGCAAGGCACCTGAACCCCCAACTGCTCCCCGGGCGCCGCAGCCTAAATGGCTGCCCACTGCTCCGGATGTGTGTGTGTGTTTGTTCACTGCTGGTGTGTGGGCAATTCAGGATGATTAAATGTAGAGCACTTGATGCCTAGTATGGTTAACCATACTTTGGCCACCTTTACTAACATGCTGAATCTGTAACATGCTTAATATTTTTGTGTAAATGGTATGCAGTTCTTCGACGAATACGTTCGAAGAACAGCAATTTTTTAATCTTTTGTTAATATTATAAATGTATTTTCTGTCATTTTTGATCAATTTAATGTGACCTTGCTGAATGAAATTATTCATTTCTATTTCAGACTATTTTCCCAAATTTTTGAACAGTAGTGTACATGTCTTCTACTATTAAATCCACTGCAGTAAAACTGTCTGCATAGCGCATTCGTTAAGGATACATACTGTACATTTCAAAGTAGAAGTAAAGCTAAATTTTTAGTTCAGTGTTTAGATGAAAACACTATCCACACCACAAAGTAAATTAAAATATATTGAAATATTTAGATATGTCCATTTAAAAAAAAAAAAAACATCAAATGTGGTAATATACAAATAGATGAGGACAAAGTACGTGTTATTAAAGAGAATATATTTAAATATTTTCTTAAATAGGTTGTCACTGATGCATTGACATCAGTGTTTCAATGCAATACAATTTTGGATTAATGACAAGGTTTTTTGTTGTTGTTTTTTTACAAAATATTGTAAATACTATTTTTACACAAAATATATTATATACACAAACATTTCATAATTATAACTTGGAGTGTATAGATAAAGTGACCTTTCCTGTGTGTGCACTGCACCACCTCCGCATTGTCACACATTCTGTCGCAGTTATCTTCCATGTGCTATCACACCATGTAGAGTCAATTCAACCTTCATGCAGGCTATAAAATAAATATAATCTGTGATATATATGTAAAAAAAACAACAAAAAAAACATGTAGCACTCACCAGAAACTGACTATTCAGTTCAGAACAGTTTGTCTGTTTTAAAAATTAAATGGGTGCATCTCAACAGGTGAGTCAGTTCAGCTATGATCCAGCAGATGGCACAGTGTTGTCGTTTATGCATCATGTACTTTCTCCTCTGTAAGTCTCTGATCTCCGGCAAAGTGCATGGACTTCCATTGCCTTGAAGTTGGACCATTGTTAAAATTGATTGGGACTGTCTGGTCCCATTATACAAGGTTGAAGAAAAACTGAGATTAGAAGTCAGTTTTTCAGTCTAGCACCTCTTTGCCATCTCTGCAATGAGCCACTCCAGTTTGCCAGTTAGCAGAAGCCCAAAGTGCTTCAACACCAAACCAAAATCCTTAGAGGGCTGACCTAGACATAGCTCTGCCTGGGGCCCTACCTGCTCCCCCTGCTGGACGAGACAAAGATGGACAGATAATGAAAATGGTGTTCAAGCTAAAAATAGTCATAGCAGTCATGTTGAAGCAGGGAAAAACAGAAAGGATTTTAACGGACGAAAATGACTGAGCTACTTTGGAAGATTACTGGGTCATCGCTGAGATCACTGAAAACACCAGCTTTGATTCTCACATGAAGTAGGTTAATTATGTTTTGCAAATAAGCAAAAAACTGCAGTCCAGCATCTCCCCACAGTACGTGCTTTAATCTAGGAGTGGCGGTATGTATATTTTATCAGCAGGGCATGGCTGTAATGCACTTCAGAGAGTACCGTGTAACCATCATTCTCATTGGTCAAATATGTCGCTATCTTCCCTTCTTTCCTGGGGAAGGAAGGCAGAGGTCACCAGGACTCAAAGTCACCAAGATGACGAGACAAATCAACAAAGATTCCGGGAAGGCAGGATATTTTCATTGAGAACTACATAGTACACCAACCACATTCAAATATGGGGAAAATTCCATTTGCGTCTTTAAGCTAAAAACTTTTTCCAAGCAATTTTTCTTTCCCTTTACAACTGTCACCTGTTCACTTGTTTTCATAAAAATAAAATTACATAAATTTAATTACATTAACTTACAATACATGATTAACCCTATTAGTTTTGAATGAACAATTATAATTAGTCTAAGAATTAAAGAAAAAGAATATGAAAATTAAATATTATACGCACACGTTTATATATCACACACCTTATTAAATATATATAATTAGAGCAATATTTATTATTTGTTGTTTCCCATTATTTTCTTTAATACTTCAATTACTATATTATATATCTAATATATATATATATATATATATCTATATATTATGATATATCCTATAAATACTCGAATAAAATAAATATAAATACAAATAATCATTTATAATACCTAGCTTAAATTTACAACCGATTATGTATATACATATATTAGATATATATTATTATTATTTTTTTATATATAATATATAGGTTTTAGATGTATCCGGCCAATTACTGCATTATTGTAGTAATTTAATTATTATGTGAATTATTCTATATTTTGTCTTTGAGTTATTGATTGATTGTTGACTATGTATATTTTTTACATAATACAGTACATATACAGTAGACTCTATTTTTAGATGTATTTATTTTTGTGAGGTCAGATGTTGTAGTCAGTAAATGCTATGCCCTCATTCTTCATTCTGCAAGTCAATATCTGCTCCTATGTGAGTGAATTCCTCAAGAGACTCGCAATCTGTCTGCATGCTTTAAGTCTCTGTGCCAATATCTATCTGAGTTGCAGCACAAGGTTGAACTGGTCGTCCTCACCTCAATGTGGAGTAGTCTTACTACATGCAAGTAGTTGTTGATACTGTGTTCCAAGCGCTCCAGCAGAGTGAGTCCACAGCCAGGTTGGCTGAGTGTCCTGGCAGACCGCACATCCTGCGCTAGAGTCCCCAAAGACAGCAGGATCTCAGCCCTCTGCTCATGCACCTGGAACACACACACAGGTGTCTCAAAGAGTGTGTGCCCGAGAGCAGCGTGAGTGGGTTGATGCTCTAATGGAGGGAGTGTGTGGGAGTGGGCTGCACTGAACGACTCACTGATTTTCTCTCCCAGGTTGCTTTATGAATTCTGATGCATGGTAATTTAATATAAGACGGCAGAGCATCTACAGCACTGCAGACTACCTGTAAAGGGAGTGAAAAGCAAAGCCTATCAAATGTCTCACCGGTGGATAGACAAGCAGAGATGTAGACGCTGAGAAGTCAGAGCGGCAAACTGTCAAACAAACACAGAGTCAAGTCAATAAGACAATGGATGATGCCAAGACGGAAGAAGACAGTAGAGAATCAAGCCAGACAGTTAACATGCAAATAGGTAGACTGACAGATATCTGTCAAGTGAAGTGTAGCATGCAAACATCAAATGAGGCCGAGCTATTAAAGCAAAAAGAGTAACTTGGTATTGATTCCTGCAGTTTTTTCTAACATAAACACAAATATATGGTGGTGACTTGAACAATTATTCAGTAGATTGGAGGACTTTTATAGCCTAATTCAATTGAAGGTTATTTGATTTTATTTTTGCACAAAATATAGGCTCCAGATGAAGTCAGATGAATATCTTCTCAGACCTTGTGCTTAAATAATATGGCTCAGCTGTCCTTGTAATGATCTCTCATGAGTTACTATGGTGTAAGGCAAGATTTTAAACATTGGGCGACAGAAAAACATCCCAAAGGCCCATTTTACACCAAGGATGATAACTATAATGATAGCAGCACAGAGTAATGATATCACAGGAATCACTTTCTAAATTATTTTTTTTCTAGCTGATGAATGGTAAAAACATCAGAACAGCCAATCAGAATATATCCTGCTTTAATCAAGCATTTAAAGTGGAAAATGACACGACTGCAGATTGTGCTTATAAACACAACACTATGCGTTGGTGTGGACACTGATAAAGTTATCATTATCGTTCTTGCTGTAAATGGATGTTTAAAAAAATAGAAAAAAACTCAAAGTAAAAGAACTTTTTACATCTGAAGTAGATTTCACAGTCTTACCATTTCCACTTGTAAGTCCTTCACCTTGTTCATCATTCTTCTGGCCTCGCTGTCACACACAAAGTCAATTGGTCTAGTGTGAACGTGAGACAGTTCAGAGGCAACCATGCTGAACACTACTACCAGCACTCCTATAAGACAACCAATCCAATGAGAAAATGAGAGTCTGAGAGTCTGTAATGCATTGTGTAACTCTGGGGAATACAATAATGAATTACGGTGGTAGAAGTCACAAAACACTCAATAACACTTTACAATAATTACGTTTACATTATTACATTATAAAATTATTAAATCAAAAGTCAATAGTTACATGAAATGGCTCTCTTTAATACTTGATTGTGATTGGCTGCGGCATTGACTGGTCAAATATTTTTCAATAATAAAGTGCAACAGCACGCCCACATTTCAAAAACCTTGATTCCGGAAGTATTTTCCCCTTCATTTTACCCAAAGACATTAAAGTAAGTCTTCATTAAAAAGCTATAAGCTATGAACCAAACCAAGCTATGAGTACAATCACACAATTCAATTTTTAAAGTCAAAATGTAGTTGATTGGACATCGGCACAGTAAATGCAAATGCAACGTTTGTCTGACGTCATGTCCAACGTCAACCTGACATTATATTGACATCCTGTACCTACTCGGTAGAAGTTCAGGGCCCACATTCACAAAATATCTTCACAAAGCTAAAATTAGCTCATAACTTGCTGATTTAGGAGAAAATCTTAAAAATAATGGCAGTGTCAGTCCTAAATTTAGGGCTCCTACATTTTTGCTCTAATAGTATTTCACAAAGCGTTTTAGCACTAAAACTATCTCCTAAATTTGTGAAATGTTAGGAGTAGTGAAGAGGACTTCTAAGTCACTAAGACCAAACCACAAACTATCCTAAAATGGCTGTTGCTGCAGTTTGGTTTTGGCGGTTATCCCAACTCCAGATTTTCCTTTGATTATATCCTTGTTTTCATAAACCAGTTGGGCAAGAAGTAACAGCTGTTCTTGCATCCAGTTTGGATTTCTTTTACATCTACATGTCTTACAGTTTCTTCCCTCAGGCAATCCATCTCATGAACACTTAACAATAACTGTGGAACACACACTAGTTATACACTCATACACTTATTTATCTAACACACATACTCATTCTACACCTCAAATTTGCACATAATATATAGTACCTGTACATACAAAAACTGTCTATTGTAATATATCTGCACATACAATTGTCGATTTATATATTTTTATTCCTTATTTGCTTATTTACTGAATGAAAACATCCCGCCAAGTTTTAAATCGGAAAGTGCACCGTGTATAAAGTTATTGTCTCTCAAAAGAAAGAGTCGACTCTGAATCATTGAAACCAGTTGTTTTTAAAATGAATCTTAAGCTGTTTCATGTTGACCTCAACATTAAACATTTAGCGTATTGCCCGCCCACTTGTTGGTCTTTTCGCATTGGTCTGAATGAAAATGTAAATTCATTCTTTGCCACTAGGAGTTTTCCACTTTTTGTAGCTGGTAAAAATAGCGTTTCCACAGTAATGCTATAAACAAAGCAGCACTGCGCTAACAAACGCTGCTTTATCAGGCATTACAGGCATGATGAAACTAAACTTGAGATCAATCGGACCAATCACCGCAGATTAGCGTCAGCAAAGGAGGGGTTTGGACAAATGAACGTTTGGGAGTCCTTGAGCAAATAAGGTAAAAATAAATGCATATTATAAGACAATGAAAGTGTTTTTTGACCTTGCATGCAGGTCAACCTGTTGTTGGGGACTCCCAAAATATGAACCTTTCATAACCCATAATAGGGGCACTTTAAGACTTCTCTCTATGTTTGTCTCAGCAGCTTTGTGAATAGTTTTTAAGAGTAAACTCTTAGCTAAAAACTTTTACTGCTATTTAGGAGAACTCTTAGTGGTAAGATCAAATGTTTTGTGAATACGGGCCCTGGAGTCTACAATTCCAAAACGAAAACATCAGAACCGGTGAGAGATGTAACAAGATGAGATAAGGACGTAAAACAGAGTCGTGTTACACTGTATCTAAATTTGCTAGTTAACAATAAATGAATCAATACTGCAGTGTTCATTTTGTTACGGTTTCTGCGTTATAATGACCATTTAGCTGAAGTTTTAAGATAATCTGTCAAATATGTCATGTCCATGTACCCGTGCAAACAGCTGGTCATTATAGTAAAATAGGTTTATTTTAATGACCTGACCCAAAACTCAAATTCATCAGCACTTAATAAATACATTTTTATAGAGAAAGTATTTTAAAAGCCGCTAACACTTATCTTCACGACCAGTTCTGTAAAAGGAAGCCGTCATTCATGCGTACTTACTTAAATCCATGCCCTGTTACAACATGAGATCTCTTCATTTGCGTTGCTTTCCATTGGAGAGCGTCTTTTTTGAAGAAGTAACGCGAAAACGCCCACCGAGATGTGCGCTCCTCCACTATATTGACTACATTCATCATGTGCATCGCCCCCACACTTCTTGACTTCTGAATCTTCCTTTCCCAGCTGAGACGTTTGTTATCTCGTCTCTGAACATGCCCCGACGTCCCTACAGTGAGTCACTGCACACCGAAGCCAAAATAAAAGTGAGGGTAACCCTGGGGTTGTAGTAGATACTGATGCAATTCTAAATAAAGAATTTTAAACAGACTTTTGGAAGAAAAAATAATAATAATAAGGTAGGCTGAACAAACAAAAGTTTGGTTCAGGTTAATTTTATTATGTGATCAGTCTTCTGCTTTCAGTGGATTTCCACATTCAGTAGGACATGCTTTGTATGTGTTCTTTCATTTATTTATACCTCCACACATATTCACACTTCATATTTTACTTTTTATATTTTTATTGATGCCATTGATTGTGCTAGTATATATTTGCTGTTTTATTGAATTTATATGTATAAAAATGTCATTGTGTACATAAAATGTACAGTATTCTATTTACTGTCATATGTACATTTGCAGTATGCATTACATTTGAAAATGTCAACCCACAAAATTGAAAAGTTTAATTGTGCCTATTTGTAAGTAAAATCAAAGTGGTGCCGAAGTCACCACCTGTATTGATATTACTCTTAAAACATTTAGGCCTGGTTTCACAGACAGGGCTTAGACTAAGCCAGGATTAGGCCATAGTTCAATTAGGACATTTAAGTAATTTTTAATAACATGCCTTAGAAAAAACATTACTGGTGTGCATCTTGAGACAAAACAAAGGCACTGATATATTTTAACATGAGTGCAAGTTTTTTTTTCAGTTGAAACAGCTCAGACTTACATTTTAGTCTGGGACTAGGCTTAAGCCTTGTCTGTGAAACCGGGGGTTAATGTACTTACTATATCACAGAATAATATAAAAATGTAATATGATCAAGTGTGTAACAAGACAGATTGATGGCAACAAAAATGTGTTATCAGTCTACCTATTTGGATGGTAACATAATGATACAAACATGTTTAAAGGGATCTGTGTTTTTATAATTGTTCAAGGGCTTAAAGAAACCAGGTGTGTGTATGAATCAGCAGAGCTGAATGAGTGTGCTTAGACGGCCTACTTTCATGACCAGCCTTCTGGTGTCTCTGTCCCTTTGCGAGTTATCATAAATATTTGTTTTATTCAGCTGCAACATATCTCTTTGCCAGATTAAACACACACACACACACACACACAACTAAAATGAGCTTCAGCAGTAATTTCATTTCACATTTTTCAGTCTTAGTACAACACCTGTCACCTGTATGGCTATAATGTTCAAATGCATGCACAGATGTGTTTGCAGAAATATAACAGGTATATCTTCCTAACAAAACACCTGTTGTCTTTGGATTTGGTGAATTGTTGTAAACATGAGGAGATCATATTGCATTCACTGTTTATTTGCTGCAAATGTGAACACTGAGCCAGAATGGTGATAGTTATGTTTAAATACGAGAGAATGTTTGTTCTGAACATTAGCGCACACTGAAATTAGAGGATCTCACCACCCTCTCTCTTTCGCAGTGCAGAAACAATCTTCCGCTCAGTCACCCTGCAGCAGCCCACAAGTCACAGCTGTGAAAAATCAGGATGGGCAAAAAGCCTTTTCTGTAAGCCTTGGAGTCGCTGTGATCACGACAAGCTCAGAACACCATCAGTAATGACTACAACACCACATGTGAAATATGTTCCATATAGATCATCTTCCCCTTAGATAGATGGATGGTAGGACAGATGGATGATTGGACATCCGGATGGTAACTGGTTTCTACATCCCATGATAGATAGATAGATAGATAGATAGATGGATAGATGGATGGATGGATGGATAGATGGATAGATAGATAGATTGGACATTACCGATGGTAATTGGTTTCTACATCCCATGATGATAGATAGATGATAATAGATAGATAGATAGATCGATAGATAGATAGATCGATAGATAGATAAAGATAGATAGAATGGAGGGATTGATGGATGGATGATGACAGAGTTGTACAATCTGTATGGTAGTGTTTCTACCTCCCATGATAGATAGATATATAGTCAGATGATAGATATATATATAGATAGATAGATAGATAGATAGATAGATAGATAGATGGATGGCTGGATGGATGGATGGATGTTGGATGGATGGATGGATGATATGACACCGGAGGTAATGTTTTCTACCTCCCATGTACATAGATAGATAGATAGATAGATATATGATGGATGATAGATGGATGGATGGATGGAGGATGGAGGGACGGACGTATGATTGGAACATTGTGTTATTGGTTTCTACCTCCCATGATAGATCGATGTAGATAGATAGGATAGTAAATAGATATCTGGATAGATGGATGGATGGATGGTCGGACAGATGGATATTGGACATCCTGATTGTAATGGTTTCTACATCCCATCGATCGATAGATAGATAGATAGATACTGTAGACAAAGATAGATAGATAGATAGATAGATTGATGGATGGTTGGATGGATGATGGATGGATGGATGGACAGATGATTGGACATCTGGATGGTAAGTGGTTTCTACATCCCAGGATAGATAGATGATAGATAGATTGATGATAGATAGATAGATGGATGGATGGATGGATGGATGTATGGATGGATGGATTGATGGATGGTGGATGATAGGACAGCCGGATGGGAAACGTGGTTTTCTACATCCGGATACATAAATATAGCTAGATAATAGATAGATGGTGGATGGAAGGATGGAATGGATGTGGGACTGAACGACAGGATGATTGCATCTGGATGGTAACTGGTTTCTACTCATGATGATTCTCTTCCCCTTTGTAGATATGATAGATAGATGATAGATGGTGATGGATGGATGGATTGATAGACATCCGGATGGTATGGTTTCTACATCCCAGGTGGGGGATGTAGATACATAGATAGATAGATGGCTGGATGGGATGGATGGGGTACGGACGTGACGGACGGACAGATATTGGACATCTGGATGGTCAATGGTTTCTACATCCCATGATGAGATCTCTCCCCTTTGTAGATAGATTAATCGAAGATGGATATATGGATGGATAGATGGATGGATTGAATTGGATGGATGATGGACATCCGGAGGAAGGGTTTTCTACCGCCAGGATGGATGGAGGGATAGATAGATGATTGGCATCCTGATGGTCACTGTGTCTACATCCCAGGATGATAGATAGATAGATTGATGGAGGATGGATGGATGGCTGTATGGATGGATGTATTGATTGGATGATGGACGGACGGACAGCCAGACAGATAGATAGATAGATGATTGGACATCTGGATGGTAAGTGGTTTCTACATCCCATGATAGATAGATAGATAGATAGATAGATAGATAGATAGATATAGATAGATAGATAGATAGATGGATAGATAGTATCAGATAGATGTAGATGATTGAATGGATGGAGAGGGGAGGGAGGGAGGGACGGACGGATGATTGGACATCTGGATGGTAACTGGTTTCTACATCCCATGGTAGATCATCTTCCCCTTTGTAGATAGATAGATAGATAGATGATAGATAGATAGATAGACAGACAGACAGACAGACAGAGAGATATAGATAGATAAAGTGAAACTTAGTAAGCACTTTAAAACTTAACATTCTGTCCAAATGACATCAGCACAATGCACTGATGAAGACAAATGCGCCATCACATGGCATTGATGACAGGTAATAGGAACAGAAGTGGAGTCAACCCGCAATAACTAAACCAGTGACGGAACCCGCATTGCATCACAGAATCAATTCCTGGCCAGTGCACGCGCCCCAGGCTCTGCCGGCTTAATTACTCCTTTACCTATCAGCGCGTGCAGTGCACACTAATCCGAAGCGTTTATGTGATGCATTAACACCGACAAGTATGTTTTAAGGGAAGCGCTTGGCTTTTTTGAAGTTTAGCTTCCAGTCTGAGGCGAATTCAAAGACGAGCGAGAGGCATCGGCAACAGGGCACTGCCAATTCACCCGCGAGGACAATTACACAGAAAGTGTCTTGATCGTCTAGACGAACAATTGGGACCGAACAGCACTGACGTCATTACTCGATACTGATTGCGTTGTTCTAATTGTGTGGAGATTTCTTACATTTTTGCGTCATTAAATGGAGCGGCGTAGGTGACGTTTGGACTGTTGCGTTCAAGAGGAGCTCTTACCAAGACTAAAAGCCGGCGCGGAGAAATGTAAGTAGCCGCCAAAGACGAAATAGCAACCTGTTAAGGTGTCCAATATTGCTGCCGATAAACTGCGCTGTTAAAGCGCGTTAGAAGTCACTCAACTGCCATTAGAACAACCCGTTAGCCTTTTTGAAGCTTTTGCATGTCATTCGAAGGGCATTTGATCGACTTGGTTATCTTGTGGAGCTCAAGGGCACAGTGTTATTCGTGCAGGGAGTTGAACAGCCGCCTGATTCTCTTGTCTAGATCCTCTAATGAGGACACATAGGCACAATTTTGTCAGACCGACTCTATGCAAGATGATGTTCTATCGCTCTCAAGAAACCATGTGGATTCAGTCGTTTATATATTTACATCCGATGTCCCTTCAAGGTCCTTCCTTTGTGTTGGAGTAGCTAATCTGAAGCGCAAGACAATTTTTATTTATATTTGCATCTACATAGTTTAAAACTGAAATCGATATCTCCACCTCTGCATTCGTTTAGGGGACAAATTCCGTTGAAATGGGAAATTATAGAGTTCACTTCACATTCAGGAGAGTGAAAAATCTCATAACTTGGAGAGAAACTTTATCTCCCAACTTGATTGATTTGGTATCATGTGGAGTTGATAAATAGCTATCAATTCAAGTTTGATTAAAAAAATTATGCACGCAGTAAATTTATGGTAAAAATGTCAGCTGTATTTGCTAGAACTTTACCATAAAAGTACACTGAAGATATTACAAGCATTACATGATGGCATTTTGGAGACCAAATTCACAGTTTCTAAGTGTATATGTCATTCTGCTATGTAATGTGTTATAATAACCTATCTGATGTATAATCTGTTTGTTGTAATGTGCTGATAAGATACAAATGGTACACTGGAAGGCCACATGATGACTTAAAGTTCAGCAACATTGGCCTCTCCAGCAACAGTGACTAATAATAACTTGAAGACAGAGCACAGTGTTGCCCACACAAACACAAAACACCATCAGGGTAACTCACATGACACTAATGTAACACATTAAACATTAAAGTCACCATGAAATCAAAACGGACAGTTTTGATTTTTTATTTTTAATGGAATACTGTAGTGTTTATTATAAATAATTTATCCGCACTTCATTATTATTATTTTTTTAATTCATGTGCCTTCGTAATCTTTAATCAAAAACGTTAACCTCCCCCCCCCCTCAAAACGACTCATCTTCTCTTCTGGTCACGAGCTATGGCGCAAGGGTGGAGCTAGTGACGTGAGGGGTAAACGCTGGGATAAACAACAGGGGGAAAAGCTGAAGCTGATGCTGATGCTTCACTTTATAGCACTGATACTAGGCATGAGGGAGTACGTTACCCCTAAACATTGAAAAGATATTAGGATATTACGACAACATTACTCTTAGGACATTGCACTACTACTAATTTTTTTCATGAATATGACCTGATGGAGGACGTCCCAGTCATTCAGGCAGTCTCTCCTCTCTCTCTCTCGCACGGGCGCAGCTGTTTTAAGGGCATGTTTGTGCTGTTGATCGTCGTCGTCATCCTTAATAAATAAAACAGTTATTCATGTTTGGGTGTTGTGTTGGCTGTGAATCCAGTGGAGAGAAATCCCTCACCACTAACTGCAAACTGGCATTCAGATCTGCCTCCATTTTGTTAGCAACGCCCCAACTTCAAACGATCCAATCAATTCCCGAAAGACGAAATCAAGTCCCGCCCTCTCATTTCAGATGCCGTTTCACTCAGATATGCGTCACAGTAGAGAAGAAAATCACAACTTCCGTTTCATGCCGACTTTAAAAAATACTTTATATTGACAGTATTTTTACAGTATTCTATAGTGAAATTATATATGTATTATTTTTACTTAATATATTTTATTGTACTGTAAATAAATGCTTCATTAATTAACTGTTTAGTTGAAAAATTCATTGGCTTTTATAGCATTTGTACATTATTTGTCTGTTCAAATCACAAAATACAGTGTATTTCCAACCTGAATGTATTTACACTCGTAGAATTTTGAATGAGCTTTAACCATTTTGGCAGAGCAGAAGAGAGCCACACGCTATTGAGTTTTATGCACACTGGGTCTTATTCCCTGTCTGGGATGGCAATACTTGTATGTAATCTAATATCGACCCTTGTTTCACACCCCCACTACGGATCGACGTCTCATTTTCTCACCCAGACCCATATTTAAATAGTCAATGAACAAAATGTTCTTTTGAACTCTTTCGGGCTTCCACAATTTATTAAAAGAACATTTAGAAAGTTTTGTGCAAGATGCATCAAATTGGGTCAGTGTGTTAATGCTGAGGGCGTTGGAACACCCAATTCAAAGGAATGCAAACGGGCAGGGATGCTCACCTGTCCATACCTTTTTGTTTTGTTCTGTTTTGTTTCAAAATATCTTCTGTGTTCCACTGAAGATTCAGAACAACATTACATTGATTAAATAATGACAGAACTGTTGCTTTTTGGGTGGACTATGGGTGGACTATGCCTTTGGGTGGACTTGTGTCTGTGAAGAACTGTTAACCAGTGACATTAGAAATAGCAGTATTACCACCAGATATGACTTTGAAATGATCTGTTTGATGACAGCTGCAAACACAACGACATGTTGTTTCTATCAGTATTTATGAGGACAGGGATTTTGAGTTCTGTATGCATGAGCATGCATGGAGGAGAGAGAGAGCTCGAACACTTATACACAAAAACACTGCAGTGTTGCAAGAAAACTGTCAGAATTCACAGTGATACATTCATATTTCATCCCAGCCTGTGCCCCTGCTGTTCCCTGAGCTGGCAGTAGACCTGACCACAAAAGCCTCTGTAGGGAAATCTGTTTAACAACCTATTGGTTTCTTTCTCTCTCTCCAAGGAATTCTGTCTTTCATCCCATGAAGCCTTTGAGCTGTTGGTGCTCGTGGGCCAATGTATCCTATGCATTTCAAGTTTGCATCTATATTTATTATTTACTGTAATATTAATTAGCGGTGTAATGAACTGCCCATTGGCTCTCCACAGGCTTTCAAAGTGAAGATGCTCTATGTCATTCCATATCAGTTCATTTAGGAGGGTAACAGGTGCATCCCAATTTCAATAGAAAATTATTCAGCTCTTTGAGTATCCATTTAATGTTTTCTCTCATTGTAAATAACACATCTTTGCATGATGAACTGAAAACATATCTGTTCCTGTCTCGGGTCATTAAAACTTAGTCATAAAACAGCCTGGCATGCGTAATCTACGCGTTAAGTGCTTGAGTTCACGGTAGTGCAAAATAGCGATTACTCACACAGCGGTAGAAAATATATGTATTGATTTTTGACAATCGAGTCAACAGGTATGAAGTGTAGTAACCCCTGTCTTCCCACACAAAGTGGGTTTCCAGCGCGTTATGGCATATGTTGCAGTGCGCGCGCGGGAAGAGGGAAGAGTTCAGTTGACAGCTGCATAGGCTGCTGGGCTGGTTTCTGCGGAGAAGGACCTAATATTTAATTCTCGCTGTATGCACGCTTATGGCGCAAGACCGAGCCCCTCAGCGCATGCTTCAGTACCAGCAAACTCTGGTGAGTATGCTGGTAAGCGTGATTCGTTTTGTTTTTTATCGCGAAGCCAGCTGTTTTATGCGTAAAAGTATGACTGAGTAAGTGTAAAGCTGTGGGTTTATCTTAGTTATGAACGAAATCACACTTTGAATTGCTTAAGTAGGCAATAATACTTAAGTTGAATAGCGAGAATGTAATTATTGTTGGCCAGGAGTGTAAAAGCCGGATGATATTTCATTTGTGTTGCTTGGCATTTGTAACAAACTTCTATGCGTTTCCAGCTAATTAAGTCATTTGTTTGTTGATATAGGAGGAAATTCAAGTTTGCCGAGTCCACAATAACATTTGAGGCATAACTAATGGCATCATGAGTTCATCCACATTTCAAGTTTAAGGGCATCATCAAAGTCCCCCCTTCATCCCTGTTTCATCCCTCTAGTGCCCCTCCTACTTCTGCTTTTGCACTTGTGGACTAAATGTAGATCCACTCTGAATATTAATTGACTCATGCACCAGTTTCCCCCCCTCCCCCCATTTCTGTCACATGGTGATTGACAGCTGTACCCTGGAGCACTTGACAGGGATATCTCTATATTCAGGCAGATATGAAGAGAAGAGGAACTGGAGAAGGACACGTTCAAACGGTCGGTTTGGGGTACAGTCTCTTCATTCTGCGCCAAAATCCCCTGCTTCACCCCTCCCACTAACATCCATCTATCTGAGCAAGTTTTTTTTGCACTGTTATGACAAATGCGTTTGCATAATGAAGGTAGGCGTGAAGTGGCCGCACTCGGATCCATGTGTTGCGTTCATATCTTGTCTTTTTGAGTTCAGGCTATTTCTGAGCAGCCTTTCTCCCTGCAGGGCCAGACGATGTGTTCCTCAGCGTCTATGTGTGTGATAAATGAAACTGGGACATTTTTTTCTGGCCCTGCTTTCCTTATCGGCGAGAGGATCAATACAGAGCTATACAAAATGGTGACTGGAGACTCACGGTTTCATTCCCTCTCTCAACACCTTTCCCTTTGACCAGGGGTTGTGCCTCAATCTGATTGATGTCTTTATCATTTACTGTCCTCACGACGTGCTTCGCTGCACTGCCAGGCACGAGTCTGTCTGGACAAATTTGGCCAAAGGAGGATTAGTCTGTGATGTGTGCTTTTCAATGCCATGTTTGTTTTTCTTTCAGTATGTGCACAAGTTCACTCTGTATTTTGTTGTCTATTAATTTAATTTCTCTAGAGATATCGCAATGCTTATGCTTTTGTGACTCACATTTTCCGATTCTAAATGCTCAAATATGGCACTCAATACTATCATCTTGCTCAGTGATTCGTGTTTGCACTGAAACTCATGTGATTGCACTGGCGATATGATCATCTCAAAGGACCTTTCAAATGGTCTTGCAGGTAACGGCATCACAAGTGCAGTGATTCTGCTCTTCAGTGGCCTTTTGTATCCTGCAGCACACGATTGCACATACCCACACTATTTGCAATTTCCCCCTGCTCCTTTCATAGAATCTATTTCTCTCAAGTCTCTCATCTGCACTGGCTGGCAGTACCTATGGAAGATTTTTCTATATTGTTTGGAAGAAGGGATAGAACCATGAAACTTACATTTACTTCGAGAGAGCCAGGTCAGATGTGTTTCCCTCAAGCTTTCAGCAAAAATAGCAAGCCTGAGGACACTTTCCTCCTAGTGTTAGCACACATCACTCCTCTGTGTCACTGTGCAACTGCATGGACCGCTGCTATCACCCTGTCTGATCATTGGCAGCATTCAATCCATCAAAAATCCGTCCGCCATCTCTAGCTGAAATGCTGCAGCCCTTGCAGGGGTTTACATATGAGAGCTGGATAAGAGTTTTTTTTTTCTACAGCCGATCAGAGATTACAGACAGGGTGTCAGTGTGCGGTATGAATCTTTTTCATCCATGGAAAACAGGTGCACTGTATTTCCATGGAAAATTGCACCAGTGGCTGTTTACTTGTCTGAGAGGATGGATAAATTGATGGTACTGCCGAAATATGGATTGAGTAAAATAGGGATTGAGTGTGCTGGTGAAACTGGTTGAGTCAGAGAAGACATTAGTCAGGACTATAAGAGCAGTGGCAATTAAAGGAATAGTGCACCCAGAAGTGACAAGTGATGACAAATACATTTTGTCATTATTTACTAGGGCTGTAGTACTCGAGTCCCGACCGTCTTCTCTCGAGAAGCAGTCTATGGTTCTAGAATAGACATTTTTCTATGGTCTCGGACTCGTTGGTGTTTGCACTCGGACTTGTCTCGGACTTGGTCATTGGACTCGCCAAATGTTCTCGTTGGTCTCGAACGAGTCCAGCAATATGCTTTTTTTCTCCTTCAAAACAAAACCACATTTGCTCCTGTGGCGTCTGCCGTTGCTAAGCAACTATGACCTGCGCTCTCCATGAAGACGCGGAAGTTTCAGCAAAGGATAAATGGATTTGCAGCACTAAAAATCCCTTGAGGTAGCTCTGCTACTAAATTTATTTTTTAAAAATGGCTATCCTTGTACAGCTATGAACAGCTCTTTCTCCATCTTGGCTTAGCTTTCAATTATGTTACGGAAAGGATGAAGCTGATTGGTTGATTCTTGTCACATGACCCGCGGTGCGCTTGCTGCTTTCTGAAAAGTTGAAATGTGTTTATTTAATTATCTACCTGTTAGATTAGTCTGTTTTATTACGTCTACATCTATTCCTTCTACAGCCTTTATTAATATTAGTTAATTTTAATTTCAGCATTCACTAATGCATTATTCAAATAACAAGTTGTGTTTGTTAACATTAATGCACTGTGAACTAACATGAACTAACAATGAATGAACAACTGTATTTGTATTAAATAATGTTAACAAAGACAAAAAAAGTGTAATAAATATATTGTTAATTGTTCGTTCATGTTAGTTAATACACTAACTAACATTTACTAATGGAACCTTATTGTAAAGTGTCACCATACTTTTATGCAGGCTTAGAAATGGGCCTGCAAAGATGAATAGTATTTCATGTCATTTGCCCAGTATGAACATGTTATTTAGCAATGGGCACCGAAACGTGCTATGAAATATCAGAGTTGGTGGATTTAGGCGCCAGAGCGCAGAATTCAGCACTCAACAAAAACTCTGGCGTTTCAGCGTTCTTTTTTTTCTTTTTTTTGTTCCAGCGATGAACTCATCTGAACGCCTTTGATTGGCCATTGCATTAATAAACTCAGTGGAATCGTATGTTATTGGTTGTAATGCTCACCGCTGTAAAAACAAAAAAACAAAATAAAAAAATATTTCGTTTTATTTGTTGGAATTTATTTATCACAAGTAATCATCATCCCCCCCAAAAAAATAAATAAAAAAACTCCACTGTTATCACACATGGCAGAATTTCCTCATATCGTGCAGGAATATTAGAAAGGCAAAATCAATGCAAATCATTGGATATGTCTGCCATAATAGGATAGGTGTGTTAAGGTCAGTTGGAGCTAAACTCTGCAGGGCACCAGCCCTCCAGCCGATCTATGTTAGCGAGACCCCCTGTTCTACAGAGTTGTATCCTGTGCACATGATTTGTGCATACATTACAAATAATAATGCATCTAAAATTATTTATCTTAAGAATTAGAATAGGAAGATAAGCCCCGGTCTCTCTCGCATCAACATACTATTATCAACTAGTTAAGCTCATTGTGGTCTTGAAAGAGGATCCTTTTTTTCTCTCTATCAATTTGCCGACTAGGTCTTGACTGGACTCGAAACTTTATGGACTTGCGATTAGAATTGACTGCACGACTAGCACTCTTTGGACTCGGGTCTTGACTCGTCTCGGACATAGTCCTGGATATTGGACCTTGTCTGGGACTCGACAAAGCTGGAATTCGACTACATGCCTCTATTTAGTTATGATCATTCCATATTTCTTTTTATTTTGCATGACGAGATTTGGTCTGTTGAGATGCTTTATTTCAGTGCAAGAAAGGGGTTCCGTGACTGCCAAAATTAGGACAAAAAGCACATAAAAGATGACCTAAATTGTTTTGCTACTTCACTTCCTGTCATTTAAAAGTTTAGAGTCAGTACATTTTTTTATTTTATTTTTTTTTTTAAAGAAATTAAATTTATCAAAAGTGACAGTAATGCTTTTTTTTTTTAGTACAAAACACTAAAGATTGCTACAAATTACAAAGTAAATGTTCTTTTGAAGATCCATTACATCAAAAAATGTATTGCAGATTTCACAAAAAATATTCATAATAAAAATTTTTACCACACATCAAATAAGTATATTAGAAATGATTTCGAAGGCATATGTGACACGAAGAAGGGAGGTAATGGCCTCCTGAAAATTCAGCTCTTGCCATCAAGAAATGAATTGCTTTTCATTCTAAATAGACATGGTACTAAATATTTTAAATGCAGGAATGTTTCATAATATTACTGTTTTTAGTGTGTTTTTAATCAAATAAATGCAGCCTTGGCATAAGGAAGTTCTTTTAAAAAAGTAATGTTCCTTAATTTAAATTTGGCCATTTTCAACTTCAGATGTCAGTGTCACAGATGTCAGTAGAGAATACACAGTTACATAGTGTAATTTTAAAAATGATTTGATGTCATTAATAGCAAACAGAATTTAATTGTGATATGGCAAGTTTGAAAAATGCAACTTGAAACGATAAACTTGAAATTGAAATTATTTTAAACTATTTTTTCATATGACCTGAGAACACTTGGAATATAACACAAAAACATCATTAGCTATGTTTCCATCACCCTATTTCAATGCGCACTTTGAAGTATCACATGAGAAACGAGTTATGGAAATGCCAAATTTTGAATAAAAAGTTTTTCGCCGCTGATTTCGTGAGCTTGGTTTATAAGAGCAGTGCTGCTTTGTGTACAGCTGTTACGGGGGAAACAGCTGTTTTTTTACCGCTCCAAAAGCGGTACCTAGTGGCAAAGAATGAATTTGCATTTTCATTCAGACCAAGTTTTCACCCCAGCGAGTATGCTCGCGCACACATAAGTGGGGAGCGGCAGTTATGACGCAATGTTCAATGTTGACGTCAACATGAAATGGCTTGGGATTTGTTATTTGCGTTTAAAAATGACTCCTTTCAATGATTCAGAGTCGACTCTTTCTTTTGAGAGAAAATAACTTTATACACGGTGCACTTTCAGATTTAAAACTTTGTAGGATGTTTTCATTCACTTACAGCTGTGTTACACACTGCATGAAAGGTAATTTTCAAAAATCCATAATAGGGGCACTTTAAATGTTGTTATGGTAATTTTTAAATGCCTGAGCAAAGTCTGCCATAAAAAGTATAATTATCTCTATAATATGCCCTCCCAGAAATGTTACAGACTGCCGTCACAAACAGACAGATCCACCTCACCGCAAAAGCGAGCCAAATGACCTGCATTTATTTTGTTTCTTCTGCCCTTTTTTTTACTCTAGGCACACAAGCTAATTTATTAATATGAAAAGATTGGCTTACTCCCTAATTTTGTAAGTCATACTATAGCCCGCCAGTTATTAACAGGAAGTAAAAAGCTGACGATTTTGTTCTCTTTGACTCGTTGGATGGAAGCGGTGCTTATTCGCAAATGTTTTATGCGATATTTCAATTATGCACATAAGTTAAATTCGCAACTTTGGATGGAAACCCTTTTTCTTTTGACTCTTTTGATATGATTATTTTTATTTTGAAACTTGATCTAACATCTTTTCTTTTCCTTGAAACTTGTTGGTTTGACGTATGTGTATGTGAGTAAATTATGCTTTTCATTTTTGTATGAGCTGTCCCTTTAAACCCCGCCTTTAGCAGCGAAGATATATGACTCTTGATTTTGACCTTTCAGTGTGTGTTTCAGAATTGAGGATATACAAGAACAGATGTTTTAGACAGCTTTCCAATGTCCTCCATCAAGGGGAGTAGGATTTTGGCCACTGATAAGATCAAAGACTGTAGATGTGCAGAGGATACAAGTCCTATGGTGTGACATCAGCCTCCCCACACATCTCCAGCGTGGTGCATGAAGTCAAATACATATGATTATGCTTTTAGCACCGCTAGGGGATCGTTGTGGTGCAGTCACTAAATCAGGAAGATGCTAATGACCTCACACTTTACCCACAAAACATGGGCAATAGAGAGGTTGTGGTGGGAAGTCTCTAACAGCCAGTGGTACTGCCTGCGGTTTGGTCATGCATGCACGTAAATTGATCTGCAGTGTTCATACGCTCTTGAATAAATGATATGCCAAATAGATATGCTATTCATCACTCACAAAGATGATTTGACTACCCCATTTATGATTTTTTTTTCTCAAATGAAGCGATGAATAACCTTAAGCAGGCAAGGCAACAGCTCTAATGACAGCCATATCAACTTGATTGCAAAATGGATTAAAGAAGGCAGTTTAATCTCACATCAGCTTTTAGTCGCATGATCTCCATCCAAGCATCTGAAACACCATTTGGCCCTGAACCACTATAATTTAATACAACACCTCAGGTAAAGAAATTACACAATTCTTTAATATTCTTCGTTCTGGCTCAGTGTCAAATCGGCCCACACCAGGTGCGCTGGAATGCAGAGGAGTCATTAGTGTAATGGGATCAATGCCTTTATTCTTTTTTTATTTTTCTTAGAAGGTATGTTTTGGGAAACATGAGGAGCTGTGGTTGCTGACAGAGGTTGTTTTCATGCATCTTCTGGCTCTGCTAAAATGCTAATCCAATACAATACACTTTTCTTTACTTTTCCCATTATATATATTGAGGAAGGTGTGACATGGAGGACCTCAAACTTGTGCAATATCTTAATAAGCTTGCGTGTAGAGATGTGGCATCAAATGCCCCGACTAGGAGCAAGAATTTGCACAAAAAGGCTTGATAACACCCTTTTAAGAATATGTGCAAAATTGTATTTTATTTTTTAAGCCAAGAGCTGAGGTAGGTTTTAGTTTATGGTAAGATCTTGAGAAAAGTTTCCACCTTATCACAACAAACTAATATTAAAGTTATTTTTTTTAAAGAAAGTGATCTTCACCGAGGAGCCATTCAGTTGACAAAAAGTGAGAGTGAAGTCATAATTTTACTAATAATTGCTGAACTTTCTATTCATCCCAGATTCCTGAAAAATATTAAGCAGCACAACTGTTTTCAACATTGATAATAATGTTTCTTGAGCCCAAAATCGGCATATTAGAATGATTTCTGAAGGATCATGTGACACTGAAGACTTGAGTAATGGCTGCTGAAAATTCAGCTTTGCCGTCACAGGAATAAATTAAATAAATGCAGACCTCTTTCAAAAACATTAAAATATTTGCACTGACACCAGACTTTTAAACATTAGTTTACATTGGCCTAATATGAGTGTTTTTCATGTACGTGACAAAACGTCTCGGTTACGTATGGTAACCCTCGTTCCCTGAAGGAGGGAATGGAGACGTCACGTCGGAACGTACCGACGAATTGGGATATATTGCGCTTTCGATAGACCATCTACTTAGAGTGTAAACTAAACGCCAGCACATTGGCATGCGATAATTGCATCCAGCTGCCGCTTGTGTAAGCGTGAGTATAAATAGGCAGCAGGTGCAACGCATAAACACTTTTTTGCTGAGGAGCCGAGCTGGTGACCCAGCAGCTCAGCGGTGGTGCAGGAGCTGTGGCGACGGAACGTGACTTTTCTGTTCCCTCCTTCAGGGAACGAGGTTTACCATACGTAACCGAGACGTTTCCCTTTCAGTCGGTCACTCCGAGTCACGTCGGTAACCGACGAATTGGGATCCCCACCAAAGCGCCATGGATGCTGCCCCTACCAGTGCCCTGTGCGAGCCACCTGCGCCCCTATCTGGTGTAGGCCGGAGCTCGGGACAAGTAGTTCCACTCACCATTTTTCAAAGCACTAACTTACTGAGTGAGATTGGATAACACTGGGAAAACGTACCTGTACCACTTGGAAGCCCCATCCTTCCCGAAGGAGTTTTTGGAAGCAAATACACATATAGCATCCGTTTAGGTGTACTGTATATGGAGAATTGGAGGTGATTGTAACCCTCTTGGAAAGGCAGAAGTCTGCTGGGGAAACACAGGCTCTATGGCTATACCGTTCACATACGAGAACCGCTTAGGTCTCAATATGGAAACCAGCCTTCCACGGTTCCCGCGGATTAATCGTGAAGGCCCGGTGCCAGATGTTACGCCGCGTCCGCTGCCAAGGGTGACGGAGGATCTCAACAGGGTATACTATAGGACACTCTGGAGCAGTTTTAGCAAGCCGACCCCCTTTACCCGGGCCTTCATCGTCCCGCCGACTTACCCGTTTTTGAGGTATAAACGCATGAGATACCGGCTCCACACGGAGGCTATAGAATCTAGCAAACGTGTTGGGGGTCTCCCATCCCGCAGCTCTACAAATATCTGTCAGTGAGGCGCCATGAGCTAACGCCCAGGAGGATGCAACACTTCTATTTGAGTGAGCTCGCAACCTGAACGGGCAGTGTACACCCTGTGCCTGATAAGCCAGGGTGATGGGATCCACTGTCCAGTGGGCCATCTTCTGCTTAGAGACGGCATTCCCCTTCCTTGCCCCGGCCCCTTTCGTAACAACCAAAAGTTGTCTGAGGTCCTGAATTGTGTGTCTGGTCTACTACCACCTTAATGCTCACGGGACACGCAAAGCCATTGGCGGTCTGCCTCCTCCTGGGTCACGCTGCAGGTTCACACTTGTTCTTGAAGTGTTGTAGTGGAACCTTGTCACATAGCCGGGCCGGTGCCTCAGGGTTACCTGGGAATCAGCCGGCCCGAACTCTAGTCACGAATCGTTGACCGAAAATGCATGAAGGTCTCCTACCCTCTTGATGGAGGCAAATGCCAGCAGGAGCAGAGTCTTCATTTAGAGGAACTTCAGCTCAACCGTCTGCTAAGGCTCAAATGGGCCCTGCTGTAGTTCTGTGAGCACTAGAGTCAGGTCCCAATAGGGTATAGAGGGGGGCCGTGGAGGACTTAACCTTCTCGCCCCCTTAAGGAACCAGACGACCAGGTCATGCTTCCTCAACGACCTCCTTCTACAGGGTCATGGGACCGCAATAGCCCGCAACCGGGGGGGTGGCGTGAGCCATCCTTCCGCCTCCAACCCGGCTGCAGAAAGGAAAGCACGACCGCAATCGGGCATCTCCGGGGGTATTCTCGACGAGAAGAACACCACTCGATGAATAGGTTCCACTTCAAGTCGTAAGTGTGTCTCGTAGATGGTGCTCTTGCCGGAGTGATGGTGTTCACTACCTCCTGGGTAGGTCACCTAGAACCTCCACGTCCCGTCCAAGGACCAGAACCGGTTTGCCAAACGTCAGTAGATCCTTCCTCCAGAGGAATCGGCCAAGGAGGGGCTGACGCGAGGAGCATCAGTTCGGGTACCCGGTCTGAGTGGGCCAATACAACAACAGCGCCACTAGTAATACTGGCTCCTCGTGCCTCCGGGCATCGGATTTGGCACAGTGTCTGTGTCGAAAGTCTCATTGGGGGAAACGCATACTTGGTGTATGCCCTGTGGCCAGCTGGTGTGCAGGCGTCTGTGCCTAGTGGGTCCCTCTGTCGGAGTAGAACATCTGTCAGTGAGAGGTTTCTGGAGAACGCAAAAACAGTCTACCTAAGGCGCTCGAAACGTCTCAAAATCACCTAGACGTCTGGGGATGGAGTCGCCGATTCTCCCTAGCATTGCTCGAGACAGCTCGTCTGCTTGTATGTTGGAGCAGCCCGATAGGTTAAGAGCACCTAAGTGACCTCAGAAACTTCCGACTCCAAAGGAGGAGGTGGCGGCGAGTTGCGACATGCGACGGGAGCAAAGACCACCCTGGTGGTTGATGTACGCAACAGTCACAGTGCTGTCCGTACGGACCAGTACGTGCCTGCCTTGTAAGCATCCTCTGAGACGGTTCAAGGCAAGGCGACCTGCTAACAACTCTAGGCAGTTGATGTGCCACTGGAGTCAAGGTCCTGTCCAAACCCCTGAGTATTGCGTGCCCATTGTACATGGCTCCCCAGCCGGTGGTGGAGGCATCCGTGTGTACCACAGCATGCCTCGAGACCTGGTCTAGGGCCACTCCTGCACGAAGAAACGTGAGATCTGACCACGGGTGAAGGTTTGGCGACAGACTGGTGTAACTTGAACCCGGTGAGTGCCATGCTACCACGCCCACCTCTGGACTCGGCCATGAAGCCAGTGCTGAAGCAGTCTCATATGTAACAATCTGAGTGGTGTAAGTGCCGCTGCAGCTGCCATATGCCCCAGGAGTCTCTGAAATTGTTTCAGTGGGACCGCTGTTCTGCCCTTGAATGTATTCAAGCAGGCTAGCACCGACCGCGCACGTTCCTCTGTGGCGTGCTGTCTGTTCGACCGAATCCAACTTCATACCGAGAAAAGAGTTCCTCTGCGTCGGGGAGAGTTTGCTCTTTTCCCAGCATGACCCGAAGGCCCAACAGGCTGAGGTGCCGGAGCGCCAGGTCCCTGTGCTCGCACAACTGATCCTGAGACTGTGCTAGTATAAGCCAATCGTCTAGATAGTTGAGAACACGAACACCCTGCTCTCTGAGGGGAACAAGAGCTGCCTCTGCGACTTTCGTAAAGACACGGGATCAATACGCAACCGCAGAGAAATGGTCTGTGGCGTGGATGATCGACACATGACAGTACGTGTCCTTCAGAGTCGATCGTGCAAACCATCTCGGGGACGGACACAACGCGAAGATGCGTTTTCTGCTCACCATCTTGAACGGGTAGCCGATTAAGGGCCCCGGGTTCAAAACTCGCAGAGTCCAAGATTGGCCGTAGCCCACCGCCTTTCTTGGGTACAATGAAGTAGTAGTTGTAAAACCCCGTCTTCATATCGGCTAGAGTGACCGGCTCTATCGCATCCTTCGCCAGTAGGACTGCGATCTCTGCCCGCAGAACAGGGGCATCGGCCGCCCTCACTGTAGTGATGTGGATACCGCTGAACTTGGGCAGGCGCCAGGCGAACCCAATCGCATAGCCGAGGCTGATGGTTTGCAGAAGCCAGCGAGACGGGCTGGGTGGCGCTGACCAAGCGTCCAGAAACCGTACAAGTGGGACCAGCGGAACCACAGCCGTACCCGCAGTGTTGCGCGTTGTGACACAGGGGACCGCACCTCGGTCGGCTTGTGAGCGGGCCTGAGAGGGGTTGTGAGTGTTGGGTCTGCAAGGCTCACCTGTTCCACATGTTGGCAAGGGTGCGTTGAGTAGGCCTTTGTTGACCTCCTCGAAGCCACGCTCTGCTGCGGCTGGGGAAGGTGAGGATATGAGGTCCGGCGTTAGTCCCTGCCGCAACTCTCCGTGGCCTCGCCCCGCTGATACCCAGAGATTAACAGGAAACTGCTCTTTTGTTGAATGTTGGGTACCGTCGCCGTGATTCCAACGGCAGTAAAAAATGAAACCAAAGATTCTTCGCCCGGCCCTCCTCCGGGGGAGGGATTGGTGTGTTCACCATCTCCCGAAGAGCAGATCCCTCCATCTCTAGGTCGCCTGTCTCAGGGCCGCTTGCTTCTCCGCTTGCCACCAGGTTTGACGGGGGCCTGGACAGGCGGGGCAGCCCGCCCACGCCCGGCTCCAACGATTCCCGCTTTGCTGAAGGCTGCTGCGGATGTGGCACGGGAGCGGGGGTGGATGCAGGGGGCCGCCCTCGGCGACAAGCAGGCTGGGGCGTTGCGGATGGGTGGAGGCAGCAGCTGCCTGCCGGGGCAGGATGTGTCGGATCGCCTCTGTCTGCTTCTGGGCAGCCGAGAACTACTGGGCAAAGCTCTCGACCGCGTCACCGAAAGGGCCGGTCTGGGACACAGGGGCATTGAGTAACCAAACTTTGTCTGCGTCCCTCATGTCGACCAGACACAGCCAGAAGTGACGCTCCTGGACCACAAGTGTGGACATCACATGACCCAGATACTGCAAGTACTCCCACTGCTATCTTGCTCGAGCGGAGGTCAGGCGGTTCTGAGCTCTTTCAAAAATTTCCGGGATCGTGACCACCTCGGTGCAGGTCCTCAGTTCCCTTAGGCCTGGTGCAACCTGCAGTAACACCATAGCGTGTAAGGCGGAAGCAGCTTCCCCGCAAGCCGTATGGGCACTGCTGGTTAGACCAGACGAATGCCTACAGGCACGGGAAGGATGTACCGGGTCTCCCCGCCAGGAGGAGGCGGACTTAGGACACAATTGCATCGCTACCTCCCACTCCACCGGGGGGATCGCAGAATACCCCTTCGCTGCACCGCCGTCAAGGGTGGTGAGGGAGGAGGAAACAGCAGATCGGTTTCCAGCAGTAAAAAGGTGCCGTCCACAACCTGTTGAGCTCCTCATGCACATCCGGGAAGAAAGGCACCGAGGTCCAGGTCCTGAAATAGTGCTAGCCCCCCTGAGAAACCAATTCATCCAGCCTTGATGGCTTCGGGACCTGATGAGGTTTTCCACTTGAGCCCCAACCTTTTCGGCAACCGCCGGGAACATAGCTGTCATTTTCCGCATCCGATTCAGGCTTTGCCACCTTCCCGGAGGGCGTCAGCGCGGACCCGACCTCTTCATCGTGACAGTCTCCCTCCGATGCTGAGTCGTCAGCTTGGTCGGGGGGAGGTCCACTGTATACCGCTGTTTACGCTCTTTAAGAGGTCCGCGCATTCCCGTGTTCCTCCCCTGGATTGGAGGAGCACAGAGGAGTGATGTCCCCAGAGGGGTTGGTTCCCTGCGGATTTTTGCATCACGTCACCCTCAAACCACCCACGCTACTGCGGTAATGGTTTCTTCGTCTGCCGCCAGAAAGAGCCCGCAGATTGTGGTCAGCGGCAACGGACTATCCGCCCCCAGCGGAGCCTGGTTCGCAGCTCCGAGATGGTCATCTTCCCGCAATGAGAACATGACTCATCCACAAAGGCCACCTCAGCGTGCTTGATGCCCAGACACGTGAGGCAGCGATCGTGACCATCACCCGGTGCCAGGTATCGACCGCACCCAGAAACGCACGGGTGAAACGGCATCCTTATAAGGACGATCCGTCGTCTTTATAAAGACGCACCCGTGTAGCTCTTTTAGAGAAATTTGCTCTTTTTAGGAAATGCTCTTTTAGTCCTGAGGCGCACAGGGGAGATGGCCGCATGCAACACAAACAGGGGGTAGTGCAGCCTGAAGTGCGCAACCCCCTCGACACTGGAACGACCACCGCTGAAGCGCCGTCTCGCCAACAAAGAAAGCTTCCGAGAGCGTGCTGAACTCGTAGTTCTCTAAATAAATATAGAGCAGAATAATGTTGTCGCTCGGCTCTGAAGTGAAAAGCTGGTATGCATTGCACCTGCTGCCTTATTATACTCATGCTGTGATCAGCGTCAGCTGGATGCAATAATTGCATGCCAATGTGCATTGGCTCATTTAGTTTACACTCTAAGTAGATTGGTCTATCGCAGCGATATCCCAATTCATCGGTCACCGACGTGACTCGGAGTGACCGACTGAAAGGGAACCCCATTTTTTATTTAAATCATTTTCATGGCATCAACATTTGTTTTTGATCTTCCTAACCAGAGTTTTTGTGAACTGTGTTCTTGTAGCCCAACTGGTAGAGCATGGTGCTAACAACACCAAGGTTAAACAAACAAAAGTAAAAAAAAACGAATAGATTTTTCTTATCCCATAAATAACTGCCAAATTTAGTGAGGTACTTGAAATATATTTCAAATTTATTATTATTATTACACTGAACAAAATTATAAATGCAACACTTTTGTTTTTGCCTCCATTTTTCATGAACTGAACTCAAAGTTCTAAGACTTTTTATATGTACACAAAGGCCTATTTCTCTCAAATATTGTTCACAAATCGGTCTAAATTTGTGTTAGTGAGCACTTCTCCTTTGCCGTGATAATCCATCCTCCTCACTTGTGTGGCATATCAAGATGCTGATTAGACAGCATAATTATTGCACAGGTGTGCCTTAGGCTGGCCACAATAAAAGGCCACTCTAAAATGTGCAGTTTTATCACACAGCACAATGCCACAGATGTCGCAAGTTTTGAGGGAGCGTGCAATTGGCATGCTGACTGCAGGAATGTCCACCAGAGCTGTTGCCCGTGAATTGAATGTTCATTTCTCTACCATAAGCCGTCTCTAAAGGCGTTTCAGAGAATTTGGCAATACATTCAACCGGCCTCTCAACCGCAGACCACGTGTAACCACACTAGACCAGGACCTCCACATCCAGCGTCTTCACCTGCAAGATCATCTGAGACCAGCCACCCAGACAGCTGCTGCAACAATCGGTTTGCATAACCAAAGAATTTCTGCACAAACTGTCAGAAACCATCTCAGGGAAGCTCATCTGCATGCTCGTCGTCCTCATCAGGGTCTTGACCTGACTGCAGTTTGTCGTCGTAACTGACTTGAGTGGGCAAATGCTCACATTCGATGGCGTCTGGCACTTTGGAGAGGTGTTCTCTTCACAGATGAATCCCGGTTTACAGGGCAGATGGCAGACAGCGTGTTTGGCGTTGTGTGGGTGAGCGGTTTGCTTATGTCAACGTTGTGGATCGAGTGGCCCATGGTGGCGTTGGGGTTATGGTATGGGCAGGCGTATTTTATGGACAACGAACACAGGTGCATTTATTGATGGCATTTTAAATGCACAGAGATACCGTGACGAGATCCTGAGGCCCATTGTTGTGCCATTCATCCACGACCATCACCTCATGTTGCAGCATGATAATGCACGGCCCCATGTTGCAAGGATCTGTACACAATTCCTGGAAGCTGAAAACATGAAAAGTTCTTGTATGGCCAGCATACTCACCGGACATGTTACCCTTTGAGCATGTTTGGGATGCTCTGGATGGGTGTATACGACAGCGTGTTTCAGTTCCTGCTAATATCCAGCAACTTCGCACAGCCTTTGAAGAGGAGTGGACCAATATTCCACAGGCTACAATCAACAACCTGATCAACTCTATGCGAAGGAGATGTGTTGCACTGCGTGAGGCAAATGGTGGTCACACCAGATACTGACTGGTTTTCGGACCCCCTCCCGGATCCCCCAATACAGTAAAACTGCACATTTTAGAGTGGCCTTTTATTGTGGCCAGCCTAAGGCACACCTGTGTAATAATCATGCTGTGAGGTGGATGGATTATCTCGGCAAATGAGAAGTGCTCACTAAGACAGATTTAGACAGATTTGTGAACAATATTTGAGAGAAATAGGCCATTTGTGTACATAGAAAAAGTCTTAGCTCTTTGAGTTCAGCTCATGAAAAACGGGGGAAAAAACAAAAGTGTTGCGTTTATAATTTTGTTCAGTGTATTTCACACAATTTTGCTTCTCAAGGTAATGCTTCCTTTAAATGATGTTTAGATGTATTTTACTGGAAAACAAGACAAATACCAAGAGAATGTTTTTATTTTTTGGTGTATGCGTTCTTTTAATTTCTTTATGTGCTTGATAATTGTTCAGTGTACAGTGGGCTAACCCAAAGACACCATTGTAGAATTTTTGCCATGTTTTTGCTTACTGAGAAAATTTGCAGATCGTAAAAACAAGTTCAGAATCTGCAGTCTTAATGTGACATGCTCAGTGATGACCAATTCATTGCTTTTGCGGTGAATCTTCTCTTACTGGGTTCTGGTAATGTTAAAATATGTGGGCCACATTTCTCCAGTGCAACTACTCTTATGACACCCATCAAATGAAGAACCAATTGGAGCACAGCAATTGATGACCTTATCAATGTGTGTGTGTGTGTGTGTGGTGGTGTGTGTGTGTCTGGATAGAGACCAAAAGAGACAGAGAGAGACGAGAGGCGTTTTCAGTTGAAAATACTTGTCTATATGATAGGCTTAACACAAATGTCTTGTAGCCCTCAAGTTATTTTCATACTATCAAAATGATCTCTGGTGTCTGGTGTGAAGAATGACATCTTCTTTAGCCTAGCCACAGACTCCAGACACTTTAAATTAAAAAACAGCTTGCTTTTGTTTGAGCAGCCCATTTCAATTTTGCGTGTCAATGAGGATGTCAGAATGTGATGGGGACTGTAAAACGCCCAGTCATGGCTGTCAATCATAACCAAAGTCTTAGCTAAGATGCACATCGTACAGTTGACATAAAAGATGTCACACAGTCTTTCACAATCACACAAGATCGCAATGGGGTCATATTTCACAGTCTGACAAGGAGCAATCATGAAGGACAGCAAATGTCCTGCAGTATACAGAAACCTTTAAATCCGGTGGATATAATGTTCCATTTAACCTGCAGTAGAGTGCCGTACCTGCCTTAGCGACGTAGGACTGGGCACTTGATGCTCTCAGATGACTGGATAAAGGCTTTGAGGCAGAAGTGGTAAAAGGCTCCATTTACACTCCAAAACCCTTTAGAGAGATCTTTGCTACAGGCCACTCATATCCACCTGAAACCTCCTTATATTTTGTGTCTGTAGTTTTTTTTTTATTAACATACTTGCTAGCTGTGTACCAATAAATGTACAGGTCAATGACATATTAGAGTGTCCTTGATAATGAGGAAAAATTTAAAAACATGTTACAAGAAACCTACTCTTTGTAGTAAAAAGTTGAATTTAATGCCTCTAAAATGCCATGTGGTGTAACCATCAAGTAAAAAGCATTTTTTTTCTGTATGTTTTTTGGGACTATGAACTAGCCTTGATGTGACATGAGGTCAGGTAGAGGTCTACACAGACCCTCTTCCATAAGATTCTCTCTCATTCTGGTGCCATCAACTATTTTTTCCAGTTCCCCCAATACACGACTCCTCAAACCTTATGTCACGTTTGGTGAAGCAGGCAAAAGAGTGCTTTCCCTCACTCACAAAACTCCATATTCTTCACTGTGTACATTAAATATATTTCTTATTACTAAATCTACAAAAGTGATTTAGTCAAGAGCATTGAGAAATTTTCTCTCTTTTGTAGTTTAACATATATGACAGACAGCAGGAATTTTAGATAGCTGTCATTTTAAGAGCTGCCTGGATCCAATATACTGTAACACAGTGGTTCCCAACCCTGGTCCTGGAGGCACCCCAACACTGCACATTTTGCATGTCTCCTTTCTCTAACACACCAATTTCAGGTCTTGGAGTCTCTACTAATGAGCTGATGACCTGAATCAGGTGTGTTTGATTAAGGAGACATGCAAAATGTGCAGTGTTGGGGTGCCTCCAGGACCAGGGTTGGGAATCACTGCTGTAACACATGTGTTTTCTTTCTCAGCTGTTTGTTTTCACTTAAAACCTAAATTACTGTGTTTACGAGTATACTTGCAAAGATGGGCATTTTGACACATACAAGTGTGTGCGTTTAACCGTTCACAAGTCCTATAAGTGTCAAAAATAACTACTCCCTCTCTTTATGAGCACCGTGTTCACGTGCACGCGCCTCTCTGACAGCGCTCAGAAACTCTCTCAGACAGCACGTGCATATTGCGAAATTAGTTCTCTTTCGCTGCCGATTGCTTTTCAACGGCTTAATATCACTTGTTTTTAAAACAAAAACATGTGCAAACGTTAAATTTTCATGACCACGTAGCACAGCAACATCACCGAGATAGAGACGATAGTGGAAAATCTCTACCGGTTGACAAAATTCTAATCAGGTCTACCGGTATATTGCCCATCCCTAAATAGCATTATTAATGTCATTTTTAAATCAGTTAAACCTTTCACACATAAGTTTCAAATATTCTAGCTGAGCCCTCGACGTGAGTTCTTAAAGCTGACAGTTATTTATCATTTATTACTTTATTATTTCAAGCTTGTTACATGACACATCACAGCAACAATAGCGCTGTATGACTGATTGGTTTTTATTTCATTTTTCCTTTTTATGCAAAGTTTTCACGAACTTCTTAACTATATTGTATAATATCTGGTATTGATTGAGATTATCAAATACTTTTAAGTAAATCTATTTTGTAGTTTAAACACATTAGGGCCGAGTTTACACTGCATGATTTTGGCCCGATTTTTACTTACTGTTGAAATCGACCCCAATAACGTGATATTTAGGCCCTTGAATGTGAATTGTACCAGGAGAACCCCACCAAAAAATGTGTATTTTTACCCCCCCCCCCCCCCCCCCCCCCCCCATGCAATTTTACTGGGTGAACCACCCTCGAAACAAGGGGCTATTTTCAGGCTAGTTTTGAGTAGTAATTGGGCGGGTTTTTGTAGCGAAAACCTGGCAACCCTGCACCAGACAAAGCTGTCGCGATTCTTCCTATTGTAAAGTCATGGCTTGTGTAACCTCCTGTCGTCGTTCCATCGTGCAGTGTGAACACAGCAACAACTGAATGCTACCCCAGATAGTCGTTCAGTGTGAAACCAACAGTGATATGACGTCTTTGAAAATCGTGCAGTGTGAACTCAGCATAAGTTTATGTAGTTGATCTATAATGGGCTTGGGCACCGCCATGATAGTTTGCAGTTGATAATGTGACACACTGAACATTCTAATCACATGCTGATTGTATGCGTCAAAGAGATAATAGATAGGGCAAAATAAAAAAAAACAAGATCGTCACGTCTTTAACCATTACAACAGTTATTGAACAGTTGCAAGTGAAAGCAGCACTGTCAGATCTGACTTCTAGTACCAGCTGAAGTTTGAAGAATAGATAAATGTACCCCGTTTGCCCACTAACTGCTCAGTGACAGGGCGGAGGCGTGTAGCATGTGCAGCGCCCATCTTGGTCAATATGCCGCAGGTCTGTTTGACCGCTAGGATACAGAAGGGGAACACTTTAGAGGCTTATTGTATCGATTGAGCGTGCTCTGAAGTGTTAGCGGGGTTGAGCTTGATGTGATGAGGCAGCATCTGTTGGGTAAACCTTGTTTGTCACAGCTCGTCACCTAAACCCTTTTCCGAGAGGGTCAGGAGCTTACCTACAATAGGAGCGTCACATTTCGGCCGTGCGATTTGATTGGTTGCAGCAGGTCATTGAATGTGACAGCTTGTGTTGCTAAGGTTAAATGTCACTCTGTTAGTAAATAATGGGACAGTTTAATTGGCCCAGAATAATATATCAAGCAATCTGGACAAGCACACCTACTCTTGTGTAGTAAAAAGTCTATATTTAATGACTCTAAAATGTCATGTGGTGTAACCATCAAGTAAAAAGCATTTTTTTTCTGTATGTTTTTTGGGACTATGAACTAGCCTTGATGTGACATGAGGTCAGGTAGAGGTCTACACAGACCCTCTTCCATAAGATTCTCTCTCATTCTGGTGCCATCAACTATTTTTTCCAGTTCCCCCAATACACGACTCCTCAAACCTTATGTCACGTTTGGTGAAGCATGCAAAAGAGGCCTTTCCCTCACTCACCAAACACTGCATATTCTTCACTGTGTACATTAAATATATTTCTTATTACTAAATCTACAAAAGTGATTTAGTCAAGAGCATTGAGAAATTTTCTCTCTTTTGTAGTTTAACATATATGACAGACAGCAGGAATTTTAGATAGCTGGCATTTTTAAGAGCCTGCCTGGATCCAATATACGTACCACGTGGTTTCCACCCTGGTCCTGAGGCCCCCCAACACTGCACGTTTTGCATGTCTCCTTTCTTTGACACTCCAGTTTCAGGTCTTGGAGTTTCTACTAATGAGCTGATGACCTGAATATGGTGTGTTTGATTAAGGAGACATGCATAATGTGCAGTGTTGTGGTGCCTCCAGGACCAGGGTTGGGAATCACTGCTGTAACACATGCGTTTTCTTTCTCAGCTGTTTGCTTTCACTTAAGACCTAAATGACTGTGTTTACGAGGATACTTGCAAAGATTAGCATTTTGACACATAGAAGTTTGTGTATTTAACGCTTCAAGGCCTATAAGTGTCAAAAATAACTACTCCCTCTCTTTATGAGCACCGTGTTCACGTGCACGCGCCTCTCTGACAGCGCTCAGAAACTCTCTCAGACAGCACGTGCATATTGCGAAATTAGTTCTCTTTCGCTGCCGATTGCTTTTCAACGCTTAATATCACGCGTGTTTTTAAAACAAAAATGCATGCAAACGATTAGTTTTTTGTGACCACGTAGCACAGCAACATCACCGAGATAGAGACGATAGTGGAAAATCTCTACCGGTTGACAAAATTCTAATCAGGTCTACCGGTATATTGCCCATCCCTAAATAGCATTATTAATGTCATTTTTAAATCAGTTAAACCTTTCACACATAAGTTTCAAATATTCTAGCTGAGCCCTCGACGTGAGTTCTTAAAGCTGACAGTTATTTATCATTTATTACTTTATTATTTCAAGCTTGTTACATGACACATCACAGCAACAATAGCGCTGTATGACTGATTGGTTTTTATTTCATTTTTCCTTTTTATGCAAAGTTTTCACGAACTTCTTAACTATATTGTATAATATCTGGTATTGATTGAGATTATCAAATACTTTTAAGTAAATCTATTTTGTAGTTTAAACACATTATGCCGAGTTTACACTGCATGATTTTAGCCCGATTTTATGTCAACAGGTTGAAGCGACCCCAATAACGTGATATTTAGGCCCTGGAATGTGAATTGTACCAGGGAGAAACCCACCAAAAAAAGGAGTGTTACCCCTACCCCCCCCCCCCCCCCCCCCCCCCCCAATGCAATTTTTACTGGGGGACCCCTCGAAAGCAATTGGGCTATTTTCAGGCTAGTTTTGAGTAGTAATTGGGCGGGTTTTGTAGCGAAAACCTGGCAACCCTGCACCAGACAAAGCTGTCGCGATTCTTCCTATTGTAAAGTCATACAGTGTTTAACCTCCTGTCGCCGATCCATCGTGCAAAGTGATCACAGCAGCGACTGACTGCTACCTCAGATAGTAGTGCAGTGTGAAAACCACGGTGACCCCACGACTTTGAAAATCGTGCAGTGTGAACTCGGCATTAGTTGATGTTAGTTGATCTATAATGGGCTTGGGCACCGCCATGATAGTTTGCAGTTGATAATGTGACACACTGAACATTCTAATCACATGCTGATTGTATGCGTCAAAGAGATAATAGATAGGGCAAAATAAAAAAAAACAAGATCGTCACGTCTTTAACCATTACAACAGTTATTGAACAGTTGCAAGTGAAAGCAGCACTGTCAGATCTGACTTCTAGTACCAGCTGAAGTTTGAAGAATAGATAAATGTACCCCGTTTGCCCACTAACTGCTCAGTGACAGGGCGGAGGCGTGTAGCATGTGCAGCGCCCATCTTGGTCAATATGCCGCAGGTCTGTTTGACCGCTAGGATACAGAAGGGGAACACTTTAGAGGCTTATTGTATCGATTGAGCGTGCTCTGAAGTGTTAGCGGGGTTGAGCTTGATGTGATGAGGCAGCATCTGTTGGGTAAACCTTGTTTGTCATAGCTCGTCACCTAAACCCTTTTCCGAGAGGGTCAGGAGCTTACCTACAATAGGAGCGTCACATTTCGGCCGTGCGATTTGATTGGTTGCAGCAGGTCATTGAATGTGACAGCTTGTGTTGCTAAGGTTAAATGTCACTCTGTTAGTAAATAATGGGACAGTTTAATTGGCCCAGAATAATATATCAAGCTGTCCGAGAGGGACAGGTGCCAAGCTGATGAAGACGATCGCTTGTCGGGTGACGGCTTCAGGTGCATGGGTAGATGTTTTGAATGAGTGACAAAGGAGTGCAAAGGTTGTGTGAAACGATGCAGACGGAGCAGAGGAGGAAGAGGAGGGTGTGGATCAATCCGCGTCGGCCTGCTTTGCTTTCTCTCTATGAGATGCACCTGCTCATGCGAGCGAAGAGAGAGTCTGCTGGAATCGTGATGCTCATCTCAATGTGCCGCTGGCGGCTGAGCTCCTTAGATCAGAGCGCCGTGTGTTTATAGAACAGGGAGAGAGGGAGAAACAGGAGGAGGGAGTGGGAGAGAGGGATTGTGGCACTACACTACGGACCTGCCAATATCCCTGTCTCTCCATCTTTAGCGCCGTGGGCATGTGCCTGTGTGGGAGCAGCTGACTGTAAGAACGAGGGATGGGAGAAGAAAGGAATAGGGAAAGGCAGAGGACAGGGTTACAATGGGTGGGAAGGGCTCAAAATACCCCCTTACGTCACCCACACATGAGGATTTTTTTCATATCGGAGGACAAAATCATGTCAGGATGATACAGTTGAATGTAATGAAATAGAAATCCAGCTGGGGGTAACAAAGCTGTTCAAAGCATTATTGCGAATTCGCAGTTGATTTGCCGAAAGAACTGACTCCCCAAATTCTGGTGTAAAAGAAAATTGTAAAATTGATTGACACTTTAATCAGATCACCAGTCAGGGTCCAAAATGAAACCTCGCTAAACACACTGAATATAAATTAGTGTAGAATTTCAAATTTTCACAAATTTCACAAATAATTACAAAGAAAAGGCAAGTAACACAGTTAATTAATTGTAGAAATTTTGACATAGAAAAACTGAAAAAGTATTTTCTTGTAAAACATACTCCAATAATCTGTTAGACTTAAAAAGTTTTAGAAAAGTCATTTTTTTTAAATGCACCAAATGAGAAGTAAATTGGGTTGGGCGAGCAATTGTAAGAAGAATCTCACCATCACTAATGGGATATGCGCATTACAAACCATAGTGATTCAGATCATCTTACTAAAGCATGTTTTCTAACAGTTTTAAAAGTGGTAGAGGCTTATTTTGGCTGTCAAATTTTTTTTTCTTCAGTGCTCCATGTGGAGCTCCTTATGTATGTCAATTACTCCCGACATTAAGCCACAAAAATTACCATAAAACCAATTCACAGTGTCTTCTTGTTTTTGTTTTCTTTTTTTTGTGACAAATGCAGTTTCATTTGAGAAACAGAGATGCTGCGACTTACACAATGACCTACACTGTTTGTCAAAAATATGCAATGAGAAACTGCTTAATAATATTGTCTTAGTGAAAAAAATTTTTTTGTAAAAATAATGCAAAATACATTTTTAATGGGTGTTAAGAAATATTTAAAGCCAAGCCATTTGGGTTCAGAGGAGAAGAATGAAGTTTCACTGCTCATTTAAATCACATTCTAAAGATCGCCTCAGAAAAATTGTGCTGGGCAGTCTGAGAATAAAAGTATAGATTTCAGTTTGCTATTGTCTCATGGGTCTGTGTGCAATAATCTGTAACTACTTTGTTGAATAATGAAATATTCATTGGCACCAGGGTGGTTGGAAAATGCTGCTGTTTAGTGTGTTTCTTTGTTTTAGATTCAAAAATAGTTTTATAACTGAACTTGTATTGAATATCATTCATCGAGCAAACCATGCTCCTTTTTTCAACTACTTGATTCTCACTGTTTGACATTACCGTATATCAGCTCAATGCAGCAAAATGTGAAAGTAGTTTAAATTCCGATGGTGTATTGTGGTCCTGTATCTCTGTGTAACACCAGCACTGTTTCTTACATTGTTAGCTTTAATGTGTAGAGCCCTGGGAGAATAGAAATGCACATCCTATCCAGATGCTTAGAAAAAGCTATAGAATTAATCTTTTCTTTTTCTTTGTCTTCTTCTTCTTCTTAAAAATGACAGATATAGTGAACACATACACTCTTTTCCAGCATCCTTTTTTACAGAAGTATTTTTTTTCTTGGACCCAAACTAACCGGCACAGGGATGAATCACATGATAATGTTTGACTGAAACTTTCCAAGGTAGTTGAAAATCAAAAAGGAAAAAGGAATTAGATTTTTTGAAAATCAAAAAAGTAAAAGTAAAAGACTCTATTTTTCGTGCATGATAGAATGTGTACTCATCCCTGAAGCACTGCACATGACAAAGAAGGCAGAACATAGTATAAAACTGTAAGTACTACTATATGTAGGCCTATAATTAGGAATATTACACAAGCAGAATTAATGTAGTGGTGCATCATTCCTGAATGAAATAGTGTTTTTAAAATAAATGGTTAAGTAAATGATTCAATGACTCACTCACATCACTTGCTTTGTTGCTGAATGAATTATCTTTGAACAAATATTTGAACATTTAATTATCTTTATAACAAGTATTTGAACGTTTCCCTTCTTCCTTTCATTGCAAAAACACTTGAACGAGCTGTGTTCAATCAAGTCTCTGCCTTTCTCACACAGAACAAACTCTTCGACAGCAACCAGTCTGGTTTCAGAAGAGGACATTCAACCGAGACTGCCTTGCTCTCAGTTGTTGAAGTCCTAAGACTGGCAAGAGCGGATTCCAAATCTTCAATACTTATCTTGCTGGATCTGTCCGCTGCTTTTGACACGGTTAACCACCAGATCCTCCTGTCAACCTTATTGGCAAAGGGCATCAGGAACTGCACTCCAGTGGTTTGAGTCTTACCTCTCAGATAGATCCTTCAAGGTATCTTAGAGGGGTGAGGTGTCCAAGTCGCAACATCTAACTACTGTGGTGCCTCAGGGCTCAGTTCTTGGACCACTTCTCTTCTCTGTCTACATGGCATCACTAGGTTCTGTCATTCAGAAACATGGCTTTTCATATCCCTGCTATGCTGATGACACTCAACTCTACCTCTCATTCCATCCTGATGATCTGACGATAGCTGCTCGCATCTCAGCTTGTCTAACATACATTTCTTGCTTGATGAAGGGCCATCACCTTCAAATCAACCTTGCCAAGACAGTACTGCTTGTGGTTCCATAAAACCCTTAATTTCATCACAATTTCACCATCCAGTTAGGCACGTCAACCATAGCTCCTTCAAAAATAGCCAGAAACCTTGGAGTTGTGATTGATGATGAGCTGACTTTCTCAGACCACATTGCTAAAACTGCCCGGTCCTGAAGATTTGCTTTGTTCAACATCTAGAAGATCAGGCCCTTTCTTTCGGAAAAATGCTTCACAACTCCTTGTTCAAGCTATTTTTCTTTCCAGGCTGGACTATTGCAATGCTCTCTTGTCAGGTCTTCCAGCCAGTTCTATCAAAACTTTACAATTAATCCAGAACACGGCAGCAAGATTAATTTTTAATGAGCCAAAAAGAATGCACATCACACCTCTGTTTATCAATTTGCACTGGCTACCAATAGCTGCTCGCATAAAATTAAGGCATTGATGTTTGCCAACAAAACCACCACTGGCTCTGCACCCCTTTACAGACTTATGTGCCCTCTAGAAGCTTGTGTTCTGCAAGTGAATGTCGCTTTATTGTGCCATCCCAAAGAGGCACAAAATCACTTTCGCAGACCATTCCTTCCTGGTGGAATGACCTGCCCAACTCAATCCGAGCAGCTGAGTCATCTTCAAGAATCGGCTAAAAACACATCTTTTCCATCTTTATTTGACCCTCTAACTCTAGGACTCTCTATTCTAATTCTATTCTTAAAAAAAACTAACACTAGCTTCTCTATTCTTTTTGCATTGTATTCTATACAATCTATTTGTTTTCTTTTTATTTATTATACAATTAACAAAAGCAAAAAAAGCCTCTAACACTAACTTGCTCTATTCTTTATATGTTTTTTTTCTTTTTATTTATTATATAATAAAACCTTGCTACGTGTACTGCGCTAAGTTAACTGAGACTTGTTATAGCACTTGCATATCATTGCTCTTTTGTTGATTTTGATTGCTTCCATTGTCCTCATTTGTAAGTAGCTTTGGATAAAAGCGCCTGCTAAATGACTAAATGTAAATGTAAACAAATCAGTTTACACAGTACGTTTACATGGACAACAATATCTATTGACAACAATATCGATATTGATAACAATATCAACTCTGAAAACTGCAGTTGTTAAATCCCTTCTGAAAAAGAGCAATCTTTGAGAACACCATATTGAGCAACTATAGACCAATATCAAATCTTCCTTTTATAGCATTTATTTCATAAGCAAGATTATGAAGGTAGTTGTTCCCAGACATCAGCGAAACAAATACTTAAACTCAAATGAATACCTGGACAATTTTAAATCTGGTTTCCGACCGCATCACAGCACAGCGCTCATTAAGATAATAAATAATTGTAACGAATCAGCTCATGGGAAATATGAATAATTAACCATAAATAGTTATAATTAATTATGAATATTTAAGATCCGCNGAATATAAACCTAACAGACCATTCAGATCATTAGGATCGAGTCAGTTAGGAATACCAAGGTTTCACACAAAACAGGGGGGGTCCGCTTTTAGCCCGCAGTTGGAACCAGCTTTCAGAAGAGATCAGATGTGTTAAAACAATAGCCACATTTAAATCTAGATTCATAACTCATCTGTTTAGCTGTGCATTATTGAATGAATACTGTCTGAACTGATTGCACTGTATTTTATATATATAATAATTTCTATTCTTAACTGTTTTAAATTCATTTTAAATAAATGTTTTAATCATTTTAAAAGTTTTTAAATTCCTTGTTTTATTGTTGTGATCATTTTTTTTATGATTATTTATCCTTTTATGTAAAGCACTTGTGATTACCCATTGTGTTATGAATTGTGCTATATAAATAAAAAACTATATTCACACATTAATACGAATACTCTGATTAAGAATCTACCATGTAACCAGAGTGAATGCCTTAATCTGGTTAAAGTCATACTCGAAGTAAACACAAACCGAATTAAGACATGTGGAGTATTCCTATTTTAGTCTCATTATCAAAGTGCAGTAATCGACATGTCATCACCTTAAAGGGGTCTTATGATGCGATTTCAAGTTTTCCCTTTCTCTTTGGAGTGTTACAAACTATTCGTGAATAGATAAGTTACCTAAAGTTGCAAAGACTAAAGTCACAAAAACAAAGATATATTCTTTATCAAAGTTAAGACTCTGCCACACCCCCTAAAACGGCTTGTTCTAACACGCCCCCACATGTCTAGGTCACTATGTGGAAATATTTGCTTAATGCCTCCCAAATGTTCATGCAAAAAAAGAAGGTGTGGTTTCAGTAACCGCAATTAGTGTTGAAGCAGCCATGTCAGGGAGACGCTGTGTGTTTCTAGGCGAAGCAAAAGCACTTTATTTGGCCTTCCAAAGTAGATGCTTAGGATTCTTTAAGATCACTTACAACAGAACAACAATGCATTTTATGGACGACCGTTTCGTGATCCTAGGGGAGGGGGTAATTCTGACTTTGCTATGACAATCGTGGCACTTCGATCGACTATGTTTTGTTTATTATTTTAGTATTTCTATTGTACTGTTCAAAGGTCGAGTTTTGCGTTGGGTGTGCGAGAGCGAGAGAGAGGGACATAGAGAGAGAGAGAGAGAGAGGTACAATAACAGTGGAGTCAACTGTCTTAACCATGGCTTGTGCACTGCAAACACATACCAGCTTCATCACTGTGTCTGTCACGCGACTCTGTTCCACTTTCGGGCTCTGTCTTTACATTTATTTTGAAAGATGCGATTATGGTAAGGGTAGGGCTGTGTATCACCATTCAAGTCACGATACTATCCTTCAAATACAGAGGCCACGATACGATACGTATCATGATACATGACTGCACTGAATTTCACCTGAGCAGAATTCAGAAAAACAGCTGTTTTTTAAACACTGCTTACTATAGTGCCATTTCTAACTTTTGGCAGAGCAGGCAGTTGACCTCTGTATTATGAAGGGCTTCCATAACTGTACCACAGTGCAATATAGGGAATGGCATATGTTTCATGTGTTTACATTGTGCACTCCCAACCAGATACAATATTCTGATTGTTTGCATCTTGTTTTTAAGGCCATAAATAATAATGTACGTGTTCTAATAAATATATATTGTAATGTACTCATTCTAATATGTTACAAAATAATTTACATTTCTGGTAGGTTATCATTGCACAAATTAACACACTCTACAATAAAAATAAATAAAATTAGAAGAGTTCTAAACTACCGCGCTGTCTTCACTGTATCTAACGCACACACGTTCAAGGCTGATTTATGGCTGATTTATACTCTAGCGTCAGCAAGTTCGCTTTGAGTGCGGCGATGTCGTTTCGCGTGGCGGTGTGCACAAAATTTTTTGTAACTTTCCGCGTAGCTCCGCTTCCGAAAATGCACGAGTTCAAAGCGACTCTAGCCGAACATGCACGTCTGTGCCAGCATTTGTGTGAAACAAGCTGTTTGGTGTTAAGTGCAGTCACACACACAGATCCCGCTGTGGCCACACTCAGACATTGAGGAACAAACTTTTTAGCGCTGCCCCTCAATTTTATCAACTAAATAGCTTAATCACTCAAGATTTTTAATCCAGTGGAAGAGAGAGCGTGTTGAGCACAGGGTTTGCCAGTTTCAAAGATAAGTAGCACGTTAGCGATATTTCTGTATTCCGCAGTGTAAAGCTCTTTTTTGGGGATTATGTCTCTTTATATAGCCACCCCGTTGTGTTCTCTGCGGGCAGATTATTAAAATGCTCTATTCAATTCTTTTTAGAAACCTTGCACTTTTCTACTAAATTTTAAACGTTGTAAAATTAAGCGTGGTCCATTGCTGCACACGTGCCACAGTATCGATACAGGGCCATCTGTATCGATACTCGTATCGCCAAATCTCTGTGACGATACATCGTCGTATCGATACTTTGAACACAGCCTATTACGGTCTTTACATTTTCTGACGAGTGCTTGTGGTGTTCGGCCAAGCACAATGCACTGGGTCAGCTGGCCAGTCAGAGCAGACTTCGCTTGTCGGAAGGAGGGACTTTGTATAAAACTAAGCGTTTGAGAGAGGCGGGCATAGAGGACCTACAATAATCAGAATCAGAATCAGAATGAGTTTTTTATGGCCAGGTATGTTTACACATACGAGGATTTGTTTTCATGACAGAAGCTCCACAGTGTACCAGAATGACAGTGACAGAACAAAAAACACAGATAATAAAAAATAGAACAATAGACAAGTAACTAATGAATAAAAATATACAAATCGACAATTGTATGTACAGGTATATAACAATAGACAGTTGTATGTACAGGTATTATGTGCAAATTGAAATGTAGACTGAGTGTGTGTGTTAGATAAATAAGTGTGTGAGTGAATAAATAGTGTGTGTTGCACAGTTATTTTTAAGTGTTCATGAGATGGATTGCCTGATGGAAGAAACTGTTCCTGTGTCTGGTCTTTCTGGTGCTCAGTGCTCTTTAGCGTCGACCAGATGGCAACAGTTCATAGAGGGAGTGTGCTGGATGTGAGGGGCCAGAGTGATTTTGCCAGCCCTTTTGCTCAGTCTGGACGAGTACAGTTCTTGGAGAGAAGGGAGGGTTTTACCAATGATTCGCTCAGCAGTCCAGACTACCCTCTGTAGTCTTCTGAGGTCAGATTTGGTAGCTGAGCTGAACCAGACAGTTATTGAAATGCAGAGGACAGATTCAATAATGGCGTAGTAGAACTGTTTCAGCAGCTCCTGTTGCAGGTTGAATTTCCTCAGTTGGCGAAGGAAGTGCAACCTCTGCTGGTCCTTTTTCACAATGGAGTCAATGTGAGTGCCCCACTTCAGGTCCTGCGAGATTGTGGTGCCCAGGAACCTGAATGACTCCACTGCCGTCACAGTGCTGTCCATGATGGTGAGTGGGGGAGTGCAGAGGGGTTTCTCCTGAAGTCCACGGTCATCTCCACAGTTTTTAGCGTGTTGAGCGCCAGGTTGTTGAGACTGCACCAGACAGCCAGCTGCTCGACCTCCTGTCTGTAAGCAGACTCGTCACCGTCCTGAATGAGGCCGATGAGTGTGGTGTCGTCTGCAAACTTCAGGAGCTTGACAGAGGGGTCTTAGAGGTGCAGTCGTTGGTGTACAGGGAGAAGAGCCGTGGAGAGAGAACACAACCCTGAGGAACTCCAGTGCTGATTATACGGGTGCTGGATGTGTATTTTTCCCAGCCTCACTAGCTGCTGTCTGTTTGTCAGGAAGCTGTTGATCCACTGACAAACGGAGGTGGGCACGGAGAGCTGAGATAGTTTGGGCAGGAGGAGGTTTGGGATGATAGTGTTAAAGGCCGAGCTGAAGTCCACGAACAGGATCCTCACATAAGTCCCTGGTCTGTCTAGATGTTGCAGAACATAATGCAGTCCCATGTTTACTGCATCGTCCACAGACCTGTTTGCTCTGTAGGCAAACTGAAGAGGATCCAGCAAGGATCCAGTGATGTCCTTCAGATAAGCCAACACCAACCTCTCAAATGTCTTCATGACTACAGACGTTAGGGCCACAGGTCTGTATTCATTAAGTCCAGTAATTTTGGGTTTCATTGGGACGGGGATTATGGTGTAGCGTTTGAAGCATGAAGGGACTTTGGACAGTTCCAGTGATCTGTTGAAGATCTGTGTGAAGATGGGGGCCAGCTGGTCAGCACAGGATTTCAGACAGGCTGGTGTAACACAGTCTGGGCCTGGTGCTTTTCTCCTTTTCTGCTTCCGGAAGACCTGGCGCACCTCGTCTTCGCTAATCTGAATTGCAGGTGTGGGGGAGAGGGGGGTTGCTGGAGGTGTGAATGGTTGTGTGAGAGGTTTCAGGGCGGGTGTGGGGTGTCTTTTCCAACCTGCAGTAGAACTCGTTCAGATCGTCTGCCAGGTTTTGATTCTCCACAGTGCTGGGGGATGTGTCTTGTAGTTGGTGATTTCTTTTAGACTTTTCCACACTGAAGCCGAGTCACTGGAAGAGAATTTAATCTTTAGTTTTTCAGAATAATTCCTCTTTGCATATCTGATCTCCTTTTCCAGTGTGTATTTATCCTGTTTATACAAGACATTATCCCCCTTCCTGTGAGCATCTTCTTTGGCCTGACGGAGCTGTCTGAGTTTTGCAGTGAACCATGGTTTGTCATTGTTGTAAGTTAAGTGAGTCCTGGTAGGAATGCACATATCTTCACAGAAACTGATATAAGTTGTTACAGTCTCTGTGAGCTCGTCCAGGTCGGTGGCAGCAGCTTTGAAAACGCTCCAATCAGTGAGGTCAAAACATGCTTGTAAATCCTGCTCTGCTTCATTGTTCCATCTTTTTACAGTCCTTAATACAGTTTTAGCTGATTTCAGTTTCTGCCTGTTGGTCGGTATTAGATGAACTAAACAGTTATCAGAGAGCCCCAAAGCTGCTCGTGTGACAGAGTGATATGCATTCTTTATTGTGGTGTACCAGTGAATCCAAATATTACTGTCTCTGGTGGGACATGTGATGTGCTGTCTGTATTTTGGAAGTTCACGGGAGAGATTGGCTTTATTAAAGTCCCCGAGAATGATTAAACAGAGTCCGGATGTTGTTGTTCTGTCTCTGTGATCAGATAAGCGAGTTTCTGTAAAGCTGAGCTCACGTGAGCTTGCGGAGGAATGTAGACACTGACGCGAATGAATGAGCAAAACTCCCGCGGCTAGTAGAAAGGCTTACAGTTAATGAAGAGAACTTCTAGATCTGAACAGCACATCTTCTTTAACCCAGTTACATCTGTACACCACCTCTCATTGATGTAAAGCATGTCCCGCCGCCGCGTGATTTCCCTGTTGATTCTGTGTCGCGGTCTGCTCTGAACAGCTGAAAGCCCGGTAGACTCAACGCGCTGTCCGGAATGGCGTCTTTCAGCCAGGTTTCCGTGAAACACAGAGCAGCAGAGTTTGAAAAATCCTTATTTGTCCGGGAGAGCAGAATGAGTTTGTCTGTTTTGTTTGGTAAAGAGCGGAGGTTCGCCAGATGGATGCTAGGCAACGGTGTTCTGAATCCACGCTGTCTGAGCTTGACGAGCTCGCCGGCTCGCTTCCCCCGTCTGCGCTTCCTGAAGTGCTTGATCAGCGCCACAGCTCTCCCGACTACAATGTCCAGCAAAACATTAGAATAATCAAAAACCGGTTAAATATTGGTTGGTGTGTACTTCCGAATGTCCAGCAGTTTGTCTCTGTTGAAACTGATTGCAGGGATATAACTAAAGACAGGACAAACTAACAAAAACATAAAAACAACTGCAGAGCACGCCACGGAGGCAGCCATCAGCGTCGGCGCCATTGTGCAAAAAAAAAAAAATATAAAAAAATAATGTACAGTATGTGAAAAAATAATGTGTTTTTTGAACATAAAGCATGTCAACATATTCTGTTACACCAAATACACAAAATAATTATCTTTAAAAAAGCATCATATGACCCCTTTAATCACATTATTACTGTTGTGTAGGACTTTTCGCGCAAAAAAAAAAAAAAACAAAAAAAAAAAAAAAAAAAAAAAAAAAAAAACCCATTTTGCTGACTGATACAAACCCGGCAGTGGTCAGCCGTTTGACGTCAAATAAAGGAGCATGGCTTTCAACAATGCCATTGTCTGTTTGCACGTATAGCATGACAATAATTATTTGCACTTGAATATTTTGTAAAATTACACATGAAACACCCAAAACTGTATGGCACCATGCATAACGAAGACGAATTGTATGTTGATACATGAAATTCTGGAGGGGACATCGGATGGCGTCACCTTGGGACGTAATGACGTGTGCCAATAATCTATCTATGTACTATAACATGTAAAATGGGAAAATTAAAGCATATATTCTACAAGCAACTACTGTAAACACCTTTTTCATAATATTGTCTTATTCAGAATAAGGTAAATAATTAGATTACTGATGCCACTGACAAGACAAAACATTTGTCGCCAACTACTGGTATAACAATCTAATATGCTGAATAAGTTACAGCATAGTCTGTCTTGAACATGTACAGTAGAGTTTCCAGTTTAATCTGACCTTTTAATTTTTTTAAAAATAAAATTTTTAAATAAATACAAAAATTAATAAATAAATAAAACTGGGTAAAACCCAAGTGGTCATAGTTGAAGACACACACTAAAAATGTTTTTATAATAATAATAATAATAATTGATGATCAATTTAGTGACTTGTTTAACACATGGGTGGTCTCAAACTCAATTCCTGGAGGGTCACAGCTTTGCAGAGTTTAGCTCCAACCAGCTCCAAATCACACCTGCTTGGAAGTTTCTAGTAATCCCGAAGACCTTGATTATCTCGATCAGATTTGTTTGATTAGGGTTGTAGCTAAACTGTGCAGAGCTGTGGCCCTCCAGGAATTGAGTTTAAGACCAATGCTTTAACAGTTAAATTATTACTGATCTAACCAATGGGACCACACAGAAATTGCACGATGATCTAACTGGAATCCGTGTATCTGCATCTGAGGTATGAGGTGCATGAATTCAAAATAAAACACTCCTGGGTCTGTGTGGGAGCATCTCTATGCAGTTCTAAGGAAACATTATGTCAACAGGGCAAAGGTATGGTGGCCGAGAGAGCTCAATGCGCTGCAAATAAAAAAACACATGCAAATAGAAAAAGCACCAGTAAATTAATAAAACATCTTCATCAGTTTGACAGCACATGTGCTGCAAATATTCGCAACACAATCAAATAAAGAAACGCGCTGCAAATGCTCACAACACAACCAAATAAAGAAACGCGCTGCAAATACTCACAACACAACCAAATACAGAAATGTGTTGCAAATACTCACAACACAACCAAATACTGTAACGTGCTGCAAATATTCACAACACAACCAAATACAGAAATGAGCTGCAAATACTCACAACACACCAAATACAGAAACGCGCTGCAAATACTCGCAACAAACAAATAAAGAAACGCGCTGCAAATACTCCCAACACAACCAAATAAAGAAACACGCTGCAAATACTCACACACAACCAAATACAAAAACGCAAGTACAGACCACAACGGGAGGGACCCCAACAATGCCAAAATTACCCCAACAAAACAAAAATTAACCATAGTTTTTTTTTTTTTATTGATTACCATTTGTATAACCACGGCTTTACTAAAATACCATGGTTAAACTATGGTTAGTGTAGTAAATCCATGGTTAATTTGTGGTTACCATGGGTTAACTATATTGACCATTTTTGTTTTATTTATTTTTTTTACATAAAAATTTATTTATTACTCTTAATTTGAATCTAAAACCATACTGTACAGTTACGTATTTTGTATTTCTTTGTGTTGTGAGTATTTGCAGCTCGTTTCTTTATTTGTTTGTGTTGTGAGTATTTGCAGCGCATTTCTGTTTTTGCAATGCGTTTCTTTATTTGTTTGTGTTGTGAGCATTTGCAGCACATACTGTTTTTGCACGCGTTTTTCTTATTTGGTTTGTGTTGGTGAGTATTTGCCACTTTTCTGTTTGCAATGCATTTCTTATTGTTTGTGTTGTGATCTTTGCAGCCATTTCTGGTTTTGCAATGCTTTCTTTTTTGGTTTTGCGGATTATTTGCAGCGCGTTTCTGTTTTTGCAGTGCGTTTCTTTATTTGGTTGTGTTGTGAGCATTTGCAGCGCGTTTCTGTTTTTGGTTGTGTTGCTTTTGCATTTGCAGCGCATGTGTTGTCAATTTGATGAAGATGTTTTTTCTATTTGCATATGTTTTTTCATTTGCTGTGCGTTGAGCTCTCTCGGCTACCTTACAAAGGCACATTCAAAGCCCAATTGCGTCAAGGTACATGTAAAATTGCACTCAGGGCAAGTATGTAGGAAATTTCCAAAGCACTGAACATACCTTGAAGAAAAGTAAACTATGTGGCCAAAATTTGTAAGAACTGTGAATATGCTCAGAACTTTTTTCAGCAAATTGTTTGTCAAGGTGTTCAAGTATCTGGTGCTTGGAAGTTTCAGTATTCTAGTAGTAAGACCTTGACTTGATTAGTTGGATTGTGTGTTTTTAATTAGGGTTGGATCTAAACTCTGCAGGACTGACCCCTTGTCCAAATACCCACACTTGCTGTCTTGGCCACTTGAGAGCGCGTGCGCGCGACAGGATTAGTGCGCAAGACTTTCCCAGGTCTTAAAAACGCCAAAGCGCAGTGCCCTTAACGCACACTAAACCCACACCATCTCGAATACCGCTCCTGATCCTATTCTGCTTAGTGTATCCCATCATGCATCATGTTCTGGAAATCAATTTGAGACTTTTTGCCGAGAGGTCACGGAAACCTTTCCAATGTAAGTTAAGTATTAATATAATAATTAGATATTACAAATAATTTGGTAGAAAAACAGTGTTTTTACTTTTTACTTTTATTAGTGCAAAGATGAGTTGTGGTGATATTTATTTTGTACAACATTTTTTTATCATTTAATTGGAAGCACCACAAATTAAAATTATGTCATGTTATAGGGACTACTGAACCGACATTTAGAAGTTGATTTTAAAATGCAAAGTATTTCAAATTAAAATTAAAATAAAGCTGTGTAAACACTTGCATTTTTACAACACTATAAGTGTGTCCCATCAGGTAATGAAAAGTTCGACATACACTTGTGGTTTTCACACCCACTTGAAGACTTCGGCCAAATACAGGAAATACGTCATTTAAGTAATCAAGTGGTCAAGTGCAAAGACTGCAAGTGTGGGTATTTGGACAAAGCCTGAGTTTGGACACTCCTGGTCTAGGTGTACAGAGCCTTAGTAAAAGAGTCATGAAAATTAACACAGGAAAAGCTCACAGGAACTATAGAAGTTACAGCTCTCCATAAAAGATTGAAGAACATGTTCTTGAGACAACAAGAACATAAACAATTAATAACTCTGTAGTCTTGTAAGTCTTGTATATAAGAGCTCAAATCACATCTCAGGTGGAATTTTCCCAAAGGAATGAGAGTGACTGAATAATTTCCATGGTCCAATAAGGTCAAATGTGGATGCTTAAAGGAATAGCTTACCCACAACTGAAAATTTGCTGAGAATTAAGCACCCTCTGGCCATCTTCATTGGAACAGATTTTAAGAAATGTACTATTACTTCACTTCAGCAATAGCTCATCTGCAGTGAATGGGTGCTGAGAATGAGAGTCCAAATAGCTGATAAAACCACTACAGTAATCCACATGACTCCAGTGAAGTAAAGAACTGTGTTAGTAATAAATTGATCATTAAGACGTTGAACGACATTGAGACGATAAACTCGTATCTTGGCAGAAGCAATAGTTAAAAATGAAAATGCCTTAATGACGGATTTGCTTCTTACAAACATGCAGCTTTTTCACGGTACTTGATGGACTGGAGTCATGCAGATTATTTGTTGATTGTTGTGATGTTTTTTATCAGCTGTTTGGGCTTTCTGACGGCACCAATTCACGGCACAGGATCCATTGGCAAGCAAGTGATGTAATGCAAAATTTCTCCAAATCTGTTCTGATGAAGAAAAAAACTCTCTCTATATATACCTATATCTTTGATGGCCTGAGGATGAGTACATTTTCAGTAAATTTTCGTTTTTTGTGCAAACTATTTCTTTAAATGTAAATATCACAAATAGCATCATTGCGGTGAAGCATGGTAGCTTAATGTTTCAGGAATCGTACTCAGGGACAGGAACCTCTGACAGACTACCTTCATTTATTTGATGGGCTTCTGAACAGACTGTTAAGTTGCACATTATTTCAGTGAAGCACTTCTCGGCTTGGTTTCCCTTCATTTCCTTCCCAGGTAAAATCTTCATTCACTCTTGTCTCATTTTCAGATGTATGGACGCTATACACAGGAGTTGGGGGCCTATGCCAAAGAAGAGGCAGCTCGTCTGCGTGAGGATGGAGCGCTGCGGAGGACCGCCAGTGTGCGAGGCCAGGCTCCAGAACTGCTGGAGTATGAGAAGGACCCGTGTGCCAAGTGTCAAGGTGGGTGTGTTGCATACATACATGTGCGCCAACTGTTTGCTGGCTGGTCTGCTAGTGTCATAGATTGCTATTTACAGCAGTGGCTACATAGCAAAGCTAGGAAAGCAGAGCAAATCCACAAGGATGAACGGCAGCAGGGATCGAAAGAGGAAAAGGGTCGCAAAGGGCAGGAGGCAGAAGAGTTAGTGAGAACATGTTGGAATTGGGGATTAGGTGAGACTGATGCTGAAGATGAGTGGGAGGGATTTGACTCAAGATCTGAGCTTTACTCGGGCTGAGTAAGGCTGATGCATCAACAGTCTTGTGCAGGCCCACAAGGAATCAGTTGTAGTAGAACTTCGCATAAAGATTTAAGCTTTTCCTGCAGGATTTGAACAGTTGTACTTTCATCTCTATCTAACAAAGTGCTTCTCAAACTTTTGGAGTTCAAAGCCCCCCTTTGTCCAAGACAATATTCAGAGGCCCTCCAATCTAAGCTGATATATACCTCTAGTACTTCTGTAAACAAAGTTTTAATAATTCTTTATAATTAGTGGGGTTTTTAGCATTTCAATGAAGATTATGTTAATAGAATTTAAGAAATTTAGGGTTATGCTAATAGACGATAGAATCGTGTATCGACAATAGTCAGAGTAATCGCCTGTGACTGATGCCTTTGATGAAAGCAAGATGATGATTATTATTATTATTATTTTTATTATGATTCTTCTTCTTCTTGTTCTTCCTATTATTATTATTATTATTATTATTATCATCATGCTAGTACTACTATCTAATTAATATTATAGCTTATTTGTTCTATCATATTTCTTTTTCCACGTTTTTACAGTGTTGCACGTTATAACCAATCACAACATGATTCTTTTGACTTTATGAATGCAATGGCCATCAGAGGCGTTAGGATAGTTTACTGTTGCTTGCGTGCACTCGCTGACTGAATTCTGCTCTCTCGCGAATTCTCTCATCATAAACAATAAAGTGCAGATGTACATGCGATGTAAGTATAAGAGATTTATTCATCATACAGTGTCGATAGCTTCACTGATTATAACGGGAGTGTTTTTTAAAGTGCATAATACTCTGGCTAGAATGACGTCAGTGATGTTTTTTGGTAATGTAAATGCTCTTTGCTCGTTTTCTGTAGCTGCTGTTTGAATAACTGAGTAAACTGTAAGCATTATATTTAGTAACTTAAAATGTTTTTATTAAATTGTTATCATGTTAATTACAAATTCATTCATACTAAAACCATTAGGCTGCTTTTGGCCTTATGCTAGAGTTGGTTCACTCTCCGCCAATGAAACTAAGTAAATAATAAATTAGCATGATAATATTGTGTATCGGCAATCTCACAGGCTGACGATATGACAGTTGAGCATATCGGCCAACACTATTGGGGACCCCCTTGGAAGTTTGCAAAGGCCCCCTAGTGGGCCCCGGACCTCACTGATCTAGCACATTCCAGTATATTTTGTGTTTTGGATGCTGATGTTAGTACGAGAATGATTCAATTAAATTCTGAATGTCAACTTAAATACTTTTTAAAATCAGCATGAAATGGAAGTTTTTTCGTATTTCTGAGTGAAGCAGCTTCTTAAATGAGAAAGAGTTGGGAATTGATTGGATCATTGTTGTTAATGAATGCATTCTCATGTGAGTCACAGCCAGGGAGAGGAAGGATTGTTGTCTCGCCTGGCACACGTCATCAGAGAAGAGATGTCATTGCTCAGAGGTCGGGGAAGTTATTTTGATTCAAAATTAGAAGGATACATGAATAAAAATATAATGACCTGTACCAATAAATTATTTATAAAAAATAAACACTGCAAAATTCCAATATTTTGCAATATTTTATTTTTTTATTTTTTATTTTTTTTGGTGACTTTAAAGAAAACATAAATGACAAAAATAATGATAGTACTTATGTTTTGTCAATGTACCCAGACAGCGATCAAGCAGCCGTTGCTATGGTAGCCCCCCTCAGATGGCACGACTTCTGTTTGTGCTCTGATTAATCTAACTTTTGTGGTTGATGAAACCCTACCTGAAAACAATTTTTTCCTCTGTATGTAAAAGTTGTACATAGTTTTGAGTCCTTAGGGGATTTTGAATAAGGGGAGACAGACTCCACAAAGGGCACCGACACCATAGTTCAAACACTGACTGCTGTTCTGATAAGGGTTGTTGACTAACTTAACCAGCAAGACTTTCTTGGTCAACCAGCATCACCATAATACAACATGCTGGCCAACCAGCTTTGTTAGCACTGAACCAGCACTAACCAGCATAAAGCATAGCTTTTATCATATTTAAATCCATTTCACTTTCAACAAGGTTCATCTGGGTCTGCTCATATACTGTATTTGAGGCAGTTGGTTTCTAGATTGCCCTCTACTGGTGATTAATTGTCACTGGTTTGTGTAGCTGTGTAGTCATTGTTTATCAATCTGTCACGCACATTCCACAGGTGTGTCATCGCCTGAATCTTAAAGGCATCTTCATGGTCTTCACATTTATGATGGAGACATTTTCCCCAATAATTTTTCAAGCATTGACGCTGAGCGTTTGCTGTTGTCTAGCCTGTAAACAACAACTTGCAGCATTTATCAGCCTGTTCAATTCCCTCCGCACCTCTGTGCAGTGCTTGCCATTCACCAGCAGGGAGCATAATCAGTCTGCGCTGTTTAGGGGTGATAGATGAGACACAAAGATGTGCAGTGTATCGGTAATGAGCCACTGTGTCTTTATGTGTGCCTGTGCATCTGTGTCTAGAAGTACGTCACCGTTCACCAAAGGATGTGTTATATGGACCATTACATTTGAGTTTAGAGATAAAAACTATTCGCGAAGCAGTGATTTATTTTTTCATTTAATGGTACGTTAAGATGATTGGCTGAAAAAAGAGAGCTTTGAACAAAAGCAGTGGCCATTCATATTGGAAGTCTGTGATAAATTCCCTGAACTATTAAAAAAAAAAGTTGAGTTCTCATTAAATAAGCAACAGTGTCTCGCAGTCCAATGTTTTTAGTGCTAATGAGGTATCTCATTGGTTTCTTGTAATATAAATAGACTGCTCTTTTGGCCTTGTGTAATCTCCAAAGACACACAGCATCTGTCTCAATATCATCCATCCCGCCTCCCTGTTGAGTGTGAAAAGCATGAGAAATCTATCAGCACAGTGTGCAGCACAGGTCTTCTGATCCTCCTTGACTGAGTTTGAGGGGTTTGGAGGCTTGTCAGCTCACTACCTACACACCGGTCTACAGAGCTGGCATCATATGTCTGTTTCTTTCTCTCTGTGTCTCTGTCTCATTTCTATTTTATTCCTTCATCCAACTGTAATTCTGTTCCAAAACCAAGAGAGCTGCCATGCTGCACACTGCCTACATAGGTGGCTATCTATTAAGGCATCCTAACCTTCATGAAACCTCATAAGTGACTGATTTGGAGCACTCTGCATATGCAGCAACATGTACAAGGGGCTCTGCACTGGATTTTCGTCTCTAATAGCTTGCCGTTAGCTTGTTAAGCTAACTGCGTGGTGCTTTAATAACTATATATAACTATATTATCAATACCTTTAAGTACTGAGGAAAGTAGATATAACCTACATTTGTTTGAGTTTGCTGTTGGCTTGTTGCTATTGATAAAATGATACACTAATTAAAGGTATAGTTCACTGAAAAATTAAAATTCTGTCATTAATCGCTCACCCTCATTTCGTTCCAAACCCATTAGACCTTCATTCATCTTCAGAACACAAATTAAGATATTTTTGATGAAATCCGAGAGCTTCGTGCCTGGCATAGCGACACAATGCAACGAACACACGTTCAAGGCCCAGAAAGGTAGTAAGAATATTGTTAAAATCGTCCATGTGACATCAGTGGTTCAACCGTAATTTTATTTTATACAAAAATACATTTTGTGCGCAAAAAACAACAACTTTATTCAACAATTTCTTCTCTTCCCAGTCAGTCTTCGAAGCATGTTCACGACAGTACCATGCATAGCCACCGATCCCGTGACACATGTCTCCGTTCATTTTAACCTATAAGAAATGGACTTTACGACTTTATCCTTATTTTTATAGTTAATTTGAGGCAGTTTTTGGCGTTCTTTTAATTGCAAATGTCAAGAGTGCATTATTGTAATACGAGAGGGCACCAGCACGAATCTCTCGGCTTACAGCAGGCTTGCTCTCCCATATATATATATATAGTGATCATGGCTCTGCGCTCCCTCAGATATTACATGTGCGCCCTCAAACTTTGTCCTGTGTACACGCGAATAAGTGCTTTTTGTAACCGCGTTGGTACCCTTTTAATAAACAATTTTATTTAGTGAAGCGCAACCCTCATAGAAAGAATTTGTGTATTACTCGGTTGGTAATGTATTTGCAGTCCGTGCGTTTCACTTCGCAAGATAAATTTTGTGTAGTGAATTCATCAAATGCACAAAAATTCATCTTTGCACACAAAAAGTATTTTTGTAGAACAACTGATGTCAATTGGACTATTTTAACGATGTTCTTGAATGTGTCAGTTGCGTTGCAAGGTCATAAAGCTCTCGGATTTCATCAAAAATATCTTAATTTGTGTTCCGAAGATGAAGGTCTTGCAGGTTTGGAACGACATGAGGGTGAGTAATTAATGACAGAATTTTCATTTTAGGGTGAACTATCCTTTTAAAATTCATAGAAGCACACTGAAATATTGGGTATGATAATACATTTTATTCACACTAAACAATTTTTTCAGTTCTTTTAAGTATTGTGCAAAGGATTTTTTCACAGTGTGCTTTGGGATTGCCTTTGCTGTGAAGGATATGTGTGATGTGTTGGCCATAAGAGAGTATCTTGGCAGGCAGCATAATTAAGAGGTCTACCTTTTGGTCGAGAGCATGCTTATGATGTTTTTTAAATGTGGCCTTTGTAGGCAGCTCATTAGCTTTTGAGATGAAGTCAGTGTTGTTTTGTCAGCTTCTTATAAAATAATTTAATAAATTCACGTATAAATATAGGCAGTCGCGGTTTGTGCTTTCTGGGCCTGTTTCCAGAATACAACAACATATTTGAGTTTATTAGCGCTTGACCTACACAGTACAGTAGAGTATAACCGACCACTAATAGCAGTTGTCAGATTTTTCCACCTACAGTCTGAGCTGCACTATATAAAATTTCCATTTTCCTCCAGTGTTTCTGCCTGCTCCAGTTTCTTCTTTACCCCAGTGATGTGTAATTGCAAAAGAGAAATGTATTGATTGATTTAGATGGTCAGTTTTTAATAAAGCAGGTAGGATTTTTTTATCAGATGGCCTGGTTAGAATTTTAATTACCCTGACAAAATTTTCACTGGCATCAGCACAAAAAAAATGTATGTAGTGATACATTTTTATATGTTCTAGAAATAATCTAGATATTTGTCATTGAATATAGGCTCTGTTTACAAATAGATCTGCATTTTTATGACAACTTCATGGCAAAGTGACACATTTATTAACACACATTTGCTTAACAGTAATGGCATGCAGTACAAAACATGGTTAGCTATGTTTTATTTGGATAGTCCACTTTAGACATTCTACAGTTAACAGTCTACTAACGACTAATGCTCAAATGACTGGTAGTTGACATGTAGGTTAGTTGCAAATTTACTTATAGTTAGTAGAAATTATAGTATCAAAATAAAAAGTTATCCAAAACATTAGGGATCTCTAATTTTGCTCTGTGATAAACCGGATTATTGAAATCAAACAGTGTGCCTTGATCAACTTATTTTGATTAAGCATATTTTGTGCATTTGTCAAAACAAGTTGCATGCTTTTTCGTATGAGATCTGGCATCATATATGCCCATAAGCAAACAGAGCATATACGCACATATCTCCCTCTCTCCCTTGTATAATTAGACTTTATTTGTGAATTTTAAGATGACAGAGGGAGGTAGATTTGCGACAAGCTGTCAGCATCCTGCTGTTTGTTCTCTATGCAACTTTAGAGCGAAGTCCTACCACTATAGCCGACTTAATCTGTCTATTTCAGTACTAATTGTTTTGGATCTGTGGATAAAAACAGAGAACTGGCAGCGGTCCACCAGCTCGCCCTCATGGGAAACTGTGAGGCTCAATGCAGAAAATGCCGCATAAGTTGTCATATCAGGCAGAAAGGGGGCCGATACTATTGCCTCTCACCGAACCTCCTACACCTTTCTACTCGCTCTGGGGATATAAATAGATCTTGGATATATAATACATTGTTATATTATGCATGCATGCCACATAAGGATGTCACTTCCAGTGCTGGCCTGTGACTCACTTGTCAAAGACACTAAATTCTGTGTGGGGAAGCATGGAATCTGCATATTTTTTACGGTTATTCCTCAAACTCCAATTAAGTGTCAAAATATGCCGCATCTCAGCACTTCTGTCTGGCGCGGTTTGGAGATAAGCACTGCAGGTTTGCGCGTCCAAAATGCATCCTGAGTTGCGGTAAATTTGGTTCGGCTTATTGCTTTCTCGGTTGTGGATTTTTACAGGGTTTATTTTGAGAGCAAAGACATCTGTTGTGCCACTTCAGTGGGCAAATCTGCCCGTGTGCCAACTCCCGCACAGAGGAGCCGGGCAAAGGGCCGCTGAGCGGGTGCTGAAGCTGGCGGGGCAGCGTCTCTGTCACATACTCAGAGGTGTCCCTTCACCTGCAGTGACCCTTCCCTTTCCGCTGTCTTTCAGATGCGTCTTATCTTCACACACACAAGCCATTTCCTGTCTGGGTCTCCGCAACCCTGTCCACCTGTGCAACAGTGCAATTGTTCACACTCTCAGTTTTCTCATGAGTCTGGAAACATGGGATTCCAGGGGAAAACGAGCTCTTTTATGAGCAATTGTTCACGTCATTAAAGCATACTGTGCACCTACTGCTGGGTTCGGGTAATTGCTTTGGGTTGTTCATTTCCTATTCATACAGCCTGTATCTATGAACACAGACTGACCTACAAGGAAGAGGGAAATGGTGGATGTTTTAGGTGCTTAATGGATTAGATCACTCAAAAATGAAAATGATGGCTACATTCACTCACCCCCAGGTCATTAAAAACCAATGAAACCAAAGAAATGGAACATGAATGTAGAAATTTGAAGAATTTTGCTGGTTGCTCTTGGCATGCAATCGCGATTAATCACATCCAAAATAAGTTTTTGTTTACGTAATATATGTATGTGTGCTGTGTATATTTATTATGTACATATAAATACACACATATGCATGTATATATTTAAAAAGTATATATATTTATACTAATTTATTATATATAAATTATATGAATATAAATATATGCATGTAAATATATGTAAATATTTTCAATATATATACATGCATGTGTGTGTGTATTATATATACATAATAAATAAACACACAGTACACACACATATATTATGCAAACAAAAACTTTTATTTTGTATGCGATTAATCGTGATTAATCGTTTGACAGCACTAATATACGTATATATATATATATATACAGTATACAGTGGGTACGGAAAGTATTCAGACCCCCTAATTTTTCATTTTGTTATATTGCAGCCATTTGCTAAAAATCATTTAAGTTAATTTTTTTTCATCATTAATGTACACACAGCACCCCAATATTGACAGAAAAACAGAGAATTGTTGACAGTTTTGCAGATTTATTAAAAAAGAAAAACTGAAATATCACATGGTCCTAGGTATTCAGACCCTTTGCTGTGACACTCATATATTTTTCTCAGGTGCTGTCCATTTCTTCTGATGATCCTTGAGATGGTTCTACACCGTCATTTGAGTCCAGCTGTGTTTGATTAGGAAAGCCACACACCTGTCTATATAATACCTTACAGCTCACAGTGTATGTCAGAGCAAATGAGAATTATGAGGTCAAAAGGAACTGCCTGAAGAGCTCAGAGACCGAATTGTGGCAAGGCACAGATCTGCCACGGTTAAAAAAAAATTCTGCTGCACTTAAGGCTCCTAAGAGAACAGTGGCCTCCATAATCCTTAAATGAAAGACATTTGGGACGACCAGAACCCTACCTAGAGCTGGCCGTCCAGCCAAACAGAGCTATCGGGGGAGAAGAGCCTTGGTGAGAGAGGTAAAGAAGAACCCGAAGATCACTGTGGCTGAGCTCCAGAGATGCAGCGGGAGATAGGAGAAAGTTGTAGAAAGTCAACAATCACTGCAGCCCTCCACCAGTCGGGCTTTCTGCAGAGTGGCCCGATTGAAGCCTCTCCTCAGTGCAAGACACATGAAGGCCTGCATGGAGTTTGCTAAAAAAACCCTGAAGGACTCCAAGATGGTGAGAAAAAAAGATTCTCTGGTCTGATGAGAACTTTCTGGCCTTAATTCTAAGCGGTATGTGTGGAGAAAACCAGGCACTGCTCATCACCTGTCAATACAGTCCCAACAGTGAAGCATGAGGGTGGCAGCATCATGCTGTGGGGGTGTTTTCAGCTGCAGGGACAGGATGACTGGTGGCAATCGAGGGAAAGATGAATGCGGCCAGGTACAGGGATATCCTGGACGAAAACCTTCCCAGAGTGCTCAGGAACCTCCGACTGGGCCGAAGGTTTACTTCCCACAACGACAAGACCTAAGCACACAGCTAAAATAACGAAGGAGTGGATTCATAACAACTCTGTGACTGTTCTTGAATGCCCAGCCAGAGCCCTGACTTAAACCCAATTGAGCATGTCTGGAGAGATCTAAAAATGGTTGTCCACCAACGTTTATCATCCAACCTGAGAGAACTGGAGAGGATTTGCAAGGAGGAATGGCAGAGGATCCCAAATCCAGGTGTGAAAAACTTGTATCTTTCCCAAAAAGACTCATGGCTGAATTAGATCAAAAAGGTGCTTCTACTAAATACCGAGCAAAAGGTCTGAATACTTAGGACCACGTGATATTTCAGTTTTCTTTTTTAATAAATATGCAAAAATGTCAACAATTCTGTTTTTGTGTCAATATGGGGTGCTGTGTGTACATTAATGAGGAAAAAAACTTAAACATTAATGATTTTAGCAAATGGCTGCAATATAACCAAGAGTGAAAAATTAAGGGGGTCTGAATACTTTCCGTAGCCACTGTATATACATAAACTATTAAGTACACAACTGTCATTGATACAAAACATTGATAATAATAAGAAATGTTTTTAGAGCACCAAATCAACATGTTAGAATGATTCTGAAGGATCATTAACACTGAAAATTCAGCTTTGCCATCACAGGAATAAGTTACATTTTAAAATATATTCAAATAGAATTTTAAATTGTAAAAGTATTTCAAAATATACATTTTTTTACTGTGTTTTTGATCAAATAAATGCCGTCTTGATCTGCAGAAGAGACTTCTTTCAAAAACATCAAAAAACGTACAGACCCTAATCTTATGAACAGTAGCATATATAAATAGATTTTCATGCTGCTTTTGCATATTTTTAAGCTTCAGAGCATTGGTGCTTATTACTCAGAACTGTTTGGGCAGGAGCAAACAGCATATTATTATAATTCAGTTTGCGTTCATCAAAAAAAAAAAAAAGTAATACAGGTTTGCAATGACATTAGGGTGGGTAAATGATGACAGAATTGTCATGTTTTTGGTGAATTATTTCTACAATGTCTGTCTGCAGTCTGTACGTCACGGTGCAAGAAGTTCTTGATTTCCCGTGTGGGTGAAGACTGGATCTTTCTCATCCTCCTGGGGCTTCTCATGGCATTGGTCAGCTGGGCCATGGACTACACTATTGCCTTCTGCCAGCAAGGTGAGAGAGAGAAAAGAATGAAAAGAAAGAAAAGGACAATGTTCTGCTTGACAGGGTTCCATGAAAGTACAGATGGTGTTATTTAATCAGTCAAGTATTGTTTTTTTTTTCAGTGGGATATCGTCATCATGTGTATTCTGGGATGGGAGGTACATTAATGCCTGAACGAATTGGCGCTAACTCACTGACCTCTTTTTACAAAAGAATCAGTTTATTTACAAGGACTGGGGTGTGGCAGTTCAGTCAATTAACAAAAAGGCACAGAATTGTCTTTGTACATATCAAGGGCAGTTTTTTTAGCATTGCAGCATTAAGCGACATCAAGTACTTTCCACATATAAAAACACCTCAGAAATGTACAAAAATGACAAATAGTACTTTTAAATATGTTAAGACAGATATGTTAAATGATGTACAGTCACATGAAATGAAGACTCCACACCATGGTCTTGCAATGTCGCGTGGAATGTACATGAATAGTCTATAGCTGTACCAAATGACCATACATTATGCAATTTTACTATGTACTATATTCATACCATCTAGTGTATGCATTTTAGACAGTTGAGTGCATGTTGAGTACATTAAGTAAATTTTTTTTGGTTCAATAAGTGCACCATCTGGGTATATGAAGTGTGCTTTTTCCTTTTGCAATTTTCAATATGAACACACTACTCACACTATTTATACTACAAATGGCATAGAATAGCGCATAAGTACACAGATTGGAACACATCTTATCCCTCTATAGAGATGTAATTATATGGTGTGTGTGTCGTGTCTGCAGCACAGAAGTGGATGTATGGTGGTCTGCACAGTAACATGTTGCTGCAGTACCTGGCCTGGGTCACTTACCCAGTGGTTCTCATCACCTTCTCCGCCGGCTTCACGCAGATACTGGCGCCACAGGCAGTGGGTGAGATATGCACACACACTCACGCATGCTCACGTAATTAATTTAAGCCAAATGGCCTTTACATGTTCTCAGATCTCTTTGTAACCCCCTTCGTCTTTTCTTCCTCTAGGCTCTGGGATCCCAGAGATGAAGACCATTCTCCGAGGTGTGGTGCTGAAAGAGTACCTCACTTTCAAAACCTTCGTCGCCAAAGTGATTGGCTTAACTTGTGCCCTTGGAAGTGGCATGCCTCTGGGCAAAGAGGTGCATGAGAGGGGCTATCTGATCCTAGATAAGTGTTCTAATGCTAAAATACTTCAAGCCTTCGCCCTGTGATCACATCTGTTATTTCTATCTCCTCTTGCATCCTCTAGGGACCATTTGTTCATGTTGCCAGTCTGTGTGCTGCTCTGTTGAGCAAATTCATGGCTTTGTTTGGAGGAATCTACATGGTGAGATGCTTTCTACTAATACTGTCTTTTGTCAGTAACTTTCTGACATTTCATACTTTGGTAACACTTTATAATACCTTCCACTAACAAACATTATTATAATATGCGCTACAGAACATTATTTACAATCAAATAATCAGAAATGGCTTGTGCAGTGGCTACATTAAGAATTTGCACCCTTTTGGGCACTTAAAATTGTATGAATCTCATTGCATTAGATAACAAATGTGAACATGCTCCAACATTTTGCTCTTTTGTACATACACATGGCACAAGTTTGAATGTATCTGATATGTTCAGACTCTTCTTGAAAAGAAAAAATGAATTAAAACAACAATCGTTGGGGAACCATTTACTAATAATATTTGACTGTACGTTAACTATTGATCAATTAAACATCATATAACATTTGTTAAATGCATCTTAATGAAATGGCCTATAAATAATGACCTATTAATGAGAGATATTACAAAGCGTTACCAATGACTTGTGTTTGTATCATCACTTTACATGTCACTGCACTTGGAACGTCATGGCCTTGTTCTTCCAGTCTCATCTGCGTGTATCATACAAACAAGCAGCTGAGGGATCTCTAGGGTTTTTGGTTAGTCTGTGATTAGTCGGAGTACATAAGGTATTAGTTCTCAAGGGAATTGCAAGCACAGTGAATGGAGCCGTTTGTAAATCATGCTAAAATGAGTCAAACGGCCTTCGTGTGATACCATATCAACCCTCTGGACTTGCCCACAAAGTAACCTAAGAAATCACAGCACGCTGGGGAATGGATCAATAACATGTTGTTAGAGCAGAGTGAATCTGACAGAAAATCGGAGACCATAAACATTATGGCACATTTTAACTGTTTCACTGTAATTGAATGCACTTTAATTAGGCAAATGTCAATGGCATGTTTACACAGTCAGTCAGGCAGTGGGGTCCGGGGGAAAACGGGCCGTGCTGATAATTATTTGTCTGACAGACACCTCATACCTGTGGGTGTTACTTTGATATTGGGATATGAATGAGCTCCAATTAGTGCCAGGGTAAAAGAAAAATACTCTAGTAGCAAAATGGAGGGGATTATGGAAGCCTGTTTCTGCCACTGAATAAAAAATAAAATTGTGTTTTTCTCACAATTGTGAGCTTACATCACACAATTCTGACTTTTTTCTCAGAATTGTGTGATGTAAACGAACAATTGCGATATAAAGTCAGAATTGCGGGATATAAAGGTTTTTTTAAATTCTGAAATAAAGTCAGAATTATTTTTTTTACCATTACCCTAACCCTCTCAGAACTGGACATTATTAATCACAATTGCAAGTTTATATCTCACAATTCTGAAAGAAAAAAAAGTCAGAATAGCTAGATATAAACTCACAATTGTGAGAAAAAAGGCAGAATTGTGAGTATATCCTGCTATTCTGACTTTATAACTCGTAATTGTGAGTTTGTATCACATAATTCTGAGGTAAAAAAGTCAGAACTGCTAGATGTAAACTCACAATTATGAGAAAAGCAGTCAGAATTGTGAGAAAAAAACTCACTATTACCTTTTTTATTTTTTATTCAGTGGCAGAAATGGGCTTCCGTAGGGCATAATGTTGCCATATAGAGGGAAAAATTCCCTATGATATCAGAATAATTTATAGGGGTGATTGCGGTTTATCAGTAAGATTTAATTCACGACTGAATGATTAGAACGATCATTTTTAATTAAATTATTTTTTGTAGATACAGACTTGAAACAACAGCAGTGTAAGTACTTAAAGTATTGATAGGTTTTGAAAGAGTGCAGATACTCACATGTATGTGTGTTATTTTGATTTACTGCTGAAGGAAGAGCCCTTTGAGGGAAACAAGGTAAGATGCAGGTATTATTATGTTTGGGTGTTTCCATGTGATCAGATTGATTGAAAGTGTTATAATGAACGAAAAATGCGAATTTAATTTTTTTTAAATCTCCATTTGTGATTCTTTTTTTCTCAAGTTTGCCATTTTTCCATTGTAATTTAGAGTCTTACTGGACTTCATCCTCCCTGGCCGTAGCAAACCGTTCACAAAGATAGCACATAGTGAATGAAAGAGCAGTGTTTGTCCATTTTTTAATTGTGTTCATAGCAATACCTTGTTCCGCATGTCGTTGCCATGTATCCGTCAGTGTAATTACCCTGTTCCACTCTTAGCTGCCTGTAAAATGCCACGACGACAGTCGTTTGAAACAGGATTTGCATGTATTGGGTTTTCTTGTTAATCTGACAGAACGAGCTGAGAAACACAGAGATGCTGTCAGCCGCCTGTGCAGTGGGGGTGGGCTGTTGCTTTGCAGCCCCTATTGGAGGTAAGTCCAGACATTGTGATCATAGCTGGCCATTGGAGATAACGCCATATCACATTTACGACAGTAACGTTTCCCTGTAAACTTCCAGCTTTGAGCAGAGTTGTTTGTCATATGATCTGCTGTGTTGTGGCAGGAGTGCTGTTTAGTATTGAGGTCACATCTACGTTCTTTGCTGTGAGGAACTACTGGAGAGGATTCTTCGCTGCAACCTTCAGTGCCTTTATCTTCAGGGTGCTGGCGGTGTGGAATAATGATGAGGGTGAGGGAGAAATCCGTCATGATAGCCAGCACAGTCAGATGATTCATTCGTCATAAATTTCTGTCATTCTCTCTTTGCCATATTGCAGAGACAATCACGGCTCTCTTTAAAACGCGCTTTCGTCTGGACTTTCCCTTTGACCTACAAGAGCTTCCAGCTTTTGCTGTGCTCGGGTTTGTGTCTCACCTTTGCCATCTTTCTCCTAAACACAAATTTGATTTACATCATTTAAATGATGGTAGTCAAAAGACAGATTTCCTGCAAACTGATATCCTTGTTCTAGAATGATACATTTGTGTTAAAGGTGATCGTCATATAACTCGAATTTTATCAGAGTTTCCTTTCTCTTTGGAGTCTTACAAGCTCTTGGTGCGTAAAGAAGATCAGTAAAGTTGCAAAGACTAAAGTCTCAGATCCAAAGAGATATTCTTTATAAAAGTTAAGAGTCAGCCACGCCTACCTAAAACGGTCGTTCTAACATGCCCCCACATGTCTACGTCACGATGTGGGAAGATTTGCATAGTGCCGCCCAAATGTTCACGCAAAGAAAGAATGCGTAACTTTTATTCTCGCTGTAGTATTGTTGCCGCTGCCGCCATGTTGTGAAGGCACTATGATCATTGGGAAAGCTAAAAAAGATACTTTGTTTGGCCTTCCAAATAAGGACGATATGGCTTCGTCATGCCTAGAGCTGATAGAGCTGATCCGTGCTGGTTGACTGAGGAAAAACACACAACTGGGTGCGCCTGCTGGAAAGGACGAGGAGCCGGCTCATTGCACCCCTCGTGGACAGAACGACGGAGGTCCAGGCACCCTCACGCGAAGTAGTCGTCACCACTGTGGTTTGCCGCAAGCACCTCCCGTGCGCGCCTAAATCGAATCCGTCCTCTGGCCGTCGCCCGCGCTGCTCAAGGCCCCGATGCCACTTCTATGCTCTCACTTTCTAGTGTCCTCTCGGCTCCCGTCCTCACTCTAGCCCCAGCATGCTAGCTCAATCTAGGCCATGTGTGAGCGCTGGTTCTGTTGTGAAAGTGCAAACTACTTGTTTGCATAGTTTCCAAAAGATAGCGACCCGCCCTAACACTGTAACGCCTAGAAAATCAGTGGTTAAGTTGTATTTACAACTTTACTGTTCCAGAACACTTCAACCCAAAGATTCAGATGTGTGCAGCACTGTGATGGAGGACTGTTTCCTGATCCTGTAGAGTAGACTACAATGCCGGCTGTTCTGACTCACCGACTGTAAGTACGTTTTTATATTTAAATAATTTGCCAACGATGATTCAAACACGAGTTTTGAGCAATGTAGAGTAGCACTTATTGTTTGTCATTTCTCCGAACACAAATGCAGACATGGTTTTATGTTTAGTGGCGGATGACAATCGCAAGTGATGCAACGCGTTAAAAAGACAGATTTTAAATGTCACAGTCTAACTACCATAATAATGTCCCCACTGGGACCACGCAACCGAGCATCAATTTATAATGGATTGTTCATCGGGTTCTTGTCGTTAGATCAGTACGCTGAGGGCCGGGCGACCATCGAGACAGCGGGCATCATCACAATATGGTAAGGGGCGTAACATTTCAGTCACACGCTTGAGGTATTCGGCCAATCATAACGCACTGGATGGCTGGCCAATCATAGGACACCTCGCTTTTCAGACCGATGAGTTCTGTAAAAATCGACGCGTTTCAGTGTAAGGGCGGGGGGCGGCATAGAGGCAAACAAAGAAACAATAATGACGTATGTGGAAATAATGTGATTTTTTTTTTACCTTGTATTAAAAGTAGCCACATCATTCTTTAACCCTTTCTAGTGTCTTTACACCAAATACACAAAATAATGTTCTTTTTAGCAACATCATATGACCCTTTTAAAATGTCTAAGCTCTTTAGAACTGTTTATTTGCAAAGCTTAAACTTCTTGTTCTTGTGTTCTGGTTGACAGGCCAGCTTCACATGTCTAGTCTGTAAATCCAACTAGTTAGTTATTCTTAGTTCTTAGCTGTAAAATAGAAATGTGCAGTGATCATAGTTATACAGTACCTCTTGTCATGTTTTATGAGATTGATGTTTCAGTTCTTCTGTTGTTAATGTTTTTTTAGGATTGCCAGTGGTTTTGGAGGGGCGTTGTATGTCTACCTGAACAGGATCATAGTGGAGTCTATGAGAAAACAGAAAACCATCAACAAGTTTTTGCTAAAAAAGTGAGTTTTTTACAGCTTCTCTTACATTAACAATAATTCTTGTTGTACAATGTATTTTGCTTAGGTACTAGCACAGCATAAAATTTCATTTCATTGTTAAGAATGTTACAAAACATTATCACTAAATAATAATTCAACTTTCAACTTATTTGTATTTTTTAAATAAATAAATAAAATATATTTATATATCTATATTATAGTAAAAATGTATTTTTTAATATATAAAAAGCAATTATTCTTTCTCATGTTTGGCTTTCCATAGAAGACTAGTGTATCCAGCAGTGGTCACTCTTCTTGTCTCTACACTCACCTTTCCTCCAGGGTTTGGACAGTTTATGGCAGGCCAGGTCTGATGTTTGAGATTTACTGTGTGTCTCATTGAAATTTTCAGATTTCCCTCTCTATATCTTTTTTCTTTCCACACAACCAGAATTTTTCAGTCTTTCAAGTGTGCTTCATGCTGATAGATTTATTTGTTCCAGATCAGTCATTATGCATTAAATAACAAACTGCGCTGCCTCCTCATTTAGCTGACTCAACATGAGTCACTAGTGGCACTGTTTGACAACCAAACCTGGTACAAGCAAGGTGTTTCTGAGGAGTTTGTGTACTCAAGTCACGTACCTCAGGCCTGGAAGCACCCACAAGTCAGTGTGTTCATCACACTCCTCCTCTTCATTGTCATGAAGGTGTGTCTCACCATATTATATAAAATATAAAGGAAAACAAAAAGGAATAATTCAACCAGATCAAACTTGCCAGACTTTCGCCTCGTTATATGGAATACTCACCCTCAGGCCATCCGAGATGTAGGTGAGTTTGTTTCTTCATCTGAACATATTTGGAGAAAGAAATGTAGATCCTGCAATTGCGGACAAATGGATCTTCGGACCGTGAATGAGGTGCCATCAGGGATACGAGATGTAAGCGTCTAAACCGCGATAAAAACCAGCACACAAGAATCCTAAAGTACTAATCCACAGATGCTAGGTCATCAATTAATATTCTGTTGTAAAGTGAGAAAGTGGACCGACGGTTTGTAATAAAGTAAGTATTCAAGTCATTGCGATTGTTTTTAACTTTCACCATGTTGCATTCTGGCCAAAATTAAATCGGCATCTATCAATGGTCCATCACACAGTACTTGCTTCTTGTTCACCCAGCGCGCGAACAAGTCCATCCCCTGTTGTTCGTCTCAACGACAAAATGTCCACGATAATGCCATTTTTTCGAACTGGTTTTTACTGTTGTAATACCACGAGTGCTGATCGTGCATATTTAGCGCTTTATACACTTTTCACGATGGGAGGAAAATATTATGTAGCCCTAATGATATATTATGGATTATGGATTTTAATTTTAGCCAGAAGCAATGGTTTGAATTTAAAAACATCTTAATGATGAATTTGTTTAAGTATAAACCAACACACGGATGTTACTGGGTGTCACTATAGATGGAGAATGCGTGGACTGAGCTGTGTTCATGGCGGGTTACTTTGTGGCAACTGTTGGGACTCTCATTCTGACAGCACCCATTCAGGATCCACTGGTGAGCAAGTGATGTAAATTTCTCTAAATCTGGTCTGATGAAGAAACAAACTTATCTACATATTGGATGGACTGGGGGTGAGTACATTTTCAGCTAATTTTAATTTTGGGTGATAATAAAATTAAGTTTGGGTATAATATTTTTGGGTGAACTATTTCTTTAACAGCAATTTTAAACACTGGGGCTGTGTTGATTGGAGTTGGTTAGAGCTGAAACTGCAGGAGGATGGTAAGCGCTCCAGGAGCAGGGTGGACTTACCCCCGCCTTTACACCACTTCAATTTCACCAATGTTTACCATATCGACCCTATCGAAAGTCTTAAAAAACCACCACAACCAGCCAAGCCCCCTTCTGGCAGCCACGCCAGGTCATCGCTCACCTTCACCCGATTTTCATTGAAATCCATTACTCACCTAGGGCGGGCTATAAAACGTTCATATTTTTCTTCAATAAAACGATAAACAAGAGTTCGATAAATGTAAATTGAACTATAATGTTTAAATGCACCCCCCCCAAAAATATAAGGACAATATGTGACCCTGGACCACAAAACCAGTCATAAGCAAGGGGTTGTAATTTTGTTAAATAAGAAAAAATATATATTTTTGTATATTATTATGGATACTTATATACTTATTTTTTAGGAAATAAGCTTTCCATGATGTGTGGTTGTTAGTAATAGGACAATATTTGGCCGAGATACAACTATTTTAAAATCTGGAATCTGAGGGCACAAACAAAAAAATCTAAATACTGAGGAAAATCGCCTTTAAAGTTGTCCAAAAAAAAGTCCTAGCAATGCATATTACTAATCAAAAAAATAAGCTTTGATATATTTACAGTAGGAAATTTAAAAATATCTTCATGGAACATGATCTTTACTGAATATCCTAATGATTTTTGTCATAAAAAAAATCAATAATTTTGACTCACCATTCAATGGTTTTGGCTCTTGCATACCAAATATACCCAGCGGACTTAAGACTGGTTTAGTGTGCTCCACAGGGTCATTCAACATTGTGAAAATGTAGCAACATTGCATATACTGGTTATTTTGATTGTTCTAGCTTGCGACACGAAAAACAAAACATCTGGTCATATCGTACCCGAAAATTGTGTCAAAATTATACAGTATTAACTTTATAACTATGCGATCCATTTTCGACATTGCCGGTTTCTCTGCGCGGAAGTTCGTCATAGTTGGGTTAATTGAAGATCATCGTGAATGGGAGAGTACAACACAATCTTTTTTGCATCTGCCACATTGACATGCTATCAATAGCAGAGAAGAGAAACTCCACGATAGTGTTTAGATTTCAAAAAAAGTGAAAAAAACTGGGGAGAGACCAGGTAGACCGGCTGTCAAGGAGAAGCTTGACGAGATAACTGGTCAATTTGACGTCCCTGTCCCTAGAGCAGTGCAACTAGAAACAACCCGGCATTAGCGTTAATAGTTTTGTAATTTGATGCAAAGGTGATATAATCAAAGTATAGTGTTATAAATGTACATAAACGTAAAAAAATAAATAAATACAAATATAACCCAAGAAACACTTCGAGGATTTATGATGCTGATGACTGTTAAACGCGTCATCACAGTCTTGTGAAAAGGGTCCATTGTGTGTGTTGAATTGTGTTGATATATTAAAAACCAGCACAGTTTTGCTTAATCACAGCCGTCCGGATTTTCAGTGCAGCATCGCGATTGCGACTGTGATATTGCTTAATTATTAAAAATGTCTTTGTCCAAGTGTGTGACCTTGTGGCTTCTAAATGTTTTCCTCAGTTCTGGATGTCAGCTGTGGCCACAACAATGCCTGTGCCTTGCGGGGCCTTCATGCCGGTTTTCCTCATTGGTATGTGATTATAGTGTGTGTGTGTCGTTTTTGAAAGTCAACACTGTGGGATATGCTTTTTTGGTTTCCATTTCAATTCACTATTGAATGAGCGAGCAGTTGCACTTTATTTTACAGTATGTGTACTTACATGTACTTACGGTGTACTTGCAGTGTACTTACCTAAGAAGGTACTGGTAATATAAGGTAACTACATGGGGTAGGGTTAGGTTTAGGGTTAGTACCTAGTTATAGTAATTACTTTAGTAAGTACACAGTATGTACATGAGGAACAGGACTGTAAAATAAAGTGCTACCGAGCGAGCACTTTTGAACATTATTTTGTTCTTGTGTTCGTACCAGCCATTATACTTTAGTTTGTTCTTAATGGTTGTTTTCCTTTTCCCGCAATCATGTTCTCCATTTCCATCCCTCATCACTGTCTGACTCACTAAAGCCTGTGTGTAAACGTGTCAAAATCACTGGAGTCAATGTTTGTGACTTCACGTAAGTATTCGTCAAGCATGTGTTGGTGTTTTTTTTTTCAAAATTGGTGTTTTTGCCACCTCCAGAATGTCATCGAATCTACGTTGTGAATTCTGTGTGTCGTACAGGAGCTGCGTTCGGTCGACTGGTCGGTGAGAGCATGGCCGCTGTCTTCCCCGAAGGGATACACGCCGACAACACTGTATATCCCATAGTTCCCGGCGGATACGCAGTTGTAGGTGAGAGCGTCGATTGTGCATGCCTTCTCGCGTATGTCCATTTGTTTTCTTTCAAAAGCCATCAGTTTCAGCCCGTCGTGGCTATATCTTATTCACACACGTAATTGAACCTGCAGGGTGTTGTATGCAAGAGTCATACATTTTTCATTAACCCACACAGACCAACAGCCAAATTAGATCTTGCCTGTGGAAATGGCTTCAGTGGTAGCGCTGCATTGTGCAGCGGAGCAGAAAGCTTGTCAGGAGCACAATAGGAAATCAGATGGCTTGCGGCGGGTGACTGCTACTGTAATTTGATGCGGGATGAAATGGTGATTCCCACAGGGGCGGCGGCTCTTTCTGGCGCAGTCACTCACACCGTGTCCACCGCCGTCATTGTGTTCGAGCTGACCGGTCAAATCTCGCACATCCTGCCCGTGATGATCGCTGTGATTTTGGCCAATGCCGTGGCTCAGAGTCTGCAGCCTTCCCTCTATGATTCCATCATCCGGATCCAGAAACTTCCCTACCTGCCAGAGCTGGGCTGGGGACAGGAGTGAGGGCTGTTACGTAACTTATCCAAATTATCACTCTCATATCATTCCCCTGGCGATTTGAATGCTTACTCCCATCTCTCTCTTTTTTTTACCTGTAGGAAATATAATATCCGTGTGGAGGACATAATGGTGAGAGACGTGCGGTATATCACTCTCTCCTCCTCTTACCGGGATCTGCAGGAAGCTCTCATAACAGGCCAGCTTAAAACCCTGGCCTTGGTGGAGTCCAAAGGTGAGACATATAAAATATCTGTTTAAAGGTATATTTTGCACAACAAAATCAGTTGTTCTGCACATGTTCTTCATACCACTATCTAGGGCTGTGCAACAAATCTAATGCGATTTTCATGCACATCTCGTCAGTAAAGGCGCTCCTGTGATTAGTAGTAAATCTACAGCGCGTGCGTTCAGATGGAGTGGCATTTACTACACAGAGCCATACTTCACTGACAAGCTACACAAAATCACGTTCAAAATCACAGGCGATTCACAGTTCTCTTACATTAGGAATTTTAAAGGGGTCCTATTATGCTTTTTCACTTTTTCAACTTTAGTTAGTATGTAATGTTGCTGTTTGAGCATAAAAAAGATCTGCAAAGTTACAAAGTTCAAAGTCCACTTCAAAAGGAGATATTTTATTTAACAGAAATCACTTTTCAAAAACTACAAAGAATGATACGTTTGGACTACAACGCATATTTTCCGAGATTTGAGATATCACAAATATCGACGAATGGGACAAGACCTGGATGAGCTGCTCTAGAGAAGGCAATGAGTGTTATGACTATGTCGGAGACACGCTAGCTTCCCAAAGTAGACGAACTTAGAGTGGTTACAATCAACCGGGTTTAAATCGCGCTCAAATTGAATTGATATTGATGCAATATTTACACTAAAGCTAGCAGGCGGCTATGGTAAGGGGCATGACATTTCCCGACCAGGCGCTGAGTGCTGCCAATCAAAACACACACTGGCCCAGCTAACCAATCACAGCACATTTCGAATTTCAGAAGGCGGGCCTTCATTTGATATAGGAACTATTCGAGCCGTTCATGCCAGACTGGGGAGAGAGGTGTTGTAATAATGTAAAATATGTGAAAAATAGTTTCGAACAACCTAGTATGAGAGAGCCTGTTCTAGTACACCCCCAAACAAAATCACAGACTTGTTTTTTTTTTTTTTTTTTTTCCTTTACAGAGCATAAATAGACCCTTTAAGACAAAGTGTTTAGACAGTCTCTTCCCAAAGTGTAATTTTTTTCCCGACCGCCATTTTGCGCAAATCACTAAAGAAGGAACGGTGAATGTCCTAGCAGAATAATGTACTTTAGTTTGGCTATATAGGAAACTTGTTGTCTTTTTGCTGAACCCATTTTGCGCGGCATGTTGAAAATAAGGCTCATAAAATGATGTTTCAATGATGATACAGTATCAGACAGCAAAGACTAGTGCGTGGCAGTAGGTGTGTGTGTGTACTCTATAATGCATATACTGTATAGAAAATACTGAGTTGTTATTAATTAGAGTTCAGATTTAAAAAAAACCTTGAGTGACAAAAAACGATAGTATTAGTATTACTATTATTATACATTTCTAGAAAGACTACATTAGCACCTGAGCAAATGTTGACAGTAAAGAATCATTTATACAGTACAAAATATTTATATTTTAAATAAAATGCTGTTCTTTTAAATCTGGAAAAAAAACCATGGCAAAAATATTAAGAAGCACCACTGTTTTGAACATTTACAGTGGGTAAAATAAGTATTGAACACGTCACTATTTTTCTTAGTAAATATATTTCTAAAGGTGCTGTGACATGAAATTTTCACCATGATGTCGATAACAATCCAAGTAATCCATACATAAAAAGAAAGCAAAACAAATAATTTCAGAAATTAAGTTAAGGAATCGTTCACAAAAATGAATTAAAATTCTGTCATTAATTACTCAGCCTCATGTTGTTCTAAACCTGTAAGATCTTCGTTCATCTTTGGAACACAAATTTAGATATTTTTGATGAATTCTGAGAGCTCTCGGACCACTCCCATATACAGCAATGTAATTACCACAATCAAGGTCCAGAAACGTAGCAAGGAGATGGTACCATACGCACGTGTGTGACATCACGAGACGGATGTCAACGCGTATTTTTGTACGACGTCTTACGTTCGAGAATACTTTTTGTGCTCAAAAGAAAAAAAATAACGACTTTATGAGTAAATGAAATCGTCTCACTCTCAGAATGACCACCCTGAGTGCATTTTGGAGATATCAACTGAACATAAAACAGCTATGCTAATTCTGTGTCCAGACCCCGGGATCATTTCTGCGTCACAGCGTACCACGTTTTGTCTACGTTGTATTTACGGGGTTTGATGTTGAGCAAAAAAACAACGTGTAAGCTGCCATGGACGCTGTTTTGATGTGTTCAGCGGATACTCTCCAAAATAGTGCTAGGGTGGAGATGAATTGTTGAATAAAGTCATTATTTTTGCTTTCTTTGCGTACAAAAAGTATTCTCGTAACTTCGTAAAATTAATGTTGAACCACTGATGTCACATGGATTATTTTTACCGATTTCCTTGCTACGTTTCTGGACCTTGATCGTGGTAATTACATTGCTCTCTATGGGAGGGTCAGAGAGCTCTCAGAATTCATCAAAAATATCCTAATTTGTGTTCTGAAGATGAACGGCGGTTTACGGGTTTAGACGACATGAGGGTAGGTAATTAATGAAAGTATTGGGTGAACTAACCCCTTAAGTTCTGTGTAATAATGTAGAATGACACAGGAAAAAAGTATTGAACACAACTATGAAGAAAACAAAAAAACAAAAAAAAAAAAATATAAAGGAGGTGCAAAAAAAGGCATGGGAAAGCCAGACACCAGCTGCAAATCTATCAGTAATGAGAAAGCAATCACCTGCCTTGTCGTCCAATGAGACTCAGGATCTAGGGTTAACAGTCCCAACTGATGGCCTATCGAAAGGTGTCTCATGACCAACGTGTCACATAAGAAACATTTCATGATGGGTAAAAGCAAAGAGCTTTCTCAAGACCTTCGCAACCTTATTGTTGCAAAACATACTGATGGCATTGGTTACAGAAGGATTTCTAAACTTATGAATATTCCAGTGAACACTGTTGGGGCCATAATCCAGAAGTTGAAAGAACATAATTTAACCATAAACCGGCCATGACCAGGTGCTCCTCACAATATTTCTGACAGAGGAGTGAAAAAAATCATCAGAAGAGTTTTCTAAGAGCCAAGAATTACTTGTGGAGAGCTTCAGAAAGACCTGGAATTAGCATGTACAACTGTTTCAAAATGCACTCAACCGCTGTGGCCTGTATTCAAGGACCTATTGCTGAAGAAAAAGCATGTTGAAGCTCGTTTAAAGTTTGCTGCACAACATTTAGACAAGCCTGTGAAATACTGGGAGAATATAGTCTGGTCAGATGAGACAAAAATTGCCATAATACACACCATGTTTGGAGGTCAAATGGCACTGCACATCACCCCAAAAAAATCATGGTGTGGCACTGGCAAAATTCGTATAATTGAAGGAAGGATGAATGGAAAAAATGTACCAAGACATTCTTGATAAAAATCTGCTGCCATCTACCAGGATGATGAAGATGAAATGAGCGTGGACATTCCAGCGAGACAATGATCCCAAACACACAGCAAAGGAAACTCTCAATTGGTTTCAGAGAAAGAAAGTAAAGCTGCTAGAATGGCCCAGCCAATCATCTTACTTGAAATCAATAGAAAATCTATGGAAAGAACTAAAGATCAGAGTTCATAGAAGAGGCCCACAGAACCTTCAAGATTTGAAGACTGTTTGTGTGGAAGAATGGGCCAAAATCACACCTGAGCAATGCATACGACTAGTTTCTCCATACAAGAGGCGTATTGAAGCTGTCATTACAAAGGCTTTTGTATGAAGTATTAAATACATTTCAGTATGGGTAAGTGTTCAATACTTTTTCCCTGGGTCATTCCATTTTATTACACAGAACTTAATTTCTGAACTTATTTGTATTGTTTTCTTTGTGTCTGGATTACTTGGGTTGTTAAATTAAAAAATATAAAAATCTCTCTCTTATTTACCTTCTCTTGTTAGCTGTACTTATTTGAACAAGTCTAAGAACTTGTATTACAACCCACTTCTGTGTCTGTTTGCCTCTGTAAGAGAACGCTTTATGTATCCCCTCATTTGTTAGTCGATTTGGATAAAAGTGTCTGCTAAATGACTAAATGTAAATGTAAATGTTATCGACATCTGGTGAAAATTTCATGTCAACAGCACCTTTAGAAATATATTTACTGAGAAAATGGTGATATGTTCAGTTCTTTTTTTCTCCGCTGTATAATTATACAAAATGTTTCTTGAGCACCAAATCTGTATATTAGACTGATTTCTGAATGATTATGTGACACTGAAGATTTTGAAATAATCCAGAGAGCACCTGGCCAAACAGTCACATCATTTTAATTATTTGATTAGTGTAGAATCTGAAACATTTGTTTTAAATGTTTTAGACATTTGTTTATTTCAAGGTTTATATCTAGATTTTTTAAATGTGTAAAATATGCCTAATAACGATTTTGAGTTAATATATTGCTTGAAAACTAGAAGTGTACAGATGTAGATGCCTGGAAAGTAAATGAGCTTCTGAATGAATTTGAGAAACAGAGAAAATGAGGCTTAAAAATGGACAGTGTGCTAGAAAAAGAAAAATACAAGTAAATAAGTGTGTAAAAATGAGGCTGTAAATATTTGTTGACGTTTTACTGATTTTAGTACAGTTTCTTTTCCAGACATTTTCTTGATGTTCCCAAATGAAAGCTCACAGTTGGAAATGTAATCCCACAATTCCACCTCATACCCTGTGACAGACACATTCTTTACCTTCTCCATCTCCTTTCCCGTCCTCCCACCATTTCCCTTTGCTCTCCCCCATTCCTCCAGCTTTCCCGCTGTGTCTCTCTCACTTCTCTCTTTCTCTCTCTTTCCCTCTCTTTCTGGTCTCTCTGCTGTCTCCCTTGCCTGTGTCCCCACCTGGCTCCAGAGTCCATGATCCTGCTGGGCTCTATGGAGCGCTCCCAGCTGCAGTCCCTGCTCTCGCAGCAGCTCAGCCGAGCTCGCAGGCTGGAGTACTTGAGGGAACGTGCTCAGGACAATGGCACCCATGTGCCCACCTTCCCCCAAGACTCTCCCCCCAGGACTGGTCATGGCGTACGTTTCCTGGTATGAACTTCAGAGCGAAGACGCTAGTGTTAATTACATTAGTTAGTAGTGAGAACTGGACCATAAACCAAAGTGTTACTATTTATTTATTAAATTTTATTTTAAAGAAATTAATAGTTTTATTCAGCAAGGACGTACTGACATAAGAATTATAATGCGTATTTATAGGTTTGACTCACAAAATGACTGATTAGGTTAAAGGATTATCAACCAAAAATTTTTTAATGTTGTCACATGTTGTTCTAAGCCGGAATGCAATTTGGTTCGTGAAACTGGAAATCTATATGCCACATTTCAGAGTTGCATCCACGATGTTTAGATGGCTAAAAAAAAGCTATTAGGGCTACATTGTATATTTGATAAGTGTTGGGCCACATAAAGCGATAATTATTTCATAAATGGACATGGTAGCTTGATAAAATTGACTGTATATTGAGTTATTAGTGACATTATAGCATATTTGGTATATTTTTATTAGACGTCTCTGGGTTTAATGGTCTGCTGCAATTAGTTAGTCCAACATGATATTTAATGAATATTACGTGCCTACCGAAGGTATTGTAAAGTGTTACCAATATTTGTCTAAATCAAGTTAAAATGAAACACTAAAAACTAAAAAAAAGTGAATTTAGGCATCACAGCAATATAAAACTATATTGCTATATAAAACTGTACTATTATACTAGTACAATATAATAGTAATAATAGTACATGAAAAATTAATATTCGTTTAGATATTTGCTAAAGATTACACAACATTTTTTTATTAAATTATTAGTGTTTTTAAAGGGGTCATGAACTGCCTTTGTTTTTTTACTTTGTGCTGTTCTCTGAGGTCCACTTATAATGTTATCAAGATTTTTACATCAAAAAACATCATAATTTAGAAGAAATAGGCTATTTTCTGTCCTGTTTTTGACAGAAAATAGTCATCCCTCATCAGAATGCTGTGTTTGAATAGGCGTGGCAGATTGTAGACTCAGAAGTAAACACCCACTGCTATGATTGGCTTGTGTATGTTTGACAGTCTATGTCCTTCATGGATGCTGATGTGATTTAGGTTAAAATCGCATAAATACTCAGTATATATCAAACGATCTGTTAAACAGACAAAGCAATAGTGACCACGTAATAAAAGCAGTTACTCACACTTGTGTGTTGCGACATGACTGTCGGATCCAATATAGTCAGCACTGCATCGTCTTTTAGTTTCAATCTTTTTTTTTAAATCTCACGTTGTATTGAGCCGTGTTTGTAAAAATGAAGTAAACAAAAGAGTTCAGGAAGAGCACAGGAAGTGCTCGTAATACCAAGTTTCAGGCATTTGTTCAAATAAGTACAAGCTAGAAAGGGAAGGAATAAATAAAGAGAAAGACAAAGTTTTTAAATTTTTTTTATTTAGGATGAAGTCAAGTAGAGTCGAAAGAGATGAGTCGCTGAAAATTGTCAGGGATTCAGCATTCCGGATAGGGGTGGGAAGATCATTCCACCTGCCAGGAATGGTTAACGAGAATGTTCTGGAAAGTGATTTTAAGCCTCTCTGTGATGGTACCACGAGGCGTTGCTCACTAGCGGATCTCAGACTTCTGGAGGGGATGTAGATTCATAATAGTGAGTGGAAGTGGGCGGGTGCTGAGCCTGTGGCTGTTCTATATGCAAGCATCAATGTCTTGAACTTGATGTGAGCTGCAACCGGTAGCCAGTGCAGGGAGATAAAGAGAGGTGTAACATGGGCTCTTTGGGCTCGTTGAAGACCAGTCGTACACCTGCATTCTGAATCATTTGTTTGATTGTGCTTGATGGAAGTCCAGCCTAGAAATGACAAGAGCCTGGACAAGAAGTTGTGAAGCATGCTCCGTTAGAAAGGGCCTGATTTTCTGATGTTTGCAATGCAAAAAAAAAAACAAAAAACAAACAACCTGCAAGATCAAGCAGTTTTTTCAATGTGGTCTTTTAAGGTCAGCTGGTCATCAAAGATTACACCAAGATTTCTGACCGAAGTTGATGGGGTAATTGTAGAAGAACCTAGCTGGATGGTGAAATCATGCTGTAGAGTTGGAGTGGCAGGGAAGACAAGAAGCTGAGTCTTTGCCAGGTTGAGCTGTAGGTAATGTTCCTTCATCCATGCCGAGATGTCCACCAGACAGCCTGAGATCCGTGCAGCTACCGTTGGATCATCTGGTTGAAATGAGAGATAGAACCGTGTGTCATCAGCATAGCAATGGTAGAAGAAGCCATGTGCCTGTATGATGGGACCCAGTGATGTAGTGTATATGGAGAAGAAGAGGGGTCCAAGAACTGATCCCTGAGGAACCCCTGTGACCAGTTGATGTGCTTTGGATACCTCCCCTCCCCAGGCCAGCAGAAGATAGATCCAGCAGAATAAGAACTGATGATTTGGAATCAGCTTTTGCAATCCGCACGGATTCTGTGACTGACAGTAGCGCAGTCTCACTTGAATGGCCACTCCTGAAACCTGACCGGTTAGGATCCAGTTTGTTGTTCTGTAAAAGAAACAATGATACCTGGTTGAAAACAGCTCGTTAAAGGGTTTTCACTATGAATAGAAGGAGAGAGACAGGTCTGTAGCTATCTGTAAGTGAAGTGTTTAATGTAGGTTTTTTGAGCAGTGGGGTTACCCGAGCCTGCTTGAATACAGTGGGGAAAGTGCCTGTGAGGAGAGATGTGTTGATGATATGTGTGAGTGCTGGTAAGAGTGTAGGAGAGATTGCTTGCAGAAGGTGAATGAGAAGGAGAAGGATTGGGTCTAGAGGGCATGTTGTAGGAGGCAGAAGAGGAGAAAGCGGACAGAAGTAGAAGATGGGAGTTTTAGCAGTAGGTGTGGTTGGTTTGAGGTCCTGTGTGTTAGGGGCTGAGAATCGACTAAAGATTGTTCTAGTTTTGTCTGTGAAGAATGTGGCGAAATCATCAGCGGTTATAGAAGTGGTAGGAGGTGGTGGAGGGGGGACAGAGGAGAGAATTAAATGTTTTGAAGAGATTACGTGTGTCTGGAGCGCTGTTGATCTTATTGTGGAAATATGAAGATTTGGCAATATGGACTTCAGCAGAGAAAGATGAAAGCAAAGACTGATACATACTCAGGTCTGACAGATCTTTTGATTTGCGCGCCATTTTTCTCTCTGCTGCCCTGAGTTTGGTCCGATGTTCACGAAGAACATCGGATAACCAGGTGTTCGAGGGGGCAGCCCGTGCTGGCCGGGAGGAGAGAGGACAAATATCATCTAGAAAAGAGGTTAAAGTAGAGCATAAAGTGTCAGTTGCTGCATTCACATCCAGAGATGAGAAAAGGGTAGGTGAGGGAAGAGAGGAGGAGGATACTACAGGATGAAAATAGGGGGCGTAGGTGGCAACACAGGTCAGAAAAATTTAGTTTTAAAGAATGAAGAAATGGGCCGCGATATGTAGGGGTTCGACCAATAAATGTCTGTCGGCAATACCAATTGGTGTGTAAATTACAGTGTCAAGTTGGTTGCTCTGGATTTGTGCGTGTTGTAGTGGTTAAGCCGTATTGAGATTCAAATGAAAGCAAAGGACCTGAATGTGAATGAGGTAGTCTGTAGCATAAGGCTTGTACAGATTAATTTGAAAGGTGTGCCCAACCGACTCCCTCTAAAAGTGGACTGCAATCTTTCCGGGGAATGAGTGGGAAAGCTAGCCATCAAGTCTCCTATAGGGAAGGTTGCGTCCAAGAGCGTGAGTGTTGGATTGTAAAGAAAAGCAGAGAAGAAGTAGGCTTTGTGACAGTGCGACTGACAATTCCAGAGGCCCACAGTAGAAAGAAAGAGGTGCAGTAGAGGATGTACAGATAGGGCGCAGGTTAGCAAGATTTTGTTGCCGTCTGCGTGTGACGTTAGAGGGTTGTTGAGAGACAACCGGAATGTTTTGGAAACACGTGATAGAGGTGGAAAAGAGATGACAGAAAAGGAGAGTGTAAAGGGAAGATAAAAATAATACTTAAGTGCATTGCCAGTTTCGTTGCTCAGTGAAGTCGCGCAGGTAAAGTCACAGGTCTTTACACTCGTCGGTCTTCAAACGAGGGGTGTCTGCTCTGAACGCTTCTGCTGATTACTTCCGCGTCAGTGCCGGACACAAGAATACACAGGTCGAAGAGACTAAAGTCAAAACAGCTGGGCGCCTTCGAATTAGCACTAGACAATATCCTTATGCAGGGGCAATTGCTAAACTCGGAAACTACAGTTCGCACGTAAGTCTAGAAGGAGCGGCAAGCAAAACACAGGCCTCCTTCTTAGCAATGGCAATTATTATATTACGAAGTAAAATCAAAAAATACAAACTACAATGAAAATCAAAGTAGGAAATGAGGTTAGACAACTAAAATATCTTCCTAGCAGAAGTAATAATTTAATACAACAAGATCTCCAAACAAAGATTACAAGCACAAACAAATCTTCTTCTGAGGAGGTGGGGTGGGCTATCCCATTAGGTTACTCATAGAGTGGTATTCCACTAACTGTTGTTTTGGCGACTGCCTTCAATTTATAAGATTGGTAGACTAACGAGGAAAACGTTAGTGTTTAGTTCTGAAACTTACAGATTGTTTTTATAGTACAGTGACCTCTTACATGTCAAAAGATCAAGAGATTTTTTTTTCTCAGTTCATGACCCCTTTAAAGATGAATTTTAAGTGATGGTTAATTGATGGCATAGGTAATCTAAATGTTAAAATAAGGGAAGTGAGTATGAACAATTGAATATCCAACAAAGCAATACATCCAAAAATATATGACATATCCTACACATGGTAAGTGAATGCTGCGCTTGAACACGCAAGATAAAGAATAAGATTTGAGAGCTGCAGAGAAGAGGCACATTTTCCATAATTAAAGACCTAAATTTCAGTCTGTGTAGTATTGCTTCAGAGGTCTTGAAATATAGCAAATGAGGCACATGGACTGCTTTTATGGTTCCTTACAGTGTTTATTGGTCATTATGAGCTTTCATACAAGATGGAACAGCATAAACATTTCTCCTTCCGTGTTCAACTGAAAACAGCATATGGGCTTGGAACAGCATAGAGAAAGTAATAAATAATTTTCAATTTTGGGTGAAGTATTTCTTTAATTATGTTCAATGTTAGTCTGACATTGTTTTTGGAGTCTGTGTTCCCCAGTTGTCTGTTTATTTCTCAAGAAGAAGATAGGATTGTCAGATCGCCATCAGGTGTTTTTTTTTTCATGTTTTCTATTTCATCCCAAAGAATTCCTTCCCAGCAGGCTGTCATCTCTGAGTTCAGTAATACAGCTGGGAGTATGTGAAGCCTGTGTTAGTAATCAAACTTACTTATAAGTGGATCTAACAGACTGTTTTTCTCCAGATCTCCACTGAAGAGTCCTCCTACAGCCCCACACTGACTAACTCCCAGATCCCCCTCAAGTCTGCTCTGAAGACAGTGTCTGCAATCAGCAACACAGAGTCACTGAACAGTGTGTATATAACACTTACTCACACATTTCAACTCCTACTCATGTATGTCGTGTTGTGAACTGTCTGCGACCCCCTGGTACGCACACATCTTGTGCTAATCTAATCACTCCTCTTCTGCAGGCTCTCCAAACCTCTCCTCTGGGGAACCTGTGAAGGAGCTAGTAGAGGTACGATGGCTCTCTAGGGATCGTGAGTGATACATGGCACTTGTGTAGCTGTAGATTTTACAGGTGCCCAGAGACTGAATATGGGACGAAAGACTAAGGAGGAACCATCTGCCAAACCAGCCTAACAATTAGCCTAAACATCTTGTTTGTTACTTTTTAAATGTTTTAGTGGCTGTCTTAGGCTTTGTTCAGACAGGCCTATCTTTTGCCGTATTCGACTCGCTTCTGTTTAGTTATCTCCTATTTTAAACATTTTTGACAAATGTGATTCAAAGCACATAAATATGTGAATAAAAAACCTGATGTTTGATTCAAGTCAAATTAGATTTCATGGATTTTTATTCAACATTTGTGCTGCAGAATATCCAAATTCACTCTTTACACTCACATGTGGCATTTACTATTGAATGCTGAGCGGATCTGATTTTTTGAATTGGACTTAAATACAGATCAGGTGTCAGATTCACAAAAATCTTTTTAAGAAATAAGTTAAGAAATGTTCTAAAATAAATTTGTCAGAATATTCCAAAATGCTATTTTTTTTCAATTCAAAAGTAGTTCTCAAATATATTCTTAAGAACATCTTAATTTTTTTCTTAAGAAGAAAATGACAGGCTTTGGTGTTATCTGATTGTATTGCGGTTCTTGGCAAAGATTAGCACTCGAAGAGTCATGTTTTGGTAATGAACCATGTATCTTAACTTTTAAGTTTTTTAAAAGATATCTTCCTAGCTTAAAGGGTAGTTCCCCCCGCCATAAAATGATGAGACCATTATTTTACTCACCCTCGAGTCATCCTAGGTGTATATTACTTTCTTTTTTTCAGATGAATCCAATCGGAGTTATACTAAAAATTGTTTTTGATTTTCCAAGCTGTTCAATGGCAGTCAGCGGGTGTTGCAGTTCATCAGTCCAAAAGAAGTTAAATAAAGCACATCCATCCATAGTAAAAAAGTGTCTCACATGGCTCCGGGGGGTGAACAAAGGCGTACCGTAGCGAATCGATGCATTTTTGTAAGAAAAAGATCCATATTCAAAACTTAATAATCACTTTAATCTAGCTTGCACCAACAGTTTTACATGGAAGCAGCTCTGGTAAGATGTTGGCATTGCACATGCGCCAGTGAGTCTCGTGAAAACAACGTTTGTTAAGAGGAGGAACAAAGGAAGCAAAGTTTCCTTACTTTAAAAAAACAGTTTCCTCTTGGCTTATATCGAAAATCTCTGACATTTTTAAAAATCTCATTGTGTACTTCTAATTCGTGACCGAGTTTTGTTTTGATCGCTCCCTGCGCTGTTGTGCTAGTCACTTCTGATGGGCATGCGAAACGCAGACTCCTATGTCCATTCTGCCCGGAGCTGCGTCCGTGTACCACAGTGAGCAAAGCTAGATTAATGATATTAGTTAAATATGGTTTATTTACCATATTTACCCGGAGCCATGTTGAGGACACTTTTTATTATGGATGGATGGCTTTATTTCACCGCTTTGGACGATTGAAACTGCAACACCGCTGACTGCCAGTAAACAGCTTAAGATCAAAGACTATTTTTAATTAACTCCGACTTTTGGATTGTTTTGAAAGAAGAAAGTCATATACACCTGGATTCCTTGAGGGTGAGTAATTCATGGGCTTATTTCATTTTTTGGGGTGAACTAACCCTTAAAAAGTTAAGATGTTTTTTTTTTCTATTCTTTCCATGAATTCAGATGTTCTCTTAAGTTTGGTCTTTAAATTGAAATCTAAAACAGATAATAACATTCTTCAGAATGTTTTTTGGGAATACAAAATATTCTTAGAAAAATAGAATGTTTCTTGAATGCAGCCATTTAAAAAAAAATTAATAGGATTTAAGTGCAGTGTGAACAAGGCCTTAGTCTGTGTTTCTTTGGAGTTTCACCTCATGTTTAAGTAGACTCCCACAGGACTTCTCTTATCAAGCGACATCTGTTGACCAGCACAAAGTGAGCGTTTTGTCAGCCTGGCATTAACATGGGATTTCGGCTGCTGTATTTATTTGTTACACACCCCTTTCTGCCTTTCTCTTTGGAGGAACGACGGCTCTAACAGTGTCCCTTGATAATAGTCAATGTTGAAGGTGCAGCTGTTGAGAGAGCTTTGCGTTAGAGTTACATTAACGCTTTATGCTCCTCCCTTTTCTATCTATTCTGTCTGGAAGAGCAATGCTGGCCCCATGGCTCCTAAGAGGAGCAGGAGGCTCAAGCGTGTGAAGATACCCATGGCGGTAAGAACGCAGCCGCAGGGACTCGTTCCGCTCGCCCACAAACACGCATCATCGGGGGTGGCAGTGGCACAGCCAATAGGGCCTTTACTCAGAGGCCTTATTGCGTTCTGCCTGTGTGCTGTATTGATACTCTCCTCCAGCTTAGTACTTCTCCTCTAGGGAACAGGGAACAAGCTGACTCATGAGATGATTCATGCCATGTTATGAAGTGTATATTTATCTCTCATGGGTTTGAGTGCGTTTGTGTGACGCATGGTTTGGTTTTGCAGTTGTCAAGATTCAGAACAGGCCCCAAATGTTTGTAAACCTACAGGCGGACGTCAGGGGATGTTGCAGTTGGACCCGTTTCTTTTGAACAAATCTTTAAAAGTTGATTCAAGTCCAATTTTGAACTGGAGCCTTAAACTCTCCAATCAAATTAAAAACCTTTTGAAAAGCTATTCCCTGTCTTAGTGCTTTATTGTCTTCGTAATGGCATCCAATCTACCTCGCCCTCCCCTAGGCTGCGTTTAATGTTTTGCTTAAGCTTGCTAATGTTTAGTAAAGCTTGAGCCGCTTCGGTAGATTACATTAGTCCAAACAAAGAAGAAAGATCCAGGGGGCGGGGTTGGATCCACATCTAGGGGGTGGAGATGGGTGGGTTTAGGGATCAGGGGGTGTAGACGGGTAGGTTTAGGTATATGTAAGGGGGGAGGAGTTGGATCTGGATCCAACCATGCCCCGGATCTTGTGTTCTGCAGTGAGGACCATCTCGCTTGTCTTGTAAACTGCATGACCATTTGTGAGGACAAGAAGGTATGAAAGAAACATTTGTGCATTTCTATGTCTAATTCTCAACTTGATGTTTTCAGGATACACCTGATGTTGAAGATGACATGTCAACAGCAGAGGTATGTCAATTAAATACTATACTTACCCCTTAATTATGTTGTAACTGTATCATGATTCTTGTAGCGAGTCACATATTCTGAGGTATTGTCCGTTTCATTGTAACTAATGTGTATTCTAGAATAAACAGAGGTGTTTGAAAGTTTGATTCGGGGAATTCAGAATTCTATTAAAACTCAAATGATGACTTTGCATTTTTGCTTGAATTATTTCTTTAATATTAAACGGACTGCTTATGGAGAGGATTATCTTATGATCTTGCATAAATAGTATAAAAGCTAGAATAATTTTCCCTGTCAGTTTACATAAAAAATGTTTTTAACCTTTAATAGTATTAACTTTTTTTTTTAATTTCCTTTTTCAGATAGCAGAGTGGGAGGAGCAACAGTTGGATGAGGCTGTTAATTTCAACAACTGTAAAATAGACCCCGCCCCCTTTCAGCTGGTGGAACGGACATCTTTGCATAAGGTAAAAGATTTGCGGTATCTGCCAAGCATAGTGCGCTGCAGTGATGATTGCAGTGTATTTTTGTAGGACAAACTTTGTTGTTTACATCACCCAGTTAGACCTTGACAAAAACCCAATAGGATGTTTCCATTGGCTTTTGGATTATTACAGAAAAGCATTCAATTTAACACAATTTTTATGAATTTTGAAACCTAAATACAGTCCCCAGAAGTGAAAAGCTAAATGTACTGTATGCACGCAAATTACAGAGAAGTACAACAGTTAACGTATGGTGTTCGGCAGTGTTCAAAAAGGATTTAAACATTGAATTTTGAATTGATTTCTTCTCGTAAACTCAGAGATGTGGATTCGGATGGCAATTCAATTACCACACAACCTTGGTGTTTGTCAAAAAACAGTAGGTAATTCAGCTTGGGATTTTTACGCAGGTGGTGAGAGAAAAACACTGACATTTTGTATTCGGACGGCAATAAAATCACCAGCGACCCCCTGTAAATGGTGAAAATAACTTGCGTCCCCTTGAGACACAATTACCGTCCGAATAGGGCAAGAAACCAGTAATTTAACACAATAAGGCTGTAAAACAGACTAGTGAGTAGATGAGTTTACCTGTTCGGCATGATGACTTTTAATGTTCCTGACAATCTCTGTAGTTCCATTAGGACACTTGTTAGCAACCGCCTTTTTCAAGACAAGTAAAAGCTTTAAAAAAAAATCACAAGCATTACTGATGTATTTTATGTCATAGAATAAAACATGAAAATGTCTTGAACTTGTGTGAACCACAGACCTTATTTCAGTCATTTAACAAAAAACCCATTTAAAAAAAAACAGAGCCTTGCGGAAGATGAAGTGAAGGAAACAGAAGTGTAAAAATGCTTGTTCCTGGGCTTAGACCTAAAAACAATGTCATGCCTACAGCACTCTATTATTCAGCCATACAAAATGACAAAGAATTATCATAAAAGTAGTGCAGATCATTTGTACGATATATTCTGAAGCCACATGGCAGATTTTTGTTAGGAATATATTGTATTGTAAGCCATATAAAGTCATATGGAAAAGCAACAGGTAACACTTCAGTTTAGGGACCATTTCTCACTATTAACTAGTTGCTTAGCTGCATATTACCAGCATACTGGCTGTTGTAAAACTGTTGAATTGCAAAGCATTATAATGTGTTTATTCTGCATGGACCATATGTGAGGTCCCTTACCATTCACTAATACTACAGTGCATGCATAATTATATAAGTTGATATTCTGATCATATTTTTTTCAAGCACATTTTACCAATTCCAAACCACATCAATCTTAATAACTATTAATTTTGTATTTAATCATTTAAAAGTGATAGTAGATTCAGTAACGGCTGGAAGTGAAGGAACAACTCACTATATTCGGTTGCAGAAGTATTAGGCAGGTTTTCTTTTACAGAAAAAGTGAGCCAAAAAAGGATTTATCTCAGATTGAAAGTCAATGTATTAAATGCCCATGAGATACTGGAATTTGCAAAGTCAAGGCTATATGACCATGGACAGCGAATGCTCACGGGTCAGAACAGTCAGAAAAACAGGGGGGGAAGAAAAGACACACTATTGCATTTCCATCTCCTATCCTGAAAAGCCTGTCTTGCAGAGATGGACTAAAATGAATTCCAAAACTTACTGCCAGATTCTGGAAGCTAAATTCTTGAAAGAGTGGTGCTGGTCCTTCAATGAAGTGAAGTATGTATGGTGACCCATACTTGGAATTAGTGTTCTGCCCAGTGTTGAACACACACAAACACACACACACACACACACAACAACACACAAAAACAGCAGGGGCCGCCATTTATGCTTGCTGCAGCACCCAGGGAGCAGCTGGGGGTTCAGTGCCTTGCTCAAGGGCACTTCAGTCTTGGTATTGAAGGTGGAAGAGAGCACTTTCATTCACTCCCCCCACCTACAATCCATGCCTAGTACAAGACTCTAAACCCACACCTTTGGGTTAGGAGGTCCGACTCTCTAACCATTAGCGTCACGGTTCCCCATAAAGTTGAGGAGGGCTCGTACGCGGACTTCAAGGGTCACTCTCAACTTATCTGTCTATAAAACCTATAAAAATCAGTCTTCATGTATTTCACAACACTTCAGCTTATGATTCTTATTAAGCAAAGGTTATTTTTTTAGGATTTTTTCCCCAAGCAAAGTTTCTCAGAACCTGACACCTTGCACTTCTGGAGACTCAAGGTAGGTTGCAGTTCTGGAAAATGGTGGCACTGGAGACTGAATGGTTCCTGGTGGTTTCACACCTAATTCTTTACCTCAATTCCTAATTCTTTTGCAGTTAAAACGTTGGCTTTCTGCTTGTGATGACTCAGGAGCATTTCCTGTCCAATGGTCATGCCTTAAACTTTGACAAATCTATGTATTGCATAGTATTTGCATCCTTTCCATGGGCATTATAATTTTGACTTTCCAGTTGAGTTAAATCTCTTTATTGGGTCATTTTATCTGTAAAAGAAAACCTGCCTAATAATTCTGCACACCTGAATATAATATTGAGTTTTTCACTTCCAGCCTCATGGGACAATTATATATCACTTTACCCCCTAAAGTAAGTAATACAAAATTAATAGTAGTTATTAAGATTGATGTGGTTTGGAATTGGTAAAATGAGGTTGGGAAAAATATGATCAGAATATCAACTTTCTTAATAATTATGCACACACTTTAAACTTAACAACTACTTTACTATTAATAAGCAGCAAATTAGGAGTTTATTGTGGCAAAAGTCAAGAGTTGATAGTTAGATAATAGTTAGAATTGGTCCCCAAACTAAAGTGTGTCCAAAACAAACAGACTCAACAAAGTAAAGTTTATTTATCCATGAATGTCAGTCCTTATCTCTGTCCCTTTTGTTCAGACACACACCATTTTCTCACTACTTGGCCTGGATCATACCTATGTCACCAGCACCGGACGTTTAGTTGGAGTGGTCTCTCTAAAAGAGGTGCGTGATTGTATTCTTTTACTGGCTCTTCTTTATAGCAGAAAAACACATTTAAAAAAAATGTCTGTTTATAGCTGCGTAAGGCCATCGAGGGCTCTGTAACCGTGACTGGCGTGAAAGTCCGTCCCCCACTGGCCAGCTTCCGCGACAGCGGCAACAGCAGCAGCGTCTCAGAGGTCACCGAGCTCCACAAGCTCTGGAGTCGTCACAGGAGCCTGCCGCTACCACGGGAACCTAACCTCCCCGACCTGGACAACCAAACGGAGCAGCCGTCCGATGGAAGCCTGGTGAATGAGACCGAGTGCACAGAGCTGTCCAGTCAGAACAGCCCATTACACACAGATGACCAATCAGAGCTGACGCCCCAAGAGGAGCACCTCTCGCAGCTCCCCTGTGACTGTACCCACCCTCTGGAGGACGGAGGCTTTGAGGTCGTCAGCGAGCAGAGCCCAGCTCCGATGGAGGAAGTGGTGAGCAGGGGAAGCCCCTCTCCCTCAGAGAGTCAGCCGAAATGACAGCTGCTTGCAGTCTGTAACGCACACTCCATTTACACCATAAACGGTATTGTGAAGTCAGGTTGAGGAAAACCTGGAGGAAGTCTTTAAGCAGTGAAGCACACTCTCTGCTCCGTACTAATCAAACCAACCCTAATCTCTGGTCCTGCCTTCACAAGAAACACGCCGTGTGTGTTTGTATGTGTGGGATGTCATAGATACACGGTGTGGATGGGCTTGTGAGCGAACGTCTGTGTATTCCTCATAAATTTGGGTGTCTGTTGATTTGTGGCTTCATAGCACGTTTCGGTGTTGAGTTATGTTGATGAGATTCATTTAAAGAAGTTTCTGTTCGATGATGTCACGGCGGGTTTTCGTCATAAACGTGTTTGTTTGTTGATTTGTGGCACGCTTGTGTGTGTGTTTCTTCGTCTTTGTACGCAAGAAAAGCCGAGTGTGTGTGTGAGAGTGACTCAGCTGCACCTTGCCAACGCACCCATCTGGTGCCGACACTTTAAATCCAAATAAAATTGTCTCTGAGAGCCAAACTGCAATTTTGCTCTAAATATAGCCCTTAATAACCCACACTGCAAGGAAACACGGAGGAAGAGAGCGGGGGAAGGAAAGGGAGCGGGTGGGCAAAAGAGGACACGGAGAGAACAAGAACATGATGCAAAATGAGCGAAAGACAGGAAGGACACAGGAACCAGTGTCATGGAAAGGCAGGAGAATAAATGGGAGAGTGGGGTAAACTGTGCCGCTTTTTATTTAGATTGTCAATCAGGCAAGAAGAAATAAGTCATCAGGGAAGTGAATATGCCTGATTATATTTCTGAACAGATAAAGGCACAGAAATATGACTTTTTAGGAAAAATGGCTGAGTGACACAACTTACCCCACATTAGGGGTAAGATGTGCCATGGATGTTGAGTCATCGGGGAATATTTGAACTATTTCAGGTCAAATATGAACAATTAATTATTTTTTGATGCTCAATATTCACATCTTAACCAACTAGAAAAATCCAGTGTATTTGCATGTAGTGTAACAATTTTCAACATTTATTTTATGATGTAAGTGTATATTATTTTTTCTGCATTTGAATTTGCATTTGACACACTTTACCCAAAAGCTACAATTTTGGGAAAAACTAAATATTAATTTCTAATTCATTGATAAATGTATTTATTTAGTCGTGATATGATTTAACAATTCATAGCCTCTTTTGTTTTCTACACTGGCAATTCACCAAAATGTATGATAAATATTTTTAGACATTGACAAATTTGTTTTGACATCAAACTCATTTTACCTGCCATGCAGAAAATTTACTTTGACATTAATTTTTTTCACATACAAAAAAATTGTCAATGTGAATCACAGGCAGCTGAATACAACAGACCTTTTATAGAACGTGGTCATTTGACAAAAATCATCCAGTTTGCTAGATTACAGGGATGGCGCATCTTACCCCACTCCTCCCTACAAAACCAACAGCAACTCATACAGAGGAGTTTCCAACCAGGGTAGTTTTGAAGCACATTGTAATTACCATTCAAACAAAACACAGCAATACACAGGCGTTTTCCATACTGACAGCATCAGAAAAAAACTCCTTTAACAAAGCATCGCTGAGTACACGGTTTGGATGGTGTTGCCTGTAATTACGAGTAATGATATCCCACAATATGTAGGCACGTTAAGCATGCGCGGATCTGTATCAGGACCAGTTTGTAGCATAGCTGCCTGGCCATTTAAAATGTATTAAAGCATCTTCCCTAAAAGCTCGAAATACTCAAGAGAGACTCCAAGTGGAGAAACGGAGCCTCTTAAATTCTTAATTATATGTATGAACCCCAATGCAATCATTTGCATGCTCACACATGCGCATAAACAATACGAATCATATTGCTTTCCAGCCAGCTTAAATAGCCTGCATTGGCATGTTTCACGTTACTTCATCAGGTTTACTTACATGGCCTTTTGCTTTTTTCTTCAAGGCCAGATTTGTTCAGAAATCCAGAGCGCAATACTTTTCGCACATGCTCACGATACGTCACAGATTTCGACGGCAGTGTAGATTGAGGGAAGTTTTCGAGTTATCGAGTTTCGAGTTTGTGTTAGAACCAGCCTTTGTATAAATACCATTGCAGGGAGTTTGTGGTCACTGTGCAGATCTCATCCAGCAGTCATCAAAGTATTAAAATGTAATTCATTGCAACGATGGATATTCTGTGTAACTGCGATCGTGTCTTATCTGAATTGTTTTGCATATGCGCAAAGCTTTTTACATTTGATTTTGAGCTGCCAACTGTGCAATAATGTCGTATTAGAACTACTGCTTGCCAAATACGGTTATTTTACTGAACGCTGGCTCTATTTCTACAGTGCATATTATTTTGAAACTGTTTGCAATAATGCACATCATGAATGGGTCATGCATTGAAACAAGGCAGGTAAATGCCTTCAGATTTAGTTTTCACAACTTGCAAAGTGTTTACTGGACCTCGGCGGTGGAGTTTTCACTAGTATCAGCCTGAGAATGATGTATAATGTTCTGTTTGCATCAAAACTGTGGCTGAACGACGCTATGCAGTATGGTCAAGAACAGCACAACTACCCCAGACACAGCCTAAGCAGAGCTAAACGGAGAATGAGTTACGTTTCTTTTTCTTGTGCACTGCAGAAATGGGAGGCTACAGGTTTGATTTAAACGGATCAAGGCAAGTGGACCAAAACCATATCCATGACACTGACTTTTCAGATTCTCTAAGAAACGCCTGCTATGGGTTCTGCGAGCCACACGAGCGAAATGTTTCCTCGCCATTCATCCGGCTGCACTAATCAGCGCCCCGAGGCACCCCACACAATGTTTGTATGAAAAACGAATCATGACGTGGGACAGGAGTAACTTAAGCTAATAATGATCTTTAGATATGTTGTGTCACGTTTTGTCTCTGTTTGCCGCTTGTGCAGTTTAAGTCAAGCCCACAGTGTGTAAAGTGTCTGCTAATATGCCGCACATTCAGTGTAGAGTTAAGCAATAAGTCTGCTCCCATATCCGTAAATGGTTTTTATAAATCATTTGCATGTACAGAATACAGGGTAAAGCGGTATGTATATGAACTCTACTCACATAACCTGTACATACAGAGATAAGCATATTGAATCAGCTGTTACCATTATTTTTCAGAAAACATGGAATTGTTTTGTACATCAGTAAATATTAAATTTCAACTTTAAAGTTCGTTTTAGCAACTAAATTTTGTGGGAAATACTGGAATTATTATATATATATATTATATATGTCTTTTAATCTGGAAGTATTTTTGTCTTGTTTTCTGGTAAAATATATATTTTTTAAGAAAAACCGCATCAAATAAAATGTTACCCTAACTGGAAAGAGAAGATGTAACTGTGGTGGGATGATTGCTACATTAGGGAGTAGAAAACCTGGCAAAAATACACAAGAAAATGTGTTTTTGCAGTTTAAGGTTTGCATAAGACACAGTGAAACGTATGAATATACACATAACTTTAATGCAATCATAATTCTCACATTTGACCTCAGACATTTTCTGTACAAACAATAAAAATAAACTTTTTTTGTAGGGGGATTCGCACATTCACATCAATGAACATCATGACATTACCGGTTCATATTGAGGATAATGATGACAAACGTGGTTGTATATGAATTTACACTGCCCTTCCCCATGCTTCTGCAATGAATGAATGCAGTCTGGAAAGGCAACATATACGTTCTGTCTACTGTTTTAGTGTAGCTGCATGTCAAGGTTGTATTAAATAGTAGCTTCAAAAAAACCTGTTCATTCAGCAGCCAATCACAAATCAAACTTCTATTGAAGTGCAGATAGGGAGAAAAAAGATGGCAGAACAGAGAGAAAAAAACATGGTAGAGGATTCTCACTCAGTTTGGTATGGAAGCCGATTTCTGCCACAAAATAAAAAAAATCATTCTTTGGCAATCATGAAATGAAAAGTAATAATTATGGTGCAAGTCGAAATTATGAGACAAAAAGTCAAAATTCTGAAATAGACATAATTATGAGATAAAAAGGCAGAATTATGAGATAAAAAGTCAAAATTCTAACAGACATGAAATAAAAAGTTGAAATGATGAGATAAAATGTCAAATATGACAATCTCATATATGTAATAATTACGACTTTCTACCTAATTAGATTTTTTTTCCATTTTAATTTAGCAAGTCGTAATTTCAAAAAATTTTGTCATAATTTTGACAATTTTGATTTAGTCATGTCATAGATATGACTCATCTTTGACATAATTTTGACTTTTCATCTTATAAATACAACTTTGGGTGTCATCATTTTGACATGACTTTATCTCATAATTCTGACTTTGTCTCATAAATAACTTTTTGTCATATATTTTTATTTCATAGGTATGACTGTCATAATTTAGACGTTTCATTTTATGAATATGACTGTCATAATTATTACTCAAGATTCTGAGATTTTCCAAAACCTGATTATATAATGCATCTGAAATGGGCTTCCATAGTTTGGTCATATACATCACACAGTGATCATAATAACAGGTACATTCTATTCATAGTTACCACGCTCCATCAAAGCAGAACCCTCCTGCACCTCAACCCTTCTGGAGCAAGCCGAGACACACGAGCACTTGCAGCGTGACATCTAAACCCAAACAAAATAAACAGGTTTTTCTGTCCCTCAGGAACCCCCCAATCCTGAAGTATTAACAACATTTTACTATGAGCATTACGTCACTTTTGAACAGTCACAAAAGGAAAGCATTTACATGTTCCTCACAGAGATTTTCCAGTCTCTTGATGTGTCGTCATGAATACGCCGAGAGCGCAGGTAATGAGCGTCGCGTCTGCATTTCACTGGATACTGCAATCATAATGTCACTATCATTCAACTCGCCGCTTGAATGAGGAAACAGTACTGTGGTTTTCTTGAACGCTCATTTCAAATGAAGAGGATGTAGATCAATTGGAAGCAGGAATAGAGAGGAAGATGGGTAGTTGTCTCAAAAACTGGAAATCCTGTCTTCAATGGTTAGTTCACCCAAAAATGAAAATTCTGTCATTAATTACTCACTCTCATGTAGTTCCAAACCAGTAAGATCTTCATTCATCTTTGGAGTGCAAATTAAGATATTTATGATTAAATCAGAGAGCTCTCTGACCCTCCATAGACAGCAAGGATCCTAACACGATCAAGGCACAGAAACGTAGCAAGGACATCGTTAAAATGGTCCATGTGACATCAGGGATTCAGCAGTAATTTTACGAAGCAGCGAGAATACTTTTTTGTGCGCAAAGAAAGCAATAATAACAATTTATTCAACAATCCTTCTCCCCGAGGAAGCGTCTTCCGCCATTTTGGGGAGTACCCCAGAACGTAGTCATTTAAGGGGTCATATGATGCGATTTCAAGTTTTCCTTTCTCTTTGGAGTGTTACAAGCTGATTGTGCATAGATAAGATCCCTGAAGTTGCCAAAGGACTAAAGTCCAAAACCAAAGAAATTTCTTTATCATATTAAGGACTGGCCACGACCCCGATCTAAAGGCTCGTTCTAAACGGCCCCCACATATCTCCTCACTATGTGGAAATATTTGGCATATGCCCCAAATGTGCACGCAAGAAAGAAAGGCGTTGTTTTTCCAGTAACGCAAGTCAGTGTTGACGCAGCCATGTCAGGGAGACGCTGTGTGTTTCTAGACGAATGCAAAAGCACTTTATTTGGGCTTCCGGAAGTAGATGCATTTAGGAATCTTTTAAGATTACTTATAACAGAACAGCAATGCATTTTATGGACGACGTTTCGTGAACCTAGGAGAGGAGGTAATTCTTTAAGACTTAAGTCTTAAGACTGGCTTTGCTATGACAATCTGGTGCTTCTGAATCAGTTACTGTTTTGTTATTAGTTAAGTATTTGCTATTGACTGTTCAAAAAAAAGTTTTGCGCATCGTGTGTGTGTGTACGCGGATGTGTGAGAGAGAGAGGGGGGTCACATCACAGTAGAGTCGGCTGTCTTAACCGTGGCTTGTTTACTGCAAACACATACCAGCTTCATCCACTGTGTCTGTCACGTGACTCTGTTCCCCTTTCGGGTGAAACGGATGGTAAAACAGACATTAGTACTGTCTTTACATATTTTGAAAGATGAAAGTTGCGGTTTATGGTAAGGCTAACTTCGAACGAGTGCTTGCGGTGTTCGGCCAATCACAATTGCACTGGGTCAGCTGGCCAATCAGAGTAGACTGCGCTTTTCGGAAGGAGGGACTTTGTAGAAAAACGAAGCGTTTGAGAGAGGCGGGGCATGAGGACCTACAATAATGTACAGAATTTGAAAAATAATTTGTTTTTTGAACATTAAAGCATGTCAATATATTATTTTACACCAAATACACAAAATTAATGATCTTTAAAAAAAACCATCATATGACCCCTTTAAAACGTAATACTGTTGATATTACGTCAAATGCCACGCTTTCTACTGACACAAAGGACCAACGCTAATGACATGTTGTGATTGATTATTACATTATGTCCTTGCTTTATGAGCCTTGATTGTGTAAGGATCCTTGCTTGTCTATGGAGGGTCAGAGAGCTCTCAGGTTTCATCAGAAATATCTTAATTTGTGTTGTGAAGATGAACGGAGGTCTTACGGGGTTGGAACGACATGAGAGTGAGTAATTGATGATGGATTTTTCATTTTCGGGTGAACTATCCCTTTGTTATCCATGCTGCTCTTTTCTATACAATGAAAGTTTAAACTGGAAATGAAAGGGAAACGTTAAATAAGCACCATTAAAGTATCATAAGTGGTCCACGTGACTTATGCACTATATTTTTAGTGTTCTGAAGCCGTACTATCATTTGTGTGGCTAAAATTTAAGTCATCGTTCCTGAAATTCTTGCTTCTTGTTTGCATTCATTTTCACTGTTTGGAAAAGAGCAGCTTGAATCAGGGTTATTATTGTTAAATAAAACTAAAACCATAAAAAAAAAACAATTTTCATTACTTGACAAGAACATGAACTGCAAAGAAATAAAATGTTTATAAACAGAAACTATTTTTTTTCAGCTAGCTGCGGATTGTTCAAAATTCCATTTCATTATGTTTAGTCAAAACTTGGGTTTAGAAGTTGGAGACGGAAGTTTAGTAAAATAAACCTAATAAAATAAAACCTAAAAAAAACATATGTACATATTTAAAAAAAATAATAAAAAATGACCAAAAAGCACAACAAAATATAAAAACCTTTAATATTAAAAGATAAAAATATAAAACAAAACTATAAACCAGTATACAATGATACTAAAATAACACTGGCCTAGGCACATTTTTGTATAAATAGAAGATATATTCTACTGTATTTTTTAATATTTTTGAATCAGTTTTAGATTTTAAATTTAGTATTTTCCATTCCATTCACTTTCTTTTTCATTTGAACCTTAAAGATTTCTGATTTGTTGTGTTTTGTTCTCATTTTAGTAGTTTAATTTGTGATTATAATTTTTATAATTTTATTTAATTTTATGGTTTTAGGTTTTTTTAGTACATCAAGGTAAACCAAATTAAATGAGAAATGCTGCCTTGGCAAAAAGCTGAAATATATATTCAAAGTGTTTACTGTATATAGAAATTATTTCAGTGAAAAAATGGTTTTAACTTTAGCTTCAGTTTTAGTTAACTAAAACAGTTTTAGTTAACTATAATAACTCTGATTCTGCCTAACATTATTTGTGGTCCACAGAAGAAAGAAGATAAAAAAAAGATTATGATAGACAAGAGGGAGCAAAAATGATGACATAATTTTCATTTTTTAGATGAACTATCCCTTTAAAAGTATGGGGAAGAAAAACAAGTCATTGTCTCTGAATGCATAACAGACTGGACAAACACTTCACAGAAGGGTTACTACAAAGGGACTGAGACAAAAGGGCGAGCGAGAGCACAGCGTCACTGCTTGGAACCTTCTTCCTGTTCATCCTCCTCCTCCTCCTCATCATCAAAAGACACAGCTCCAGAGGTATCAGAGATGCTTCGACAGTGTCTGTACCAGCGGATGACTTCCTGAAAGACGTTGTCCTCCCCTTCCTCCACCTCTCGTCCATCCTCCTCTTCTTCGTCCTCAGGTGAAAGGCCAGACTCGGAGTAGGAGGTGGAGTAGTAGCAGGAGTCTCCCTTGCTCCACAAAGGCCTGCGGTCTGGTTTGTGAACCGCACATGTGGCCCTGTCGCCCTCGCCTTCTGAAAGCTGGAGTTCTTGGGCGTGTGGTGGCACTTGTTCTGAGATGAGCAGCTCGTCGGGGTCTGACTGACTGAGCGTGCCGTCAGAGCATGGGATTTCAGCGGTGTCTGTCTCAGCCTGACTTGGCACTGGGCAGCTTTGATTGGATAATACAGGGTCTGAGGGAGGAGCAAAGTGTAAGAATACCTATAGATGCAGGTCAGAGAGGGCAGAAGTGGAAAAGAAGATGGACACAGACAGAAAGATGACACGAATCACAAAAGGTACGAAAAAAGGAGAATTAAGACAAGCCGAAAACACAACAGAAAAGGCAGATGATAAAGAGCAGAAAAGATGAATGAGAAAACAAAATTGCTGATGTTCCACATAAAAAGACATGCACTGTGGCGAGAAAAATGCTAATATACAGGGTCCACAAAATGTATCTGAACACTTTCGGAGTCAAAATGTCTGAATGTCACTGCACTACATACAAAATATCAAGTGGCATCTGAAAACACATGATATGAGAAATTATTCCACTTTTAAGAGCACTTTTTCAATAGTTTTTTTAACAAACTGCTTTTGAGATCCTTTTTTTCAGTTTAGTTCAAGTATGACAACCAGAAAGTGTCAAATACTTTTTTTTGTTTTCATTTTAAACAATAGATTTCTAGTTCTATATTCTAAAATCTAAAGTATGTGTGTGTGTGTTATATCTTTCAAATATAAGGGGTTGTTCAGGTTTTTTAAAAGAGTTTTTGACTCGTATGCTCACCAAGGCTGTATTTATTTGATCTAAAATAAAGTAATAACAGTAATATTGTGAAATATTATTACAATGTAAAATAACTGTTTTCTATTTTAATATATATGATGTAATTTTTCAGAATTTTCAGCAGTCATTACTCCAGTCTTCTATTATGCTGATATGGTGCTCAAGAAACATTTCTTATTATTATAATGGCATGCAACTATTATGTCATGCTATCTAATATTTTTGTAGAAAAAATCTTTTGTAACACTATAAATATATTTACTGTCCCTTTTGATCAATTTAATGCATCTACATCAATGTATGCTACTCGTCACTCAAATTCATTCATATGTTTTTATTTGTGACTTAAATCTCCAAATACTGTATATTGACGGGTGAGCACCCACGCTCACCTGAGCTCAGAGTTGTTGTGATTGGCTCATCATTTAGAGGAGGATCCTCTTCATAGGACTCTTCGTCCATCTCCTCCTCATCTACAGAGGTCCAGGCACGAAGCTTCGCCTCTGCAATGGCAAACTGCTCAGCCACACCTACAAAAAAAAGGAATCGTATCGAATGACCCTGGAGTTTACACAATGACGCTAATTAAACAAAAGGCAGTGCAACAAAATCTCTTTTGACACAGTGATGACGCAGAAGTTTACTCGTGATGCTTTTGTTCTGATTGAAAAAGCTCTGCTGTTGAGAGATTCAGGTTTTGCTGTTAAATGCACCCTAACTCAGCAGCCACATTTACTGCAGTCAGGAAACTGATGACAGCCAAACATGTGGCAGAGTATAAAAGCTGCCGGGAAAAGTAAAGTCAAAGGAGAAGAGCCAGAAGACAGGAATGAAGTAAACTGACATGCAGGATCAGCAGGTGTAGCTGTGTGACTGTGTAATCTAATTTAACAGCATCTGCTGAGTCTGAAAGCCTTCAGCTGGCACATCACGGACGGGCTAAAGTTGACTGACACTTGCTAAAATTCCTTATTGTTACATTATATATTAATGTTAATTATATTCAGTATAACATTAATGTAAAAATAAATACTATAGTAAAAAGGAAACTATTTTCAAATTTTTAAACTTTTACAAAAAAAAATTAACATTATTATATATGTAATGAAGTATATTAGACAGACAGACAGACAGACAGATAGAAACAATTACTACATTAATTCCAGTGATTATAAATTACAACCCATAGCCCAAAAAGTTTGGGACACTGTACAAATTGTGAGTAAAAAAGGCATGGAATAATTTACAAATCTCATAAACTTATATTTTTTTCACAATAGAATATAGATAACATATCACATGTTGAAAGTGAGACATTTTGAAATATCATGCCAAATATTGCCACATTTTGGATTTCATGAGAGCTACACAATACCAAAAAAGTTGGGACAGGTAGCAATAAAAGGCCGGAAAAGTTAAATCTACATATAAGGAACAGCTGGAGGACCAATTTGCAACTTATTAGGTCAATTGGCAACATGATTGGGTATAAGAAGAGCCTCTCAGAGTGGCAGTGTCTCTCTGAAGTCAAGATGGGCAGAGGATCACCGATTCCCCCAATGCTGCGGTGAAAAATATTGGAGCAATATCAGAAAGGTGTTTCTCAGAGAAAAATTGCAAAGAGTTTGAAGTTATCATCATCTACAGTGCATAATATCATCCAAAGATTCAGAGAATCTGGTACAATCTCTGTGCGTAAGGGTCAAGGCCGGAAAGTCATACTGGATGCCCGTGATCTTCGGGGCCTTTGACGGCACTGCATCACATACAGGAATTCTACTGTAATGGAAATCACAACATGGCTCAGGAATACTTCCAGAAAACATAGTCGTGAACACAATCCACCGTGCCATTCGCCGCTGCCGGCTAAAACTCAATAGGTCAAAAAAGAAGCCATATCTAAAAATGATCCAGAAGCGCAGACGTTTTCTCTTGGCCAAGGCTCATTTAAAATTGACTGTGGCAAAGTGGAAAACTGTTCTGTGGTCAGACGAATCAAATCAAAATTTGAAGTTCTTTTTGGAAAACTGGGACGCCATGTCATCCGGACTAAAGAGGACGAGGACAACCGAAGTTGTTATCAGCACTCAGTTCAGAAGCCTGCATGATGGTATGGGGTTGCATGAATGTGTGTGTGTGGCATGGGCAGCTTACACATCTTGAAAGGCACCATCAATGCTGAAAGGTCTAGAACAACATATGCTCCCATCCAGACATCGTCTCTTTTCAGGGAAGACCTTGCATTTTCCAACATTGACAATGCCAGACCACATACTGCATAAATTACAACATCATGGCTGCGTAGAAAAAGGATCCAGGTACTGAAATGGCCAGCCTGCAGTCCAAATCTGTCACCCATAGGAAACATTTGGCGCATCATAAAGAGGAAGATGCTACAAAGAAGACCTAAGACAGTTGAGCCTGTATTAGACATGAATGGGACAACATTCCTATTCCTAACTTGAGCAACTTGTCTCCTCAGTCCCAGACGTTTGCAGACTGTTATAAAATGAAGAGGGGATGCCACACAGTGGTAACTTTTTTTGAGATGTGTTGATGCCATAATTTTAAATCAACTTATTTTTCCCTTAAAATGATACAGTTTCCTCAGTTTAAACATTTGATGTGTCATCTATGTTGTATTCTGAATAAAATATTGAAATTTGAATCTTCCACAATTGCATTCTGTTTTTATTCACAATTAGTACAGTGTCCCAACTTTTTTGGAATAGGGTTTGTACATATTATTAAAAAGTAGGTGAAAAAAACTGTGTGCAGATATATGTACCGTATAGGCCTGACGTATATATAAGTTAGACAGACAGATAGATTGATAGATACAATTACAACATTAATTACAGTGATTATTAATAATTACATTATACTAAACATGTAAAAAACTGGAATATAATATATCTAGGTTCATCTCAATAAATTATAATGTCGTGGAAAAGTTAATTTATTTCAACTCAAATTGTGAAACTCGTGTAATAAATCAATGCACACAGACTGAAGTAGTTTAAGTCTTTGGTTCTGTTAAATGTGAGATTTTGGCTCACATTAACAAAAACCCACCAATTTCCTATCTCAACAAATTAGAATATGGTGAAAAGCCAATCAGCTAATCAACTCAAAACAACTCAGGTTTCCTGAGCCTTCAAAATGGTCTCAGTTTGGTTCACTAGGCTACACACTCATGTGGAAGACTGCTGATCTGACAGTTGTCCGGAAGATATTCATTGACACCCTTCACAAGGAGGGTAAGCCACAAACATTCATTGCCAAAGAAGCTGGCTGTTCACAGAGTGCTGTATCCAAGCATGTTAACAGAAAGTGAGTGGAAGGAAAAAGTGTGGAAGAAAAGGATGCACAACCAACCGAGAGAACTGTATAGCCTTATGATGATTGTCAAGCAAAATCGATTCAAGATTTTGAATGAACTAAACAAGGAGTGGACTGAGGCTGGGGTTAAGGCATCAATAGCCACCACACACAGACATGTCAAGGAACTTGGCTACAGTTGTCGTATTCCTCTTGTTAAGCCACTCCTGAACCACAGACAACGTCAGAGGCGTCTTACCTGGGCTAAGGAGAAGAAGAACTGGACTGTTGCCCAGTGGTCCAAAGTCCTCTTTTCAGATGAGAGCAAGTTTTGTATTTCATTGAAACCCTGTCCTAGAGTCTGGAGGAAGGGTGGAGAAGCTCATAAAGTTGCTTGAAGTCCAGTGTTAAGGTTCCACAGTCTGTGATGATTTGTGGTGCAATGCCATCTGTTGGTGTTGGTCCATTGTGTTTTCTGAAAACCAAAGTCACTGCACCCGTTTTTCAAGAAATTTTGGAGCACTTCATGCTCCCTTCTGCTGACTAGCTTTTTGAAGATGCTGATTTCATTTTCCAGCAGGATTTGGCACCTGCCCACACTGCCAAAATCACCAAAAGTTGGTTAAATTACCATGGTGTTGGTGTGCTTGACTGGCCAGCAAACTCACCAGACCTGAACCCCATAGAGAATCTATGGGGTATTGTCAAGAGGAAAATGAGAAACAAGAGAACAAAAAATGCAGATGAGCTGAAGGCCACTGTCAAAGAAACCTCGGCTTCCATATCCTCTTAGCATGCAACAACTACACCCCATGCCACGCCGTTGAGGCCCTAATTAAAGCAAAAGGACGCCCCCTACCAACAGGGAGTACATGTACAGTAAATGATGTTATCATTTAGGGTGGTTGTTGTCCACCCACTGCCACACACATTTCAGTTCAACACGTAAAAGTGCATGTACATCCTCGTGACCCCTTTAAATTAACGTTATTGTATGGCTTCAAAGGGTAACACTTTATTTCTACAGTGCACTTGTTGTTACAGTAACAGAGGGGAAGGAGACACCCACCTGCTGCAAACCGGGCCTCCTGCTCACCCTCGCTGAGATGGGAGTAAGAGTTAAAGTGGGACTGCAGTGTAGCAGATGGAGGATCTAAGGGCTTAGACCAGCCCTTCCACTCGATCAGATGAGCCACCCGACCCTGAGCCATGGCTGTGGGTTTGGTCACGTGATCTTTCACCACCTGTGAGATACCTGGTAGGGAAAACACAGGGATTGTTAAAGACTGATTAACATGCATAAATGCTTATGATGATGCAACAGGTGTTTAAATACTTACCATTAAATGATGATCTGGCCAGAGCTGCAATTTCCTGGATGCTAAGGGCTTTTCTTGACTTGGGGAGCATATCAATAGGGTCGTCAACCTGGGGAAGCAAGTTCAAAGACAAAATGGTCTCCTTTTGGAATGTGTAAATATTATAACTTCATAGGAAGAAGCAGTTTAAAATGATTTAGTCATTAGTACTCAACAGTGTTAGGGAGTAATCTAGTGTAACAGAATTACATCATTTGGTCCCACTTTACATTAAGTGTCCCTAATACCTGTGTACTTACATAGTAACTAAATGTGTATGTAGTATGTAACCACAGTGTAAGTACACACTGGTACATAGTATCTACAACTGTAATGTTTGTGTAACTACACACATATAACAACCCTCTGAATGATATGCGTAAGAACAAATGTGTAACAGGACATTGGTAACAACACTTTTTGGTAATGAAAGTACAAATGTGTAACAGGACTAACAGCACTTTTTGGTAAAGAAAGTGTTACACTTTATAACAGATTTATCACGTAATTACTCTGATGTTTACACAGGCAGCGGCATTAAGTTGGCTAGGCTTCACATAATAAAGTTTGGTGGCGGCAACTGTTACACTTAATATTAATGCAGTTCCCTTGAGCGTTACCATTTACGATACCATGTTATTACAGTGGTGCACCAACTCCACCAACCTGAGATCCAAATCCTCCCACTTTACATATCCCTAAACTTACCCATCTCCACCCCCTGATCCCTTCCACCCCTAAACCTACCCATCTCCACCCCTGGATCCCATTTCCACCCCTAACCTACCCATCTCCACCCCCTGGATTTCCTTTCCACCCCTAAACCTACCCATCTCCACCCCCTGGATCAAATGGTTCCAATTACTCTTATACATATTGTTGTTACAAAATGTAGTTATATAATTCCTGTTACACGAGTACTTAGTGAAGTGAAAAAAGTGTTGTTACCAGTGTCCTGTTACACATTTGTACTTACAAATACCATCCTGAGGGTTGTTATATGTGTGTAGTTACAGAAATAGTACAGCTGTAGATACTATGTACCAATACGTACTTGCACTGTGGTTACATACTACATACACATCTAGATACTATGCAAGTACACAGGTATTAGGACCAACATAAGTGGGATCCCATAATTTAATTACAACATACTGTAACTAATCTAGTTACAGTTACTGAGAAATATAAGTAATTAAATGTAGATTACTTATAAAATGTTATACGATTAACCCAGATGTTAACATCTGAATATTTCACCACACACGAACACCAGATGTTTTATTTCTTTCCCAAATTGCATTGACTGCTTTAAAATATGAGACACCAATGTTTCAGGAGTGTCACAGAATAGGGAAACTGCTTTTTGATAACTGTTTTTAAATTTCATATATTTGGGTTTAATGTTTAAGATTATTTTTTAAGATGAATTAATACTTTGATCTCAACAGTATCATAGCTATGAAACTATTTCTTGTTTTTTTTTTTTTTTTTTTTTTTTTTTTTTTTTTTTTTTTTTAAATGATTTTAATCTGTATTTAACCTCAGAATGATCTAAAAGAGGTGCTAAAGTCCGATTTTGTGGTGGCTGTGCTTTAAAATTAAATTATAATCTTAATTCAAGCGATGAAGCATGTTGAAAGTCTGACAGTAATTACTGTTGAGTACTACTGCAAGGTTAACCCTGCTTGGTTTAAATGTTTGAAAATGATTAACATTTGAAAACATTCAATAGAAATTTAGAAAAGTAATCAAAAAATAATCAAATGTAATCAGTTACACTACTTATTACATTTTAAATAGGGTAACTTGTAATCTGTAACATATTACATTTCCAAAGTAACCTTCACAACATAGGTAATAATCAAACACTTATGCATAAATGATGATACTCTGCATACGCACGTTTAAACATATAGATGGATTACTTACAAATTGTAGTCTGTTACGGTTACAAGTACATTCTCATTGTAGGCCAGTAAGTAATATTAACTGTAATTTGACGGGACCTCAAGACATTTTTAGTTCAAGTGGTTTGAAAAATTAGAATCCAAAAAATGACAAACTATCACCAAAACTGCAAAGGGTGGTCAAAATGTCCCAGTTTTAAATACATGTGGCAGTGTTTAGAAACCTTCAGAAAATCATTCATCTCATACATGGTTTAATTGACTAGCCTCCAAATTCAGAAGCATCGATCGCAAATTACTTCACATGACATTCATAAGGCCAATCTATATTGTGAATATTCAAAAGCTAAACAAAATCAATCAACAAAATCAATAAATTAAGAATAATTTTCTGCCATTGTGTGAATAATTTGTAATCATGTAATCCATAGCAACTCTACTCTGATTATGACATTTAAAATAGATAATATCGATAATAACCCCACCCACAACACACACACGAGTATATATAGATATATAGATACTTATATATATACACCATACCATACGATATGTTATGGCGATGTGGTATATAATATATAATAGATATATATAGATATATTATTCATTACAGTGGTGATCCAATTTTCCCCCCCCCCACTACCAAGAAAATATCAAATTGATCCATCTATGAATGTTATCCACACATTTACTTTCTAAGTGTCCCCTATAACCTGTTTATATATCCTTAAATTTGTGCAGCCCTGGTTGGGAATCATTGACAACATGGCTAAGACAACCATCGAGGAATTAACGGCCAATCACCAATTAGTTCTCTTACCTAATGACATCCCCTGAAACGCTTCTCTCACTGTATGAATGGACGCATCGCAAACATTGATTTTTCCAGTCAACACACAAGTACCAAACTACAAAAGCTCCACATGAAAGAAAACGCTCTAAAGCCAGTGCTGACTCAAGCTCCACCTCAGAAACAGATGCCAAATCCACAATTAACCCTTTGACAATTCACTTGCACTCATCCAAGTTGAAGCACATGTTAGTTGCACGGGCCGCTCAAATGGATCTGTGAGAGATCAGCCACACTGTGGCATTAATAATCAAAGCAGTTTATGGCTCAGACATATTTGGCCAATCAAGCCTCTTCCTGTGGCTTGTTAATTTGCAAACAGTATTCACTGCCATGTCAGATAGTATTAGCCTGCAGTTCTCAAGATGATAATAAAAAGTCTGGCCACAGCTGGGGGCTAATGACCTCTGGCATTTGACATTAATGGGTTACATGACGGAAATCTGAATTGACAAGTGACATCCATCAGTTTAAAAAGAGAATTGACGTGTCCAGTGAGTGATGAGGTGACTATTTGTAGTCCTTGTACTGCAACGCTTTCAGAAACACAGATCCAGTTTCTATTTCCAAATAATAAGGCGAGGTGAAGTATTCGTAAACCCCCAAAACAAAAGTAGGCCACTGTGTCATACATAACATGCAGAATTTAAGCTATATCCCTCCCAAAACCAAATCACACAGGTGGTTCAGACATACACGTGCCTGATGTTGAAGTCTAGGACGCAGGTAGATATGCTTAAATCACATTGCCCTCTAAAGCCCATAAGAAAAAGCTGCTCCTGAAGAAGATGGCAGTGGCACCAGCTGCCTGCCATGTTTCAGTGCTGTATGTGGGTCAAATATTTCTGCGTGATTTGGGGTTAGCCGTCACAGCAGAGAGAGACAGACATGGACCATGGTGATCGTAATGAGGTCAATTAAGCCTAAACCAGACGATTTGGGCATAATTTACTTCATTACCATATCAAAGTACCATGGTATTAGCATATCATACCAGGGTAATGATTTAGTACCATGGTACTGAATAACACACACCTTGCTCATCACACCAATCAGCTGACGCCTTCCAAGAAGAGCTGCAGAACAATTAGAAAAACAAATTCCAGACACCTGTAGAATGCTTCTTCCCCCCAACAGACCTCGGTCTATATATCCAAAACATAAAACATGGTGTTATTATGGTACTATGTGCAAAAAAAGCCCACAATATTACTGTGGTACTATGTAAAAAAAAAAAACATGCTATTACCATGGTATGTCCAAAAAATGTGGTATTACCTACCAACCAACAAACAAGGTAATACCATGACCCATACCATGTCCAAAACAAAAAAACATGATATTGCCACACTAATTCCTAATTCCTCCAAAAATATTATTATTTTGTATTACCATGGCACTATGTCTACAACATAGTATTCACATGGTGCATACACAAAAACATGGCGTTAAAATGGTACATGGCCTAAAAAATAACATGGTATTACTATGGTTCTACGTCTAAAAAAAGCAACACAGTTACATTTCCATGGCACTATGTCTGTCCAGAAACAGTATTAGCATGGTACGTGCACAAAAAAAAACAAAAATACTATTACAATATTACATGTCCTGAAAAATAATGTACGTGGTACTACTGTCAAAAAATAAATACATAAATGAATAAAGTGACGTACTATGATATCCAAAACAAGCATTAAAAACAGTATTACCATGGCACTATGCCCATAAACATAGCATTTGCATGCCCAGAAAACATTGTATTAGAACAGTACGTTCTACAAAATAACTTGGTAGCAAATTTTAAAAATTCCAATCATTTCACTTTCAATAAAAGAAAGCAACATACCATGATTTATGTCCAAAAACACAGTAGTAGAATAGTATAGCCTATATGTCCTAAAAAGAAACAAAATGTCCAAAAACATGGTATTTTGGTATATACTTGTCTTAAAATAATAACATTAGTGTGTAGATGACGCTTATTTTAAAAAAAATAAAAAAACAAAAAAGATACAATCAATCTGCATGGCCTATAGGACATAGAAAAGATTTCGCTATAAACAGGAAAAATGAAATACAGAGAAACTGCCACGGAGGGAAAGAGGTCACGCATTGAGATTGGTTTCATCTCAGTGAAATGAGCTACAGCGTGTCTGTGTGAAATAAATATATAAACACAATTAGCCGTGTAAGGTCAAATATATTACAGCAATTGCAACTGAAAATGTAGTTGCAGTGAAGGAAAACGCATCTAAAATAGGCCACCTGAGCTCAATTCAGTGAAAGCAACACAATGCAGTTAACGCAATATAAGGGCCGGTCGTTATAGCAACAGGTAACCCGTGAACCATCTGTCCCTGAGCATCATTAATTCCCATTGACCATGCACAACACGCAGGCACAGCTCTATGAAATGCACCGCTGTATCAGAGCTACGATTTGGCTGGTTCGATTAGATTGATTTTCCTCAATCTGTTTTTTTTTTCTTTCCCCAAATAAATTGAATAACTGGCATCATTCCATACAGAATCAGTGATCTGAAATCTGTTTCTGCGCAGTCCGTGTACGACAGTAATGCCACAAATAACCGGTTAGTTACAGTTGTATTTTGCGCTTTAGGTGATGGATCAGGCCCTAATAAATGAATCCCATCACAGAAGTGAGGGTCACACAACAGGACACAAGAAGTCCATCAGCTGCCCCAAACTGACTGATTGATTGACGAGCAGATCATTTTCATAAACAACAGTGTAACAGCAACAGCACTCAGCAGGTTTGTTTCCTGGCAACAGGCGAGCGCTGATATTATATTATTACGGCCTATTGCCATCTCAACACTACCAGCGCAATAACATGCATTACAGTCCAAAAACATTGATGTTGCGAGCGAAAATCGATGAACATTTGGTCACTGACACTCAATAGACGCGTACCTTTAGATTTAGTTGGGGTAATGCTGTCAAAAGCATTGCACATGGATACAGCATTAGCGTTGGTTCTGGAGAGAAGTAACGCGGAGCCGTCTTCGGCAGATTAATAGACACCACCTTTTCTTGAGCATTAGAGACAGGGGCAGAAATGAGTGCTGTTAACCCACGAAACGCATCGTCCCCACCACACTGAGTCTCTCAGACAGCGTCATCCCACCTGTAATGCGGCTCTCTTAAAGACACACGAGTCTCTTTCACACGTACAGAGCCTGAGCGATGAGTGCAATTTACTATGGCAAGCCGGTTTAACATTTACAGCTTAAACTTACAGCTATTACTAGTGGGTACTCAATTATACACATATCTAGTAGGCTACCTTCTCCAATCAGTAGCATGTTCACACAGCAGCAGAATACGGTTGTAAGTACTGTATTTGAGACCTTAATATGGTTAAGTTCACAAAAAGTACAGTTATTGTGGGAGAGTGACAACTGCATTCTCTAACGTCTAACCAAACTCACACCCATACATTTTCATGACTGCATTCCCAAAAAAACCTGCACTACTTGTACGGAACCGGACTGGACAACTAGTTTTCTGTCACATCTCACAATGTGAGACAGTTGCTCTGCACTGCACAAACACGTCTAACTTACAGTGGTGGAGATGTGACATTCAGTCAATGTTGTTCTTCTCCACTGGAGCTGCTCCCTTCATTTTTGTGTTCTACACATTTGTTGACTCAAATGCTCCGCTGTCCACCCCGATATAAAAGTTGCTGTTGCCGTCGCACATTTATTCAGACAGGATTTAAGACGCTGTTATTGTGTGTGTGTTGTGTGTGTGGCCTACTATTATATATATATATATATAATAATAATATATACATGGGGAAAAAATACCAGTATTGAAGTAGTCAGCCACCAATTGTGCAAGTTCGCCCACTTAAAAAGATGAGAGAGGCCTGTAATTTTCATCATAGGTATACTCAACTATGAGAGACAAAATGAGAAAAAAAATCCAAAAAAACACATTGTAGGATTTTTAAAGAAATAATTTGCAAATTATGGTGGAAAATAAATATTTAGTCAATAACAAAATTTCATCTCAATAATTTGTTATATACACTTTGTTGGCAATAACAGAGGTCAAACGTTTTCTCTAAGTCTTCACAAGGTTTTCACACACAATGTTGCTGGTATTTTGGCCCATTCCTCCATGCAGATCTCCTCTAGAGCAGTAATGTTTTGGGGCTGTCGCTGGGCAACACGGATTTTCAACTCCCTCCAAAGATTTTCTATGGGGTTGAGATCTGGAGACTGGCTAGGCCACTCCAGGACCTTGAAATGCTTCGTACGAAGCCACTCCTTCGTTGCCCGGGTGCGGTGTGTTTGGGATCATTGTCATGCTGAAAGACCCAGCCACGGTTCATCTTCAATGCCCTTGCTCATGGAAGGAGGTTTTCACTCAAAATACATGGGATACATGGCCCCATTCGTTCTTTCGTTTACACGGATCAGTCGTCCTGGTCCCTTTGCAGAAAAACAGCCCCAAAGCATGATGTTTCCACCCCCATGCTTCACAGTAGGTATGGTGTTCTTTGGATGCAACTCAGCATTCTTTCTCCTCCAAACACGACAAGTTGAATTTTACCAAAACGTCTATTTGAAGTTCTATTTGATATATCATCCAAATGCTCTCTAGGCAAACTTCAGACGGGCCTGGACATGTACTGGCTGAAGCAGGGGGACACGTCTGGCACTGCAGCATTTGAGTCCCTGGCGGCGCAGTGTGTACTGATGGTAGCCTTTGTTACTTTGGTCCAGCTCTCTGCAGGTCATTCACTAGGTCCCCCCATGTGGTTCTGGGATTTTTGCTCACAGTTCTTGTGATCATTTTGACCCCACGGGGTGAGATCTTGCGTGGAGCCCCAGATCGAGGGAGATTATCAGTGGTCTTGTTCGTCTTCCATTTTCTAATAATTGCTCCCACAGTTGATTTCTTCACACCAAGCTGCTTACCTATTGCAGATTCAGTCTTCCCAGCCTGGTGCAGGTCTACAATTTTGTTTCTGGTGTCCTTTGACAGCTCTTTGGTCTTGGCCATGGTGGAGGTTGGAGGGTGACTGTTTGAGGTTGTGGACAGGTGTTTTTTATACTGATAACGAGTTCAAACAGATTAATACAGGTAACGAGTGGAGGACAGAGGAGCCTCTTAAAGAAGTTGTTACAGGTCTGTGAGAGCCAGAAATCTTGCTTGTTTGTAGGTGACCAAATACTTATTTTACCGAGGAATTTACCAATTAATTCTTTAAAAAATCCTACAATGTGATTTTCTGGATTTTTTTTCTCATTTTGTTTCTCATAGTTGAGGTATACCTACGATGAAAATTACAGGCCTCTCTCATCTTTTTTAGTGGGAGAACTTTCACAATTGGTGGCTGACTAAATACTTATTTTCCCCACTGTATATATATATAAATTAGATGTATTTACGTTTAATGTAGGCCTATTTCAGAGGGGACATGGATGCATTTAACCTGCAGTCACAGATGAATAAATAATGTTTTGTTTTTAACATAAAACGCTGAATACTGTTATTTGAAATTATATTAAAACATTAAAAGTCAAAATGTGAAATTAAAACCACCAGTAGGTGACAGCAAGTGACTGTAAATGAGTGAGTCATTGAGATTCAACCGATTCATTCAAACGACTGATTCATTCAGAAACAAAGCATTTGACTGTGTTAAACGAGTGAATCACTGAATCATTTATTCAACCGATTCGTCCAAAAAGCTGATTCATTCAATAAGTAAAAACATCCATTGCTCAGAGACGCAAAACAGTACTGAGATCTTTGTTTGGAACTACATTCGTTAGCAAAATTGAGCAAAAACAAGCAATTTTATGTCTAAAATATGTCAGATGCTTTACTGAACTTGTATAAAACTGATTATAATAAAAAAAAATAGGTTCATGCTAATATCTTCAGAAAAACGGTACTCCTTGTGTGATATAGATTAAGTTAACTATATTAAATTATATAAATATAAAAAGCATACAGAAGCATTTTTGCCGTCTACAATTTAGAATGCCTGGAATTTAGAGTTTTAATAGACTAATAAACCACGTGCGTGCACTCTGTGTGTGATTTGGCGATACACTTGATAATGTCAGATCGCACATCATTACAACAACACTTACCGTAATATCGCAGAAGAGACGGATGATGTATCGAACCCCACCCAGACCACGGGAGTGGAAAATCATCGGGGGTTGTGCGCGCGCTTGTTTGCACATGAGCAAAGGTGTTTTTAGGAGTCTTAACTTGCAGGCGACAGACCACTGATTCATCAAACCTGCTTTCCTGCAGTCTGTGTTCTTCTGACTATTTTGTATTAAGTAACGAATATGCTTCGGGGAAATGAATCGGAGTAAAAGTATACATTTTAATAAGAAATGTATTGGAGTAAAAGTAAAAGTTGGCTGAAATATAAAAACTCAAGTACAGATACTCCCAAAATATACTTAAGTACTGTAACGAATTATTACTTTGTTACATTACACCACTGCAAATAAGTATTTAACGTCATAGAGACCAAATTTAATAGTTAGACTTAATAAAACGCTAGTCACTATTGGTTTAACTACTTGTAATAACATTTTTAAAAAACTACCAACAGAAAAACTATTTTTAAAGGACCATGAAACCCCAGAACACTTTTTTTTTTTAGATGTGAACAGATATGTACAGACTAGGGGTTGAACCACTTCTGATTTTTTTGAAGTCGACTTTTATGTGATGAAAGTCGAGTTGAAGTCGACTAGTCACTGATGATGTCATTAATGAACAAATAAGTCTGGAGTTGTGATAAACAGCTTGTGCACAGCTATGGCATTGACACAGCGCTGCCCACATGGCTTTTGCTTCTATAACAGCTTTTTTATCAGTTCTTTTGTCTTTGGGTCGTTATATTTCTCACAGATTTCTGCTCATTCTAAATCAGATACAGATAAAGTAGCACAGTAAAGATTACATTAATATGAATGCATTAGTGTGAGCGATTGCGTGTGTGAATTAATTCTACCTGGCAGCGTCTCTCTACTAGTACTGAAGCTGTGGAATTTAGTTAAGAAATATATGCTTGCGACTAGTCGACGTCAAGCTTAAAGTGTCATGGCAGAGCATTGAATTCGACTAGTCGGTGCAACCCCTAGTACAGACTGCATTTCAGTGAAAACACTAATAGCACTCATAAATGTTATCAATAAGTGGAAATTGCTTTTCAACCTGGAAGAACGAAATTGCTCAGAAAAATGAAAAAATAACCAAAGTCGAGGTTACGTCACGGGATGTGATGTAGAGCTGGCCCTCAGAGGAACACTTATGATCCAATCACTGAGCTGTATCATGCATAAGGTAATCTTACAGTGGAGAATTCAAATCTGATGAACGAGCTTCCGCACGGTCAGTCCATCTCTGTAAACATAACAATACATAATATGTAACAACACGTGGACTGCGCTGAACACCGCAGAGTTTAACACACTCGCTGTGCGGATCATAGTTCATATCCGGACCGGAGCAAACGTGTTTCATTCATATTTTATATTCTCTCGTGCTCCAAACATGAACCAGCACTGTATACGTGCACATAACAGGTCTTCAAATGAAATATGCGTGAAAAACATCTGATCATGAACGCGATGACACGATAGATTGTGATACACAGCAAACCATGATATATAGAGTGAAAATTCAAAGATTAGTAAACAATAAGTGACTGCCTTTATTCTTTCGCTTTTAAAAATATTTTAATACTCATTTGTCTGTATAATAAGTGTGTTGTAGGTCTGTGTTTTATTGGTTGTTTTCTCCCCTCTTCCCCCCTCTGCACTCCCACTTTTCCACATTTTTGCACAGGCATTTCTGAAGTCTTTCTGAACAACCAGTGCTGAAACTGGGGTATAAATAAATGTTTAACCAGCTTGCCATACTTCACAGCATATGGCTGTTTCCTCAATATATTTTCATTCCCTGGGTTAAGAACCGTGTCATTTGCCAATGCAGGCAGTAGCACCTGAAATAATACATGGAAAACATGTTATTCATGCCATGGACATTGCTGCTTAACAATAAGGCTTCCTAAGCCTGTAAGCTATAGTCTGAATAAATGGTTGCATTTATATCTAGCGTATTTTCGTGCCTATATGGATCATAGGTTTTGTTGTCTCAGACAGCCAATGATGCATCAATTTACCCTGTGCTGTAAGGACATTAAAACCTCTACATTTCAAGGTCAAGAAGCTACGACACTGTTGCGCTTTTATCCAGCACATTCAGAGGAAAATAAATAATCTTTAATTCAGCAGCAGTCAGAAAACATAACTGCAGCTGTGCATGTGATGCATGGAAAAAGTGTAATAAGCTAGTCCTGTCTCAAGGGTGGACTCTGGTTTAAAATAACTTGTTAGAGGATCTGTCTACCTTCCGTGACTAGGTTGCCTCTACTGACAATTTGTCCTTAAGCACATGAAATATTTCTTGAAGATTAATATATATTCATATATAGTTCCTTCTCTAGACGAAGACTTTAAAAAAAAGTAACATCACATTTCAACAGAAACCCAATAACCTTTTTCCATCATCTTTTGCTTACTCTATTAGCAAATATGCACATTTTGATTAGGGAGAAAAAAAGCCCACATCCAGCAATAAGTTTGTACTTTGCCATATAAACAAGTTGTCAGCGGGGGATTACTTGGTCAACTTATTGCCATGAACTTTCTACATCATGTGAAATATCAACATTAAATTCTCTAATAAAAACCTTAGTGTCATGACCTTGAGCCTTAAGCAGATCTATCTTGAAATATAAAAATTCAGTTCCAAGTTTCCCACCACAATCAGCACTTTCACTGTCCGATACAATTCTTAAATTCTTATTTAATTTAAAAGCACCTTTTTAAAAAGGGACTCATTTTATGGAATGACCCATAAATATTAGTAGCACACACCTAGTGTATAGCAGAATACAAGTCAGCATAAACATTACTTTGCAGCATCTCTACACATGCTAACTTTCTGAAATAACCTGTTTTTTTCCCCACGTTTCCAGCCCAGAAACTGCTCATCTTTAAAATTTCCTACTAAAACTAAACTTTGAAAGCTGAATCCCCTGCCATCTGCACCAAAAACAAACAAACAAAAAACCTGCTGAAATTAAGCATTTGAGCAAAGCCCTATCACAATCTGTTCAGCAGGCCCTCTCCTGGCAGAAAGACTCATTACAGCATTAAAGCACCAACATTGAATTTCTCCACAGGGAAAACTCACTGTACCTTTTCCATGACGAAAAAATCACAACGTGCATGTGCAAAAAAAATAAAATACAACTGACCCCACATCCCTCAAACACTCTACTTAGCAACTTGATAATCTTTTATTATTTGCAATGTTTCATCTCCAACGTTTTCCAGTTTGATGTGAAAGCATTTAATTCCTTAAATAATAAAGAGAGCAAAAAAAATATTTACACTTTTTTTTCCAATAAAACTAAATCAATGGATCATTGTAAGCACCTCTTACCATCTGGAAGAAAACAAATCTTAAATACAGGGAAACTGCCATTTCTGTTGGAAAAAATAAATGGCATTACATCAGATTTTTTAACTTTTAATTTCTGAAAATAAAACAAAAAAAAATGAACCCCCCCAAAAAAAAACATTTCCATATGTACAGAACGCTCCTGAAATGTGTTTCCACTTTGCAAGTAGAAAAGGCTTTAGGATCATTACTGTCATTTCATCGAGTTGATTTTTCTATATGCTTCAAGTTTTAATGATTTCTCTTAAAATTCCACTGCAGGCGTGCTCAAGTGGGGCTTCCACCAAGTCCCCCATCAGTTCTTCAAGAGAGGTAAGACGCAAAAGTGTGGGCTAGGAAGCAGAACAAGGATGGCTTAGTAGGAAGCATGTTGGACCCCCTCCTCATCCAGCAGCACTAAGGTCAAAAAAGGTCAAAGTCCATCCAAGACCATCATCCTGAAGTTCAACAGGTTCACCCTTTTCTAAAGAATACAGGAAGCAAATAAAGAGAGAAATACAAACGCTACTCAAATTTCATTCGTCACTTAGAGAATTCATCAAATACTACGCTCGTGTATCAGTCTCTGTGGATTTAAAAACAACGACTCTCGCACGCACATGAAAGAAAACGCCGGTAAGAGCTCCACGTTTGATCCGACATGACATAAACCTAAAAGACATGATCGCCATCACGCCCTCTACACAATATATATGCATGTCTGTTCCGTCATATACCACATTGCATATAAATCTATATTAACATGTAAGAGCAGCGTTGGTTTGTACTTTTTTCCCCAAGAATTTCTTGTTAAAAATAAATGACGATGAATTGGTAACACGTTTTAAGCAGTCCTGCAGATTTTTTTTTTTTTAATTTTATTGTTTTTTTGGTGGACATTAGCCACAATAGATATAGAGAGCAAAATAAATGACTGAGAAACGATTGTAGTTTATATCTGTCAAGAGCCACCCCGAACAGATCAGATTGGCTTTACGAGGATCAAGTTCAACTTGGTTGTCAGACATCCTCCTCTCATTAGTCCCTGGCAGCGGATTCTCTCCAGTGCTACCTGGGCTAGCAAAGTTCAGGATTAGCTGTTGTCCGATTCGGACTCGGCCTCCCGTAACCAGGTGAAGAAGGCAGTGACAGACTTCAGGGCCACACCCTTCCCCAGCTGCTCCGCCGGGTCTTTGCTGGACTCCCATTTGTAGAAGGCTTCCTCTTTAATCACGTCCTCATCGTACAACGCGTCGAAAAACATGCGCAGTAAATCTGGGTAAAACAACAGAGACAACACTTATTCAGCTACACTTCCATCAGTGTATTTTTTTTGTTGGAAACGAACTTGCTCATGCAAGGAAAGTATTAATTTGATCAAAAGTGGCAGTAAAGACTTTGCTAATTTAAAATATTTAAAAAGTTTACAAAATATTTAAATATTATGAAACACTATTTCAAATAAATGCTGTTCTTGAACTCTTCTCAAAGAATTCTTGGGGGGGGGGGACAGAAATATTGCCATCTGTTTTTTTTAAACATTGATAAGAAATGTCTCGTGAGCAGCAAATCGGCATATTAGAATGATTTTGGAATTATCTGGAGTAAAGGCTGCTGAAAATTCAGCTATGCATCACAAGAATAAAGTACAATTAATTCACAAATGTAATTAAAAGTTTTAAATTGTATTATTTCACAATAGTACTGTTTTTACAGAATGATCAAATAAATGGTTTTGGTCTTTGCAAGCATAAACCTTTTAGTGCTAAAAATCTCACTGACCCCAAAGTTTTGAAGAGCAGTTTAAATCAAACAAACAAAAAAAACTGCATAAAGATTAACAATAAAACTTGAAATACTATATTTAAATGATTTGAAAATACATGAAAAAAACAAAAAAAGCAAAAAAAAAAAAAACACTAGTCCTTTTGGGCATTAAGAATGCAATTTCATCTGTGCATGTGACTGAAAAGGAGGAAGTGTTATATAAAAAATTTATTTTTATTTTTTTAACTCACTGGCAGGTTGCTCCATCTGCACCATGAGAGCCTGGAGAGCATAGAGTGCCTGCAGCTCCTTCGTTTCATCAGAGAGGTACTTCTGCAGCAGCTTGGCCCTTTGGGTAATCTGCTCCACATCCACCTTGTAGGGGTTCTCACCTAAAACAGTTCATTAACGCACACAATTAACATCAAGTACAAGTCAGTGCAAGTTCAGGTCTGAAGTCAAAAGTGAGGGATCTTAAGTGAGGGAAGGGGATTGCATCTAATAGATTCACTCACATATAATGGCAGACTGACACACAGACATCATCAGGGCCCGCACAAACTGATTGGAGCTCATCTTCTGCTCATCTAGGTTGGCCTTTAAAGGAGAGAAACACCAGTCGGTACACGTCCCATCTGCATAATGTTATACCCATAATGCAGATCACTGCAATACCTTAATGTTTGATTAAAGAGCCTTGAATCACCGCCAAAGCACACACACACTCACCTCTACCCAGTCATAGATCCTCTGGTTGTTGGCTTTTTCCTGTAACAACCTGTCCAAATGTTTACTCAGCTCCTCAGCAGTCAGCTCCTTCTTACTGGAGTTCTCAGACTCCTCACCCAGAGTGAACTCCATTTTCTGCAAATATAAGATCTTTAATGACCTTCAGGCTCACAAAGACATATGCGCAGTATATGCATATTGTGTGTGTGTGTATATATAGTGTGTGCCTAAGTACAACCGCATGTAAAATATACAAACATTTTATTGCAGAGGAAAAGAACTTCATGAAACATTTCACGCAAATACAAAAAAAATGGTTTGTTCTTTTGTGGCACTGTCAGAGAAAATTTCTTGAAGGCAAAGGATCATCATTAGAATAATATCATGAGAAAGGAGTTATGATGATCACTAAACTTAAAATAAAGTATTCTTTTTGGGTGCTGCCAGTAAAAACATTTAAGCACAATAATATTTGTGCAGTTATTTTTTTTTTTACAAAAACATTTCAGAAATTGTTGACCCTGTCAATACAGTACAAAACAGCTTTCTGTACCTGCTCTGTAACAAACTTATTGACATCCTCATCTTCAGGCAGAAAGTCTTTCCAGCTGAGTCCTGCCTCCAACCACATAACTCCAGCTTTTTTGTGGCTCTGAGAACAGAGAAGTTAAAAAAAAAAAAAAAAACTCTGGAACTGCAATATATGCAAATATTTCATAAGCATTTGCCACAGCATGATACTTACCAGTCCTTTGCAGAGAAGGTTAAGTATTTCAACATGCAAGATTGCTGCTTTGCCCATAGGGAGAAGAGGTTTGGACACTTCCCTGTGGATGATTTAAAAAGGTCAGATGGTTTTAGTTGATGGTTTATAATCTTTGCATACAGGTATCTGAAAACCAAGGCTCAGTGCCCAACCTGAAGAGCTGGCCCATGGGGATGCCTCCCTCTTGCAACATGGGTGTGATGATCTCAGCCAAGTAGAGCCAAATATGAGGAATGTCAATGCTCATATCATCTGCTATCTCCAGAATCTCCTGCAGTCTAGAGTGGGTGAAATCAAACAATAAAATAAGTGCACAGCCGCAAAGAAACCATTTCTATTGTGTAGAAATCAAGAAACCTCAAGCTAATTGAAATCATTTTAGTACTTAAACTTATTTTATTAAAACTAAAACTTAAAGATAAATATAGTAGTCAACATTTGAAGTGGATTAAAAAAAGTTAATCAAAGTTGTCCTATAAGACAAGAATGGGTATTGTTTTGGTTTTATGACAACTTTGATGAACTGTTTTGACTACTGTATTAAAATAGACAAAAGCAAATAAAATAGTCCTGATTCATTAAATTTTCTATCATCTAGCTACTTGCATATTTAAGCAAATTAAAACACATCTGGGAAGAGAACAATTTCTCTCTTTTTTTTTTTGGTAGGGACAGTAAGAGTATTGGCACCAACATTAGAGCAAGCAGTTACATTTTGATGAAATCAAAAAGACCAAAACATAAAAACAGATAGATACAATAACACCAAGGTTTGAAAAAAAATCATCAATTTAAAATGCCATAAAAAAAACTTTGAGGCATTTTGAGATCTTTCTTTCCTGACCAACACTAAAAACATGAAGCATGAATTGGTCATGAGTGGAAAACGTGGCTACAATGTTCAGATGTCATTATGTGCATCTCTGCCATATTATTGCATGGAATAATAAACTGCAGCGGTCTTTGAACTCACCCCTTGTAGTACTGCTCAGGAGGTAATATTCCAGCACTAACAAGCTTCTGAAACAGCAGGCCCACATGCTCTCTAGCGATGGTGCTGCGCTCTAGAGTGGACTCTACACCGTTCCGTACAAACACGAAGAGCAGAGAGGCGCTGTTCAGCTCCTGCACACACTGCAACGCCTCCTACAAAAGAGTAACAAGAATAACGTAAGTTAATAATATATTACGCATGTACAATAATATATATGGATGTACATACCTTCATGTCGTTGATGTGGAGATACTCTTCAATGATTGATTTGGATTTCTTGTCCAACTCTTCCTCGCTCAGGGCAGGTTTGGCTTGAACAGGTGGTGGTGGAGCAGGAGCCGACATTGGCTTCACTGAGAAACCCAACCAGGTAAAGGGTTGATCAATTCATGAATCATCAACTCAAAGATCTGTACTGCACAGTTCTTTAAGACTATTGACTCTTACCTGTCTCCTTGCTTCTATCACGCTCTCGACTGCCTCGATCGCGGTTCTCTGTCATGCTGGCCACACGGCGTACAGAATCCGGTGGCCCACGGCTGTCGCCACCTCTGCGCTCCTCATTTTCACGGCTGAAGCTGCGTTTGGTGATGGCCTGACGGGGTCTGTCGAGGCCTCGGTCCCGGTCTTCCCGCCTACTATCGAATCGTTCAAAGCGGTCCCGGTCTCGGTCACCGCGATCTCTATCGCTACGGTCTCTACTGGAGCTGTTCCTGCACAGCAGATGTGTAATTAGATTTCATGCAGTGTTGATGTTAGAACTCATTTACCCTACAAAACAAAAGCAGCACTACAAAATTACCTTTGAGGCACTCTACGATCAGAGTCAAGTGAGGAGGAGGATGATGAAGGGGGTCCAGACTGCTGCAATGCAGAGAAGCGGTTGAGCGTGCTAGTGGCCGGTCTCCCCTGGTCTGCATTGGATAAAAGCACAGCATTAGACTTGCATTTACCAAAAAAACACTGACAACCATCTCTTTACATTTTCTGAAGAAAATGAGTGATGCCTGCAAAACACGAGCTACAATGTTGAGGGTGGTACAATGTTGAGTATGCTGTTGTTAAGATTGCTAAGAGTTGTTGCTACAATGTTCTCTGTGGTAAAGAAGAACTGGCTCAAGACAAAAAGAGACCACCAAGTCTCTAAGATGCTCTGGTTAATAGATAAGACTCATGACCCTCTGTCAATGTATAGCAGTTCTTCTCAACCAGGGGCCCAGTCTTGTGTCTTCATTTATCACAAACACCGGTCTATATTTTTATTTTTCTGCCAGTTTTATCATCCACCACAAAAACATAAGTCTAATTTCAATGAAAAGTAATACCACTTTTCCTAAAGTCACATGATTTGAGGTATCACTCATGTCCACTGCCTTGGTAAAGAGCAGCAATTAATACTAACAGTCTATCTATGACATTATTAAAGAGCTGGGCTTCTCTATGCTTTGTGAGGTCCAAGGTAAATAAGACTGGGCGATTGCTCACCTTGATCTCCAGTGGACTTGGCTCCTGTGCCTCCACTGCTCCCTTTGCCCCAGCTACCCCATGAGCCTTTTCCTCCCGGGGCCAGCAGTTGGTTGTTAAAATCACCAGGCTGAAGAAAAAAGACAGGAGAAATATGGCTAAGCACATCAAACAACTGAAATCATCATGCTATGAAAACATGTCATTTTTTTAACAACTAAATTCTAAGTCACATTCTAAAACAGAAAAAAACGCCACAAAGCCTCACCTTAGTAATTTTACTGAGGCGGCTGGTGTCAATCGGTCTGTTCTTAGTGGTAATAGGCACTATGTTCCAGCCCTCATCTTGGGTCTGGCTACCACGGCCCCCGGAGGAGTGAGGCCCACCACGGCCCCCTCGACCCTGACTGGAGTCTTTCTTAGACAGCAGCTGTTGCTGTACTTTGATATGCTCTCTATGTTCTTCCAGCTCTGCCTCTTTATGGATCTGATCAATGGTTTTGGGACCCTGATCTCCTCTTCTGGGCACCCAGTTGTTCTGTGTGACAGAGCCCATATAACACAGTTAAAAGAATGAAGATATAAATAGTGAGAAGAACTGAAACACCATATTGTGTTTTAAATACCAAATACTTGTGCAAATGCCACTGTTACTAAGAAAACTTGCTAAACAAAGCTTGTGGTTACCTTTCGGAGGTCTAAAACATCCTGAAGCATGAAGCGGATTCTAGAAGACGTCTTCCTATCTTTAATGATCTTCTCCATTTGGTGGAAGTACTGATCCATTCGAGGCTGCGTACAATAGTGTAACATTAAATCTGACAGTAACAAAGTAAACGACTATAAAATTCTATACAACAAAAAAATATACTACACGCAAAAGGAATGTAGACCTAACATAACTGTGAAGCTCATAATCTGATGGGTATTTGACTGGTCAATCACAGCATTCCACATAAATACAAATTGTGCTGTACCTTAGCTTTCTCAAAGTCTAGATCTTTTCCGATAGTGGAGAGCAGCCGGCAGAGGCACTCTAAGCTCTCCTCATCATGGTTCTTCAAGAGCTTGACAATGCAGTCATGCATGATGGGTTCTGTCAGCATTTTCAGCTTGAACAGCTCCCCGATGAACTTGATGTTTCCAAGCGACCGTCTACGTGCCTTGTTCTTGGCTTCCTCCAGCTCCTCCTTCAGGCGCTGACGCTCCTCTTCCTAAGATAAAAATAAAACTGCTTTAATTTCAACAGAACTATTTCATACACCTTGTACCGAGTTGATTGTTTACAAATGTGGCAATACGTCACCTCAGCAGCAGCATCCAGCTCTTTCTGTTTCTGCTCAAAGATCTCGTCATCATCCTGGTCCTTTTCAAACTCCTTCTGACAACGATTGAGTAGTAGTTTACGGAAATTCACAGTGACTCCCGGTTTGTCTGAAGTGGGGACTTTAAGCTGGAAAAGCAAAACAGTAACAATATTTCAATAATTCCCCATTTACATTTCTTAAAAATTAGGTAAACAGCCAAGTAATCCGGTCATCAATTACTTCAATGTGGTAAGCACAAAAGCTTAAATGTGCAGGTTTGTTGTGCCAGAACCAACAAGGTTTTTTTTTTGTTTTTTACACACATCTAACAAGGACGTTGAAGCCTCTTATAGACCGTATTTGATGAGCTCTATATGTATGTGCGTTGATCGATATTTATGTAAATAAAAGGCTAAATTTAAATCAGTTCATCATAAATAGGTTGAGTCTCTTCAGAAGACTTGGAATAGACAGCTTGATACATACTGATTTTTTTAACAATGTTTTTATTAACTTGTGAAGCAACACATTTTTGGTAAAAAAGGACTTTTACTCGATCGTCAAATCTTTGTTTTTTGTCATTTGTATGTTTCGAAGATTAACTAAAGTCTTATGCACTTAAAACAACTAGGGGTGCACAGATCTGATATTTGGTTTTATCTGGTTTATCAGGTAGATATCTGGTTTTGCATAAAAGGACTTTATCTTGCTGGAGTTTCGTTGGTCTAAATCGTGTTCATTTCTACCACAACACTGGAGTAGAGAGCACTATTGAAGTGTTGCTTCATGAGCACAGTAACTGAGATTTAAAACTGTTAAAAGAAAAGGCTCAAACTATCGCACAGATTTAATACACTATGCATTGTCTCTTTCCTCTGTAGTTTGAACTTTTCTATGCTGCGCACTGTTAATCCGTGTTGCTTCAAGCACATCATTCTGCGCACGGGATGCGCATAAGCGCTTTGTGCCGCTCTGGTTGAGCTTGGAGAATTAATACTTTCGAACAAATGCATTATTAATAGCCTTTCTGGTTTGTCTTATATATCATATGTTAGCGCCTCATACTGTGCTTACATTAAAAGAAATGCCTGTTATTATTAGTAGACCCTTATATTTATATTATAAAATGATTGTTTCATGAATGTATTTACAACCTATTACGAAGAGCAATAGCAATGTAACATTTGGCCAGATTAAGCTCAAACACTTTGTCACTTTTTTAGTTTTCTCCCACTAAATTTTTTTTTTTTTTTACTAAAAGTTTAGATTTTATAAAATTACTGTGCACTCATGATTTTCCTAGAATAACTTTTGCTGCCGAATTATCCCCTAACCTAGTTTCAGGGTTCGTACACATTTTTACCAATATATTTCCATGACTTTTCCAACAATAATCATGACCTAAATGTTCCGTTATTTTACAATAAGAATAAAATCTGTTCAAATTATCATAGCATATGTTAACTAAAATGAATGACTATTAATGCTACTCGTTTGCTTTCTTGTTTTAGTAATAAGTACAAGCTGCAACTGCGCCAGACCTTAACTCCACATTTCACATCACTGAATATGATCATTTATTTAACTGTGTGGCCAGGATGGCCATTTTGGTGTCATTTTGTGTGTATTTTTGCTGCTTAAATGCAACAAGCTGCTCTTTAGAGCCCTGCATTTCAGCCCGAGCCCAACGGCCCCAACTTATATATGGCTTCGGGACAATTTTCACGTCATAGCTCAGACACGGGCCAGGCATCAGGCTTGCTTCCTCCTTATGTTTATATTTTAGATATCCATCAATTATTATGGTGATGACAAAGATTTGCCGCGCTGGCGGAAACAACACGAGACCGTGCTACCGCGACTGTCAAGAGTGGCTCAGACGGTGTTTAGTGTCCAGCAGCAGCGAGTGCTGGAAGAGTTCCATGTTAAAGCGCACGCAAGGCTTGCCGCAAAATGCCAGCAAGTAATTACCCTGATGAATGCTCCAGGGGAAATAAGAATATTCGCAGGGTTTCGGTTCATTTTTGTGAAGCGCTCCTGCTCAAGACCGAGACAGCACAAAGCGGTTGTATCCGTTTTTACAAAAGCACACCATTCTGTTGTTATTGTGAGTGCACACAAATAAAAGTAGACCCTTAACAGTCCCGAATGATGTATTACTCTTACCTTTACGAGCAAAAATAACTGCGTATTTTCCACTGTCATACGACAAAAAACAATACAAATAGTGATCGTGCTGGCGACTCCATGTCCTCCAAAGTGCGCTTTAGCTTCTCTGCACAAACGACTGGATACGCGCCTAATAGCACACTTTTATCTAGGTTAACCATTTAAACTAACATTGTTTTTTAAAGCATTTTATATATGCCTATAGATTTTATTTTAGTCAAGTAAGTGGTGATGACTTGAGAAGGCTAAATTGATCAAACAGAGGCTATGATCAGCTCACTGTCTGCCACTGGCCGCTTGGCCATT
>JADLZN010007319.1:0-22302 GCA_018155175.1 Sinocyclocheilus anophthalmus | reverse complement strand
GTTTGCACCCCTGTTAAAACTGTGGTTTATCGCACCTGAGTTCAATTTCTCTAGCCACGCCCAGGCCTTATTACTGCCACACCTGTTTGCAATCAATAAATCTCTTAAATAGGACCTGCCTGAAAAAGTGAAGTAGACCAAAAGATCCTCAAAAGCTATACATCATGCCGAGATCCAAAGAAATTTAGAAACAAATGAGATAGAAAGTAATTGAGATCTATCAGTCTTGAAAAGGTTATAAAGCCTTTTCTAAAGCTTTGGGATTCCAGCGAACCACAGTGAGAGCCATTCTTCACAAATGGCAAAAACATGGAACAACGGAGAACCTTCCCAGGAGTGGCCGGGCGACCAAAATTACCCCAAGAGCACAGCGGCGACTCATCCAAGAGGTCACAAAAGACCCACAACAACATCCAAAGAACTGCAGGCCTCACTTGCCTCAGTTAAGATCAATGTTCATGACTCCACCATAAGAAAAAAACTGAGCAAAAATGGTCTGCATGGCACAGTTCCAAGACGAAAACAGCTGCTGAGCAAAAAACATAAAGGCTCGTCTCAGTTTTGCAAGAAAACATCTTGATGATCCCCAAGAATTTTGGGAAAAATTAGTCGAGTGTGGTACGTTGTACGAGACACCCCAAGTTGAACTGGTTTGGAAGGTGTGTTGTCTCCCATGATTCGTCTGCCGTAAAAGGATACCCCCCAACCACTCCGCACATTTCAGAAAAAGACCCTGTCATTATCCAAATCATAGTGTACAATAGGTGGTGGTAGTCGCTGATCGGCCCGTCGCTGGGTGCTGTGCCCCCTGCTCCAAGGACCTGGAAGTACCGCAGGCTTCGCTGAACTGCGCAACCATGAATTCTGCTGCTTTATCACAAATACTCCTGAAAGAGCAACTGTCCCCCCCGGCCATCTGTTCCTCAGAGCTCAAGCTGAAGGCCGAACTTGGCGTTATGCAGCAGGACCAATGATCCAAAACACACTAGCCAGTCACACTCTGAAATGGCTGAGAAAAATCAAAACTTAAGACTTTGGCGTGGCCCATAGTCAAAGTCCTGATCCTGAAGATGTGCATTGACCTTTAAAATAGGGGGGTCCATGTGCGAACCAAAACACCCTCCAATGTGGCCCTGAATTTTTTTTACAAACAATTCGGGCATAGATGAGTGGACCTACAAAATCTCCACTGCGCTGTAACAGATCATCTGCAAGTATCGCTATAATCGCTGATGCAGGTGTTGCTCCTAAGGGTGGCCCAACCTTATTAGTTTAGGGGGCCAATACACTTTTTCACACAGGGCCATTGTAGTTTTGGATTTTGTTTTCCTCTTGACATATAAAAAACACCTTCATTAAAAACTGCATTTTGTATTTACCTGCTTTATCTTTGTGTAATATAAATTTTTTTTTGATGATCTGAAACATTAAAGTGTTACAAACATGCAAAAAAAATAAGAAATGAGGATGGGGGTCAACACTTTTTCACACCACTGTACATTACCATCCATAACTATACTTTAAGGCTTTAACAAACTTCTTGGAAATGCAGTCAAGTTTATACATTTAAATAGTTTATACATTTTTATGAATCACTCTCACTGAACTGATTCAAAACTCTGAGTAAGCGATTTCTGTCATTACTCAAATTGTTAATGGAAATCCAAGTCTAATTTGTATGCTTAAATGTTTTAGTACAAGGACATATGTACACCCCTCCTAAAACGCCTCGTTTAAACACCCCCCCCACATGTCTATGTCACGATGTGGGAAGATCTGCATAACACCGCCCAAATATTCATGCAAAGAAAGAAGGCATAACTTTATTGTTGCTGCCACCGCCACAGCCATGTTGTGAAGACGCTGTGTGATTCATTGTGAAACGTGAAAAATACTTTGGTGTGGGCTTCCAACAAGGCCGACTAGAAACAGGGATAAGTTGATATGTACAAATGTTCCAGAAAACCCAATATTCAGATGGTGACAGCGAATTTTTACCTGGAGTGCCGGTTTCCGATCTTGGTAGAGTAAATATCAAATGCGGTGTTGACTCAACCAGACCCCCGCTAATTGGTTAGTCGTTATTCTACTATTTACAATCCGAACTGTTGATCAGTCGAGCGATTCAAATCGCGAGTTTGGCTTAAGTAGCGATTGTTGTACACATTTTCCCCGATCACAATGCGGAACTTATTATTATTTGATCTATATATTTAAATCAGTACATTATGTCCACATGGATGCACACACTTCCTCGTTTATTATGGGTTTAATGTGTTGTTCATTGTTTTTTTCCAGGACACGGCTATCACAGTATGGTAGGGCGGTACATTTCCGTCACACGCTTGCGCGTGATTCTGGACAATTCACAACGCATGGACTACGCCTGGCACTTCAGAGCCACCCGCTGTCAGACCGATGGCTTTGTTAAACAATCGAGGCACTTTCAGAAATTAGGCCAGGGCATAGAGGAGAACCACATAATGACTTATGTGGAAAAATAGATGTGTTTTTACTTTAAACCGCATGAACACATTTCATTAGTAAAACACTTTACTTGAAGGAGTGTGCATAAGACTGACATGACACCTTCAAAATCATGACATGACACATGTCATTAATATGAAGGTTTTTTTATGCATGTTTATGACACCTGTCATTAAGTGTCATTCACTCAGTAATGTCATTTGTAATGCAAATATGGATAGATTGGACCTAACCCACCCCCCGACCCCCTTACACGCACACCATAGCCCTACAAAGTAATCTCAAAACAAAACAACCCCCCCAATTATCTTTGATTTAAAAATTACATAAAACTGAGTCCAATGACACGCTAATGACAGTTGTCATCAACATGCAATAAAAAACCTTCTATCTGGCATGTGTCATGTCCATCGATTATGAAGTCGTCATGGCAGTTTATGCACACCCCTCAAGTAACGTGTTAAACCAATATTCTTTTAGCAACATATATGGACCCCCTTTAACGTTGTCATGTACATTACCTTTCCAATCCCTCCGACAGTTGTCATGACAGAAGTATAGTTAAACGCAGGTTTTAATATAGACAGATTAATAAATAGATATTCAAATTAAATTCCAATTCTAATTCTCTAAAATATCAAAAGATTTACTACCGCTACGTAAACTCTGATCACTAAAACTGTTCACAGGAATCCATGTTTTATTTTTATGCTTTAAATATTTTACTAAAATACATATACAGGTAAAGATAGCTATTTATTACTAAAAACTGTTGTGCATATTAATGAAAATGATTAAATATAGTCCGCTCTCTTGTTAATTAAGTGGGAAATGGTGTGGAAAACTAGCATTGATTATTTTAACTGAACTTTGTTATTTTCTGCAATAACCTTTTTAAATCTACAACTTGAAATGATGAAATGATGGTTCCTATGATTTAAAACAAATCACCATTGAAACACACTCATATACTGTACATAAACATATATGTTGAATCCTATATATCTCGAAATGCTATCAAATGTTTTTAGTGCTATTGTCCAGCCCTACTACCACCAGCCTGTTTTTGTAAAAGAACTTTGCCCCACTGCAAATGTATCACTCTACTCAGGTTCCCACCTCTGACATTTTCTCTCTGTGTTTGGCCTCCAGGCTCTCCTTTGCCTTCTGGAAGCGGGTGTGCTCATTTGTATCCCCTGGAGCTTCCAGGTAACGATCCACAGCATCAGCAGGGCTCGGGGCCATGGTCGGCACTAGAGAAAGTGAGAAGTCTTGTTCAGTGAAAGCCAAAAAACCCCCCAGATATATATGAGCCAGAGAATCTTCCTTACGGCAAAGAGAGCAAAGACTCCTGGGAAAGAACAGCAAGTTCAGGTGCAGGTTAAAATTGGTTAGCAGAGACAGAAACATTTATGTGAGATTGCTTTTGCCAAAGGTTGCTATATTGCATATTTTAGGTGCGCTCAGAGAGTTAAAAGAGCTTTCATGCTGAAATATCATCCAGTACGGTACATCTGTGTATATACAGTGACCCCAAAAAGTGTTTTGACACTTAAGACACTTAATAATATATGAATATGACTGCATTTAGTATAAACACATATATAAATATGCGGAACCTAATTTATAACAATGTGCATCAATAATTTAAAAGTAATTTAAAAGTATTCTAAAAGTAAGGAGTTTTCAGCTTCAATTTTATAAAGACATGCAGTTATAATAATAATGTTATAATAAATTTTAAACAGTATATTTACTGTTTTACTTTTTTAAACCTGATGTCTTTTTGTAAACTGTTTTATTTGAAAAGTAGGCTTGTGAATTTCTTTTTTAAAAATAAATGCAAGGTGGTTTAATATTTTATAATGCAGTGACATTTTTAAGTGTGGCACAAGTATCCAAATAGTTTTTTGTGCCGCTGTGTGTGTGTGTGTGTGTGAGACACTGTGTGTGTGTGTGGAGATGCTGTGAGCGAGCTGTATTTCATGTGCGTGTTCTACAGCAGCTCCTGTGAAGCTGCTGTGACACTTTCTGACAGCGAGCATGCGGGAACAGCCAGACCGGCTGCGAGGAATATGCCGTCAGGATGAGGGCTGCTCCGCTGTCACTTTCCCACAGAGTCCAGCATTGTGCTTAACCGAGCGGAAATCGCCCACTGAACCGCTGCCACAGACCGGTCTGACCAGAGGCCGACTAAAGCTCCATCACTGGCCCACACACAGAGATAAACGCAAACGGAGAGAGAGAATGGGGGAGGGACGTAGAGAAATGCAGTGTTCAGCAGGTTAAGAAATACACTCACTGAGATGCAGGTGTTCTCAAAACAGACAAAAGTACAAACAAACATTCACACTATCAAATTTGTAAGTATCTACTTGAAATCTCTGGAGGCTGACACTCAAAGTATACCCCACCTCATATGCGAAAACAAGTATTGCGAGATCATTTTCCCACTTTATAAAAAAAATCTATCTTTCTGCTTTTGCAAGGATGGGAACATTCTAGAGGTTTCTGTAATATTCTTGATTATTCAGTATTATGCATGTACCAGCACTACAATTACGGGCCTACATACTTTCAAATGACAACAAACTTAATTCTTAAGAATATTTAGATCATGAAAATTAAGTATCAAAATATTAGATTAAAAAACTTGAATAAATAGTAAATAAACATTGTCCAACAAAAAGTGCAAAGTAACAAGTAGAAAAAAGAAAAAATGGACAAATGACAAAAGTCAACTTTGAAGGGAGCATTTTTTTCCTATCTCAGAGTTTTCCCCTGACACCTTTGTTTCTCTGTAAATTAAGGGTGCACACTATTGCTGTAATGTACACAAAAAACAATCACTCTACTTAGCAGTTCAGAATAGCCGTATTGCCACATAGCAGAGGTTACACATCCCTAAATCCGGGCCTATTCTGCCTAGAGTATAAGCTATTGTTATTAGATATGCATGTTTTAAATGCTTGCACTAGGATCTACACCACGTATTGATACGTAGAAGTCTGCAACGACAGTATGAGTGCATAGGGAATTGCAAAATAATACAAGGTGACAGCACTAAATTAATATATATAATCTAATGGGCATGGTATTGTCTTCCTAAATATATTAGGAGGTCTATGTACTGGTAGCATGTGCGATAAGTCGATGTATTGATTATTGCGACAGGCCTAATCACAACAATATTATTTTTCTTTTACCATGGTTCTGTAGATTCAGGAGACACAGATGGAGAGTTAAAGAAAAGTTTGAGTGCTCAGAAAAGACAGCAGGAGGTTAAACTAAAAGAACAAGCCGCTCTGCCTATACAGTCACCTCACAGAGACCTGTAATCCATGCGAGCTAAAGCATCCAGCCATCTGCTGAGCTTGTGAGTTTGGCACGAATGAAGCGAAGAAAGTGAGAAAGAGACGATGTGCTGGTTAGCGGAGAGATGAACTTCCTCTCAGGAGACGTCTGGACTTACACACGCTGCTGCTGCAGACAGCCATGCAGTACTCCTCTGATTCAAAGTTATTGCGGTTACCCCCGCAGCCCCCAAACGTGAAGGGGGCACACCGGCCCGTTTGTGCCACAAAATACCAGCGGGATAGCTTGGCTTATGATACGGCGTTCTCCCGACTCGAGCGGAAGGGCCCCCCATTTTTGCCATACCAGCTGAAAGGGGCAAGAGTACAAATCAATGGATGTGGTTTAAGTGTTCATATGTAAACGGTTTTGCTCAAGTTGTGCAATTTAAGGAAATACACAACATGGACGGTTCAACACCCTTCATGATCAATAACAAGATACATGAAGCCTCCTAGTTTCATACGATATAACAGTTTGGAAAAATGTACCAAGCTGAAAATAGTAGTAAATGTGCCAACCTATGGTCAGATATGGCCATGTCAGAAAGTCTCATCCTAGCACAACCTCTCTATATCGACTCTGTTGTGGTAGTGGTGTGGTGGTTTCACTTGGCACGTGTGTGAAGGTCGACGACCATGGTGTCTTGTTCTCTCAGTTGGGTCTTCATCATCATCTTGCTTCATGTCATCATCTTCCTCCGTACATCTTCACTGCCTCGCTTATCAAGACTTCCACTTATCCGCACATTCGCGTGAAGTATACTCAGACCAAATTCCTCTGTCACAGCAGGCTCAGGTTTGGTCGGGGCCTGTTCTCTCAGTATGCTGCGATGCATAAATGATGACAAATACATTTCTGAGACTACACTGAAGATATGGGACTCAAAATAGAATTGAAACCAGAAAATGAATAGATTCATAGCAGTGTGAAAAATGTTCAACATGAAAAAATTTATTAAATATGAACGTGAAATATTTAAGAAAATATTTATTTCTTAGGCACTAATCAAACAAGTTGGTGACACTGATCACGTGAACTTCTCTGTTCAGGTTAAAAGTTCTTCAGTTAAAGCACAAATATCACATACAGCAAAAATAATTAGATATATTATTTCAATTTCTTTTCATTAGATATAGTTGTATTATAATATATTATACATAAATAGCCAAATATATATAGCTAATATAGATTTTAAAATATATTTACAATAAGTTACTTGTATTTTCTTACACATTTTTGGCCATTTTCATATTTTTCAATTTCAATATACTGTCCTAAATTCACTCATAATGTATTTTCTTGCCTCTTATAAAAAGCACATTTGGCAAAATATTTTGGTATTTGAAAGTTTAAACTAAATATTTCAATTTGAAAATATCTAGCACTGTTTCCAACCTATATTTAGCATCAATTCTGACTCTCAAAATGTAGATGATGCCTTTCATCGTTTCCAAATCAGGCTGGAGAACATAATCATCAGATTTTACACAAACTTGTGGAGTTTGTGTAAAATGGGGGGACATAGAAAAATTTAAAAAAATCTGTTACTTTAAATGATTTATCCATTTGATATTTTTTATATAATTTGTATATCTCTTGAAAATATAATGTGTAACAAAAGTCAGTAAGAGAGTTTTGAAGAACTGCTTGTGTTTGTGTACCTGCCGTCAGTATACTCGGCCTCTGCGCCGCCCCACCACACATCTGAGTTGGCCTCCTCCAGCTCCTCGCTGTCTAACTCCTTCTGCTCCTCCATAGGGCAGCACACAAACTCTACACCACGGAAACGGTCGATGCCGCATGGCAGCAGCATGCCGTAGTCATGGAGATTCATGGAACGATCACCGCAGTTCTGCAGAGGACCAGCCACAGGGAATGAGCGAGCGAGAACGAAAGCGATAGAGGTATAAGGTGCTGAGTCATCATACAGCTATAAGTAGAATGCTCTTGTGGCTAGAGATTTTCATTTGTACCTCCTATAGTCATAATAGATTCGTCAGCCCCATGCATCTCATAGGCATTTGATATATTCGGTTCTGTTCTGCAGTTCCACCCACCCCGCCGACTATCTTGATCTGTATCCCACATCACACCATAGTATCATCAGCCTACACCGTCCATGTCTTTCAGATGATGTCTAGGTGCAGAGGGCTATCCCCACTACACACCTTATGGCTGCCCGCCTTTGGACTATGTAAAATAAAATAAAACCGTACTCTTACAGTTCCTCCTGTCTACTTTTGGCACCTTGTTCTGGCAAGCTGCCTGTGGCTCTGAAAACTTATGTGATAATATGTTTCATATTTGTCATTTGTGGCTCCATTCGACCTCTTTGTGCCACTGCTGTGCCAGTGCAGGTCGATATTCTCGCACATGTCCGCATTCGCTCCTGGTTGCAGGAGACTTTGCATGTTAACCGGGACGAGTGAGGGCACCGCTGACAAATCTCCCCAACTAATAAACACAAGCAAAAACATTGAATCACCCATGGTGCTCCCCCCGATTGATTTCTTAGATATGTCCTTGGAGGGTCAAATATCCTGAGCAAAGTTGATTTTGATGAATGCATCTTATCTGATGCAGAAGGTTGGTAGGAGATCATAACACACAGCAAGTTCAAATGCATACGGTGTATATGTCTCATCCAACAGTCCAGGGTAATACCCCAGGAGTGGCGGAGTCCTCTGGATTGTATTAGCCATCACGTTGAAGGATAGCTTTGAGTAAACACAGCCTACGCACCCATGGAACGACGAGTAGGGACCACTAATGCGCGTGTGACTCCAGGGCAATGGGTGAAACCGACCCATTTTGCACCAGTTTGGATGCTGACAGGGCTGGTGGGCTCAATACATTAGTGATCTGGAGGTCGCGGGATAAACCGTGGGAGTCAGAAGACTACGCAGGGTACCAAGTACCTAGTGTGGAACAGAAACAGAAAAGCCATGGGAAAGCCGCCAGTTTTACTTTCAGAGATCGACCTATTTCCAAGTAAAACCATCAGGTTATGCGTCTATACGAGGAGTTACAGCTCCTTGATTTATTCATTGGGAAAGTCATAAAACATATTAGAATGGGGAAAAGATAACTAATACGTGATGTGTGAAAGAATCATTGTGTGGCTGTAAAAATATTTTTAAATAACATTTTTTCCCCCACTTCATCTCAGTTCAGCATTAATAAATTTTGGTAACATTTCTTTTTAAAGTTTATTTTATATATATTATTTCTTCATTTATCATTGTTGACAAAACAATTGTGTTCTTCCTTAATATTTTTAGAAAGTGGTTAAAATATTTTTACAGAGCTCCATAAAATAACCAGCTATTCATTGAAAAATAAATAGTAGCTTTGCAATACATTGATAAAAATTTTCTTGTCCACTTTTGATCATACATAGCTGAATATGAAGTAATTTAATTGTTCTGAACAAACTTTTACTGTACCCCAAATTCTCTCTTTGAATGGTTTGAACCTCCGGATATTGAGTTGGGCATGGTATTGGCTATGTACACACTGCATATCTAACTTAATATATCAGCACAGTGTGCAAAAGCTGCAATGTAGACCTCCCTTGAAAATAGGACTAGAATTTGAACATGCCATTGTAATTACTCAGAAGGCCTGGCTATTGAATTACTGTGATTGGATAAGTCAAGTCCATTCACCTTTACTTTATATACGCTTTTAACAACTATCAGAGTGTGTCAAAGAATTTACCGCATGGAAATAGTAAAAAATAGCGGTGTACGGAACTAACTGCAGGGTGAGACAAAACAGTAAACACGCTCAATTTTCAGTTAACGCGCCAGTTCTCACAATCAGTGATGTCATATCCAGTTCACGTTCAGTTGAAAATAGAATCTGTTGCAATCAAGCGGACCGATATCTTGGATTAAGGTCCAGTAAGCAAGCGCAGAGGTGAAGAGCAGCAAGTGTAACCAAAACCACACCCATCCCGCAGTTGTACTTAAAAGAAGGAGTGGATGCGAAAGACCAACACTTGACATGGCCAGGGGAAAATAGGAACCAGGCTCGTGTCGGGGGGGCCAGCTTTCATTTGCCAGACGCGAAAACCTAGTAGGTTCAACTCAGCTCAGTAAAGTTGAATTGTGTCGAGGGACTCAAATCGGGGGGTATCCTTCTGCCTCGATTAATCTAAATACTTTATAGTTTGTGAAGTGTAGCCACGACCGATACAATAAGGTTTTACAATCTGTGTAACTACTGACAAGTAACACGGACACTGCAGCAGAACTCATTCTAATTATTTTTTAATCTCTTTTCTCTCTCATTACCTCTTGGCAGTACTGAAGGATGCCCTCTTTGGTGCCGACGCAGCTCTTGGTGCCAGTTGGATCCAGCTCCCACTTGCCACTCTGGATGTTGATATGCATGTTGAGTTTCCCACAAAACATGGCCACCTGGGGCTCCGCCAACAAGCCCACTGAGTCATCCGATGGCACCTGCCAAAATCAGCGGTAACATGAGGAACCATTATCACATAAGCCTATGATCTTCAGCTGTCTTCATGCAGGGGCTTTTCTCAGCAAATATTGATATATACGATCAACTGTCATTAACTTGATTAGTTAATCAGCTGATCATTGAAGTAATCAGATCACGTTTTTTATTGCTTGACTGTTCTAATTACAATCTGACTTACAGACAGAGAAAGGATGACAATGTAAAGAGGAAAAACAGCAACTATGTTTGGAAGAAGAGGGATCCAACAAATATGATTCAATATTGCACCAAATGTTGTCCCAACTAGCCAAACGGAGAGTCGACTAGATAAACACTTAGGCTATATTTTGAACAGTGCTTGGCTTGAGAGTTCTTAGCACGCACTGTGATGTGAATAAATTACGTGGTGGCTGTTATAAGATTATTATTGTACAGTTTGCAGGCTTCATTTATGCTGTTTTTGACGTCCCTGCTAACAGGGTTATTCAAAATTATACAGAGAAGTTTTGGTAAGGACGTCTTTGGAAGCTATCTGTGGTAATTGTAATCGTAATAATATAATATATACCTACATATTATGTAGATTCAATATATATATCTCGTTATATATATATAGTGGGTTACACGGAAAGTACTTCAGCCCATTAAAAATTTTTTCAATCTTTGTTATATGCGCTAGCACTTTGCGTAAAATCTTTAAGTTAATTTTTTCCTCATGTACACACAGCCCCCATATTGACCGAAAACACACAGAATTGTGACTTCGCTGTTCTGTGACACATGCTGTGCAGCTCATTATATTTAAATCAGGTGCTGTTCATTTCTTCTGATATCTTTGAGAGGCTTTGTCACATTCATTTGAGGTATAGCTGTGTTTGATACACTGTGATGGACTGTGCATGAGGAAACCACTACACTGTCTGATAAGACCTTACATGCTCATGGCTGTCAGTAGCAAATGTGAGAATCATGATGGTCAAAGGATAGTCTGCTGTTTATATTTAGTCTCAGAGACCGAATTGTGGCATGATGGGCACAGATCGTGGCGTACAGGTTACCAAATAAAATTTTGTGGCACTTAATGTGCCTAAGAGTGTGTACACTGACGCTCCCGCAATTAATCCTTTAAATTGTGGAGAGATAGTTTGGGACGCCAGAACCCTTCTTAGCGGGTGCCCCGTCGGCCCGTAAACTGAGCCTTATCGAGGGGAGAATGAAGCCGTTGGGTGAGGAGAGGTAAAGAAGAAAAAACCAAAGATCTCTCTGTGGCTGAGCTCTTAAGAGATGCAGTCGGAGATGGCGACGAACGTTGTAGAAAGAAACCAATCACTGCACCCTCCACCAGTCGGGGCTTATATGGCAGAGGTGGCACGACACGAAGCCCTCGACACAGGCAAAGGAACAAACATGAGTAGGGAGCATGGAGGTTGCTAAAATAAATCACTTCCGTGACAGTGGTATCAGTAACACAAAGAATGGTGATGATCAAGATTATAATGGTCTGATGAGACCAAGATCGAACTTTTTGGCCTTAATACTAAGCGGTATGTGTGGAGAAAACCAAGCACTGCTATTCACCTGTCCAATACAGTCCCAACAGAAGCATGGTGGTGGTGTTTGGCAGCATAATTGCGTGGGGGTGTTTTCAGCTGAGGGACAGGACGACTGGTTGGAAGAGGGAAAGATGGAATGCGCCAAGTATAGGGAATCCTGGACGAAAATCTTCTCCAGAGGCTCGGACCCTCCGACTGGCTGAAGGTTTACCCTTCACGTACCACCTCGAAGCACAATGACCCTAAGCACACAGTAAAATAAGAGGGGCCACCCCCACACTCAAGATACTCGTGGATGTGCTGAATGCCCAGCCAGAGCCTTGATTCAACCCAATTGAGCTTCTATGGCGAGACCTAAAAATGGCTGTCCAACGTTTACCATCCAACCTGACAGGACTGGAGAGGATCTACAAGGAGGAATGGCAGAGGATCCCCAATCCAGGTGTGAAAAACTTGTTGCATCTTTTCCCAAAAAGACTCATGGCTGTATTAGTTCAAAAGGGTGCTTCTACTAAATACTGAGCCAAAGGGTCTGAATACTTAGGACCATAAGATATTTCAGTTTTTCTTTTTTAATAATTTATCCTGTACTAAAACTACGTAAAACAATTGTTACCTGTGTTTTTCTGTTAATATGGGGTGCTTTGTGTACATTAATGAGAAAAAAAAAATTAACTTAAATGATTTTAGCAAGACTGGCTGCATAATACAACCAAGAGAGTGAAAATTTAGGGGGGTCTGAACTATACTTCCGTACCCACGTATCAACATATATATAGTAACCTATATATCGGACTCGCATTTAAGATTGATTGTTTTTGAAAAGAATCTCTCTACTATGCTAACCAAGGCTGAGTTTTTTGATCAAACAAAAACCCGTAATATTGTGGAACTATGATGACAATTTTCAAAACTCTTTTCTTTTCTGGGTTTGTTTTTCTCGCATACTAAGCCATACCCAACGTGTATAACATGTGGTGAACTCCCTTATATATATATAGAGTATATCTTTGGTCCATAACATGTATGTGAATACTGAAGATTGTGAATTACTAAAAAGCAGTGCTGTTAAACGATTAATCGACTCCAAAATAAGTTTATTAGAAGGGGTTGTGTGGTGGGTCACTGTGTAAATATTATGATTATAAATCACATCGACAATACAGGATATACTTTTAAAGAACATTTACATGTATTTTATATAGATAATTATTTAATATAGAAATATTTTTTTTTCTATAATATAGACCATGCGTTGCGGTATAATAAATGTAAAAACGCATGTAAAACAACTTTTATCTGGAGCGCGCTAATTGCGATTAATCGTTTGACATGCACTACCTGTAAAACAGGGAAATTTTCAAAACTAATTTAATTATTTTTCTGTACAATTATATTTAAAACTACATGCTGAGAGCTCAATATAAAATGGGAAACACCTCAACTGGTTAAAAAAAACTCTCTGACAAATGCTTGTATACAAATATTTTTTAGATAATAGTTTTAGAGCCACAATGCCAGTTACATAATGTACAATATAAAACACTACAGATCTCTTCACTTCAGACTTAAAATCCTTAAATACAATCTAATCTCTTGAAGTGGATGGGAAGATATTTAAATATAAGAAAGAAAGAGAAATAAGTACGAGTTCGGGGTAAAAAGATAAATTGGGCGTGTCCTGTACAATTAGAAGACTAAAGAAAACCCTTTACCCTATTTAGAACGACACTTATAATTCATACAACTAATCAGTGAGACAAGAGAGCGAGAGCTGAGAGAGAGACGATGGGACGTAAGTAAGGGCCTGTCATATTCGTTATGTCTTTGGCCTGGCCTCGACCCAGTGTGTCACAAAGGTTCCTTAAAACCAGACCCACCCAGTCTGTTCAACTGAGCGCGAGGAATTATGGGACTGTTGTGTTTTCCCCCTTTTGTCCTGAATAACAAACAGTGGAAGTGCTGCTACAGCCAGCTGTCTAAAATATGCATCTGTCCCATTAGACTGATAGATAGATAGATAGATACTGTCTAGGGATATTTTTTCTTTTTAACCTTTTAACAGATGCTTTAGTGGTTACATTGCAATAAAGCATCCCTCTGCTGCAGGACAATTTAAAACAGAATACTGTAATTATGCTGGCCGCAGTACAGTTAGCTCTTTAGGAAAACCATGTTAGACACAAAATGGTCTTAACTTCTACAATGAGCTGTATATCAGCTATAGATCGGTTTACATGTGCTGTTTAGATGGGATTATTACCATTTTGCTGTCAATGTGTGATATATGAAATGCTTTAATATTGACACAGCCGCTGAACCATTCGCGAAAGTCAATCATCTGCGAATATCAATCTCAGCCAGGTTGTCATAGCAGCTCAGGATCCACATTAGTGCATCTATCAAAATGAAATGTGCAGCTTTCAAGAGCCATTCAGCTCTGGCTTCATTTTTAAGGTTGTCCAAATCAATGAGCTAGTTTTTGTACTTGCACTCAAAGACATAATTTAAAACCGACCATGTTTACATGTTCCACTGACATTTCCCAGTCAAACAAAGGAAGCCCTTTTTTAGATGGAGGCTGACTGAAAACAGATTGACTAATTATAGGCAAACTAAGCATGGGAGCTTTCAGGCAAAACAGCTTGTTCATGGATATGGTGACCAGTAAAGAGGTGACAACACAAACTCTCAAAGCTTGTTTTGGCACACTAAATACAAATGACACTTTTAATGAAAAAATCTTGAGGGTCTTATTTCTTGCAGCAGTCAGTGTGCAAATTATATAGTGACTTACAAGGGGTTATTTTTTAGTAAACTCAGATGTTGCCTACCACAATAAGCCACACTTTTTTTACTCAGTTTTGATGAATACCCTTCAGTTATTGACATGATTTTAGTCGTATATTGACATGGATTTAGTCATGTGTAGAACTAGTCGCAGATGGCCTCAAAGCTAACACACATGGACTAAGACCCACATATATGATTTCATACAGTTGTTGTGATAATATTGACATGTTAATCAATAATAATGTGGAAAAACAATTACAGTACCTATTTATTTTAATTATACATTATCTAATACCCATCTGAGCAGACAAAGCTTGAGCAGTGTCCCAATTTTTGGTTCCCAGAATGTTCTGAGTACATTAGTTCATGATTGCTAAAAATGACACCTAAGAAGAACCTTCCTATAACGTTACAAATTGGTCGCCCACAAAATAACCAGAGGGGAATCATATGCTAAGATCAGGTAACTTCATAAAACAGGATAGTAACCTCATTTTCTTTGTGATGGCCTGTTTGATACGATGTAAAAAAATACACAGATTGGCATTGGAACGTTCATTGTAACTGAAACAATAATGTTGAAATGTTTCTAATATTGACCTATATTTGACAGACTTTAAGATATTCCCTCCTCCATTATGTTTACCTCAGATGCATTCAATATGGGGGTGGCACACCTAAACGCCCTGTTTCTTATTTGCACCCTGACATTGGCATCACATAGGCATAAGCCATATTGAACACTAACACCACATGTATGTGTAGGCCTATATTATAGAAATGCAGTATAGAATTACATATCTCTATTATGTGTTTAAACGTACCAGGTGTCAATAAAGAAACGTGCAAAAACATGCAAGTACCAACATAAAAATAATCTGTGCATGCCACGCATAAACCGCTTCTGTTTGTGGGCGCGAGAAACAGGTTAAATCCATCCAGAGCAGATCTTTGCCTTCACCCCGTATGGATAAAAAAAATTGAAACGCCGCAGTTCACTGACGCCATCTTGCTTCGGTCAACTAACATCTTTTTGTAATATTCCTTAAAAAATCTCTCCACCATGAACCAGTCCCACAGCATATACGCATTTTAACAATCATCCCCAAAATGCAAAACAAATCCCACCATAAACACTCGTGTAAATATTAGATGCGCAAAGGCGCTGCAGAGAGAATGATTTTCGGATTGCTGTCACAGCATTTATTCGCCCAAAATGGAGCAATGCAATCGTGCAAACCAGCAGTATGGTTTATGTTTCTTTATTTTGTGTATATATTGCAAGTGATGAGGGACTGCGTTCTTTAATACATGCCTCGTTGACAGAGCTGTCAGTCACGGTTTACATGATTTCACCAGCCTCATCTGCATGACACGAGTTCATGTCCTCTTATCCATATTTGTTTGTTCAAACATAAAAACTTAACGGATACAGCAACATAAAGCCGCCATATCAGCATTTTCCAACCGTGCAATTCTTTATCAGAAGGTCCATCGAATGTGAATCTGATGTTTTTTTATGAAGGTGAGCAGATGACTCCCAAATATAAAAACAAGTTAATGCTTTCCTATAAAGATGCCAGAATGATGCACGTCTTTTCTCAATGATATGTATCACTTTCTCAAGCTCGTCTGTTAAGTTATGCCTAATACTTATGTAAACCGAGGATCCTGCTGCACCAGTAGCCTCCACCCAACACTTTTTTATTGATTTAAAACAATGATGGCAAAGAAAACCCATTGCATTAGAAAGAACCATGATCCTGCTGGAATACGCCACTGACAATCCCGCAGCGCTCAAAATGTCTGTCTGCACCCGTGTCATGATCTCGCTTTGCGTTTTCCCCCCTTCGCTCCCAGGCCGTCCTTTAAAGTATGGAGGAGAATCAAGCTCCTTCTCCATTACACAATCACTATTCTTACCTCGATGGCGGGCGACAGAGTCGTCAGCATTAACAGCAGGAATACCGTACGGTCCATACCCATGGCCGTGTTCCCAAATGTAGCACGTCCTGAGCGGATCAGGGGTTTTCTGTGGCGATTTTCAGTTCCGTGCTCTCCTATCGCCAGTGCTGGTTGTGCTTTGTGAGAATGCGCGACTGCACACAGCTGCTCCAGTCAAAGTCAGCTGACCACACGTCTGGAGAGTGTGCAAGAGAAGTGGAGTTGTAAAAAATAAATCGAAGGCGGTCTGTGAAACGAAATTACCGATAACGTTACATCAAAACGCTGGAATGAATAAACAGCAAGCAAGCAGGGGACAACCGCAAAGCCTTGAATCTCTGTTCGATTTAAACTAGAGTATAGCATTATTTTAGTGTCACACCTTTTTTATAGCATACTAGATAATTATAAGTATAATATTTATTTCCCCCCCCCCCCACCCACATACACTTTTTACTACCAATAAACCATGATTTGTTTCGTAAAGGGAAGAAATTGGCTACATGCTGAATTCTGAACAATATGAATGGTACAACCTCAAATGGTTATTGTTAAACGTTCTCCTCTTATTATAATAAAATTATTTGCATGGCGAAAATTTCTGCCCTATTTTTCCACTATATATCTAGGTAAAGTGTGGTCTTGTGGCTGTGACAACAGGGTCAAAACTTATTTTAACTACAGAGAAACTTGAATGGAAAGGGAACTAAAAGTCCTCCAGCGCCATCTTATGGAATTAACGCAACAATTCATTGAAGACTTTAGATTTAGCCTATTTGTCCAGTCTGGAGATTTCGTTTTCACAAACGTTTTAAAACAAACAGTAAACACGTCAGGCTAGTCAAGTGCAAATTCATGCATGTTACGTAAAAGTTCTAGGTCTCTTTCAGGTAACTGAAAATGATTGAACCATAAACTTCTCCGTTACATCCAGTGAAAGTGCGCGGAATGCTACAAGTGCCTCAAACTGTGGTTAAAAACGGAAACAAAGTTGCATTCCGTTAAATAACGGAAATATAGCCTATAGTCGTTAGGTAAATGCTATTTTAATTTCCTTTTTTGTTTTTTTGGAGAGGTTACCAGTTCTTAGCAGCACATATCTACTTCAAAATTTCTATCCTCTTGGCCTGACATGATGACCCTGGCATTGATACTTCTGCTGATGATGAGGGAGTCTTTTCTGAATGTTTGTGGACCACAGTGTCAAATTACTGCATAGCAAACTATAAATGAAGCTATACAGATTAGAACATTATTTTACAATAATAGTCGTTTTATATATATATATATATATAATATATAGAATATGCACGCATATACACCCTTTCACACCGATGACTTTTTAAAATCGTGCGTTTCAGAAAGCTGCATAGAGGAGAAACCTAGGTACAGTATAAAGTGGAAAATCTGTGTTTTTTGGAACCTTAACCGCAAAACATTTCATTACACCAATATGTTCTGTTTTTTAGCAACATCATTGACCTTAACTCTTTTATTGGCAAACAAGAGAGTCAATATTTTCAGTGTTGACCCTTGTTCTTCATAACCTCTAAAACAAATAAAAAATAATCTAAACAAAGCGTGAAATAAACATTCAGCCTTGGTGTACTTAGAAAGGAGATAGTGTCAGTGAAAGGAATACTTGAGATGAAATATGACAGGTGATATGTGAGGGTAACTAGGTCTTGTAGCAGAATATTTTTTATTATGTGTCATTTGCATTTAAGCTGTAGTTTTGTTTTGAATCTATTCGATTCAAGAAATGGCATAGCATGTGAAAGCACAAATAATGTATTTCTGAGTTATATATAGATTTACATTTTTATTTATGCTAATTTATTATGTTCTGTATTCACATCTTGTTTTGTTATGACACAGATCAACACAAAGATCAAGACGTAACAAACAAACAAACAAACAAAAGTTTGTCCAAAGGCACGTGAGAGACTAAGTTAAACTGTAGGTAGCCTACTTTTGGGATTTATATGTCATATAGTTTACTAGAAACTTAAAGTTTAGCCCTTATTTACTGACACCCATGTAGTTCCAAACCTAGCTATATGTACTTTTTTATATAGGCTACTACATTTTTGAAGATTGTTTATGGTGACCATAAAAGTAGTTGGCTTATCTTCTGAATCCATATAATGACAAATCATGGCAATTCTCCATTCTGCATTTTCAAATGGCACGTATAGCCCTCACCTGTTACACTGTGTAACTGCTATACGTGCCATTTGAAAATGCTATCCGAGCCAGATATTTGACGCCACATCCGATGAATTGAATATAAATGCAAAAGCGTATTAGATTACAATATCTGCTCGAATCACAATGGATATTCATTTGTGAAATATGGCTTCAACTGCAGCTGCAAGATACACCTAACTGTTAACGTATAGGCTACTTCATCTAATGTGACAACGTGATCAATAAAGTCTTATTTGCAGCACAGTTGTTAGCAGTCTTGTCTGGTTGAGGGGCTGTAGATGAACTTGCGAAGGCTGGTCACGGCATAAGACCCCACCAAGGTGAAGCGTCCGAATGCCCTGCAATCCACCACCCGAATATTGAGTGGTGGATGAAGTAGCTCATTTTCTGGCAGATCCTGCAGCACAAGATTACTCAAGTTAACTTTTTTAATCAGAAATGAAGTGGAGAATTTTTATTACATACATAATTTCACTCACCACTTCAAACCACTTCACTAACGTGCTAAAGTTTGGATTCTTCTTATAGTTCTGAATGAGGGCTGACTGAACCCCTTTCCCTGCACACTCAATGTCCACACGAGGCCTGTCCACCTGGGCCAGGTTGATTCTTTTAAGGTCCCTCAGACCCCAGAACAGGACCTAGAGAGAAATAATGACCATGAGCTCAACAATACTGATGCAAAAATAATATGAGCTCCCGATGTAGTAAATGCAATTAATAACATAATCAAATTGTGGTTGTGGCTTTCTGTGGGGGTATTTTCACCTCTATGCGATATCTGCTGAGAATTGGTCGTATGCCCAATGGAACAGGCAGAATGGGTCCGCGGTCAGAATCAGTCGGGCCATCAATTGGAGGAAGTGCTGTCCGCCCTGCTGGACCAATCTGTGGATAAACAAATATTTTAGAATGGAAATATGTAAGTCAATAACTGATGAAAGACTGAAGTAATTACTGACTAATAAAACTGATTAAATCCTCATTTTAATTTCAAACCTCTACCTTGTAAAACAGGAAAAAGCCAAAGCACAGCAAATAGCAAAGAGGATGGAGTCACTTACACAAGAATGGAAAACAAAGCAGAATTAAAGAGGGGAAATTGTTATTTTGTTTATTGCACCTTGATCTGAGGTACAGCAAAGTCATGGACAGCAATAAGAGCCCTCCTGATCTCCTCATCATCATAAGGAATCTGTTAAAGTTGCCATGGAAGAGTACAGCAGAAAGATAGCGGATTATGGAAAAATGAAATGGGAAATCACATGAAAAGTTCAAGAATCACATACAAGTTGGAGGAAAAAGAGAAAGAGTGATCTGCATCTGTGCTATTCAAGCAACATTTATGAAAAGATAGGCCAAGCATTGACTGAGAGTCCACTCAAGATGATCACAGCCACTGTGTACTGCCTGTACCTGCAGTAGTTCAAAAGCAGCCAACAGATCTCCTGCAGTGCAGTTTCCTCTGTATATCTGATAGTACTCCAGCTGAGGGGGAAACCGTGGGGGCCCGTAGTGTTCATCAACCATCTTAGTTAGTGGCTTTGCAAATGTTCGCCCAATGAACTCAGCTTTCCCCTGGATGCCACAACAAACAAAACAAAAAAAAAAAAAAAAAAAAACACGGTTGCAGTTCTGCTTCGAACACCAGGGGTCAGGTGGCAGCATTCATTGTAAAACCACTGCCAATCATAGCACTGTATTGCGGGGCCTTAAGATCGAAACTCAAGCTTTGGCGGCAATTCAAATATTTTTAGTAAGGTGAACAAAAGTTATAAGTAATATTTGCTATATCTGACAGCTGTCAATGAAATAAACCACAGCAACGATTACTACAAACTACTGTAGAGACTACAATACAAAGAAACATCCAATTGTAAACCCTCTGAACTGTCACAACCAAGGGAATGCAAGAGGCAGTTTATCGCCACAGGAAACGGGTGTTTTTATCACAATGTAAGTAAGGGAAATGATCTGATCTTGTTTTTGGGACAGAGTCCCAAGCAATCCCACTTCTTGCATGCCTTGTTGAATTCAGCTATACAAACACAGATTGACAGCAGTGTTGAAATAAGTGTTCACACTCTACTTCGCCAAAATGTCGTCCAACAAAAGGCCAGGACCAGAAGATTTTAAACAGGAAGAAACATCAAGTCAGGACAACAGGGCACATTTTCACACACTTTTAATGTGACTCATACATGGAAAGGATAATGTCAACAGAACTGTGCACTGAACTAGCAAACTATGAAATTTAATTTTTAATATTTAGATTTTATTTATGGGTATAAGTCTTGGGTTTTGCCATATAAACTTACCACAGTGTCTTGGTCATACAGTTCGATAACAATAATTGGAGGGTCGTCACGGAGTTCACCAGCATCGCCAAAGAGTTCAACATTATCAAACACAAGCAACTGATCCCATGTAGGACAGAGAGTCTCATTGAGGACCTGAAATATACATACACAAACGTTTATGAATGATTCATCAATTACGAGGACCTTTCTGTCCTTTAACCAAACATTTAAAAACAGTCATTCTAGTTTTAAAAGTCAGATTATAACAACTTCAGACATTTTAATGTCTCTTTAATTGTTTTCCTCATATTAAAGGGTGTTGAAATGTTCTTAACTTCTCTATTTTTCAGGGAAATTGCTCTTAAACAAATTTAATGAAGGACATCAACATTTTTAATTTTGTATTCATGTGAACAATGTATAAATAAATACAATGATAACAAACAATTGTGGTAATTAATTACATTCACTGCAAACTTTTAGAAAATTGTTTAAACAGCGTTTCTTCATCCTGCTCCCGCGTCTTATTTTGTCTGTTTCTCTTGTTCGCTCGGGTTTGTCCATTATGTCACAATTCTCTAGTTTTGTCTGTGTGTGAAGATGCTGCAGGCAGTTGTGTAGTGCAAATCCCTGTTCTTAAGTAAAGTAAACTTCAGCCAATTTGCCCTGTGCAGGGAGTAGGGAGCAATGATCACTGTGTAGGGACCAGGTCATTTGGAACACAGTTAATTCATGGAGCTCTCTTCTAAAGAGCTGGTAATTTGAATCAAGTGTGTTAAACGAAAGACATGCAAAATGTGCAGAGTGGGGGACCAGGATTAAGAACTGCTGGTCTAAATGTTTATACTGTATATAAATACAAATAATACAGCAAAAACTGTAATACTGTAAATTATTATGGATTTGTTACCGACATACAAATACAGCACCCATAATATTTGTTCAGACAGCAGAGATAGCCAAACCAAAAAATCCTGTATTTTTACAGACCTTGAAATGCACACTCATAACCAAAGACTCCAACACACACTCACCTCTGTCACCTGGCTGTGGGTGGAGAAGAAAACCCTTGCAAAAGGGTCAGACAGGCCACTACTGTCAGCAGCAAACAGACTGCGAGCCTGATACATGTGGGCCCTCAGCTGAAACACCTGCTTCACTACAGAACAGGATATAGAGGGTCACTTATC
>JADLZN010007318.1:0-16837 GCA_018155175.1 Sinocyclocheilus anophthalmus | reverse complement strand
ACTCTGTGAATCTGTAAGACTATTTCAACTGGATCAGTTTTCTAAATGACATTTGAGTAACAAATAATTAATTGAGTACAGATTTGATTTAATTGAATAATACTGATTGATTTGGAATATATTGCTAAAATGCAAATGCAAATTGTCTGGATGCGGGTAATTTGCCCAGCTTATTTAATCATTTATTAATTAATTCATTCATTCATTCATTTTATAATTTTATACTTATTGTACATAGATTATATTTACATAAATACATTTTATTTATGCTTTTTAATTATTACATTTTATTTCATTCATTCATTCATTCATTCATTCATTCATCTATTCATTCATTCATTTATTTATTTATAAATTCAGGTTATATGCCAGCAGCTAGTTCTCAAACCATCAAGATCCAAATAATGAAGATGGTAGATAATTTGTTCTGTAATTTACCAAAATTAGGTAATAAAAACTGGTTTGGACTTGACTGAAATGATGTAAATCTGCAAAACAACATTTTTCTAACCTTCTAAGCTTTTGTAAGTATCTTGTCTGATAAATTGTCGCAGAGTGTAAATTTAGCAAGCTAAAGTTTACATAACAGTGAATTATCATAAGATCTGACAATACAAGACCACAATATTAACAGTTGTGAATGTACTACACTGTTTATTGCAAATATTTGCTGAAGAATAGCTCAGTAGAAGTCTCATCTAGTTTTCTTCACAGGTGGTCTATGACTCTGTCTAGAAATGATAATATAAACCAGGACTGCACAATTAATCGCGATTCCAATTATGGATGTCACAATTACGTAATCGTTTAAAGCGGCAATTAATCGTTCAAAGTCCACTTATGTTATTCTGCACGCTTAAGGTGTGTTTTTTTTCTTTCTACATGTTATCTTAAAGGTTTTTCCCATTGTTTTAATTTTAGTTTTAGTATAACTTTATAATACCATTCAAATTTTTACTCTTTTTTTAGAATAACCACTCCGGTGTTTTAGTTGACTTTGGGCGTAATACTAAACAAAAAACAAAAAAAAAAAAATAGAAAAGGTTTTTCCGTTAGTGTTTTCAGCTTGTTTATTTTCATATAAAATGTGGCATGCAGTTGCATCAAACAATGGTGTAAACATCATTCAATGTAGATTGTGATAATCGCAATTCGAATTTCAAGGGAATAATCGATAATTATGTTTTTTGTCATAATCGTGCAGCTCTAATATAAACAGAGAAAAAAAAACTGGTTTTGGCAAACAACGTTTGTTGTGTCAAGCAGCTTTACATCAGTCATAAACGTCTGAAGGCTTTTTCCACATGAATCACAGACAATGTTCATTGAAAACCCATAATGCTCAACCACTAGCCAGAATGATCTTGTGGGGAACGTGTCCTTCTCAGTGTCTATGGCAGTTGCGGCGCTGCCTGAGCTCAACCACTTTGGCGAACAGAAAGGTGGGATGTGAGAGTCTGATGTGAATGGTGCTGGGTAATGTCAAGTTTCTAATGACAAATGTTATTTGACAGAGAGAACAGAGTAAACCAGTTTTGCAGTGCAAAAAGATGAGAAAGAACATGTTAAAAGAAAACATCTCTTCTGAGTGATGTTTGTTTTGTTTTTGGGTTTTGTTTGTTTTGGTTTGTTTGTTGTGTTGTTGTTTTGTTTTGTTTGTGTTGTGTTGTGTTGTTTTGTTGTGTTTTGTGTTGTGTTGTTTTGTGTTGTGTTTTGTTTTGGATTGTGTAGTGGTTGTCGTTTCGGAGATAAAGTGATAGCACGCTGTTACTGTTTGTGTTTTTTTTAATGCTGCTGACGTTAGTTTGTTCCTGAGATGAGCAAGTGCCAGACAAATTCATGAGAAGGTGGCAGCTTGTTCCTCTGTGAACTCCATGTAATGTATATTTACCATGTTCTGCACGATTGTCAATGAAAGAATGAATACATGAACAAATGCATGAATAAATCACTGAATCAAACAGTCATTAGTATGAATGAAGGTGTTTACTGTACAAGTAGAATAGCAAATTGGAGTAAATAAATCTTGTTTCTGTTGCCAGGACAATGTGGATCTGGGGGATTTGATGTTTTCTCTATGCTACCTACCTACTGCTGGACGACTGACCATCACCATGATCAAAGCACGAAATCTGAAGGCCATGGACATCACTGGAGCTTCAGGTATGAGCAGATTCAGATTTCATTAATATACCTCTATTTACACATTTTGAAATGACATAATATCTTTTTTTCTCCTTAACAGAATAGCTTTAGGGGATTTGCAACTTACGGTATGATGTGTAAGAGGCTTATAGATAACGTTTTAAGCTTGTGAGGAAAAACATATTTAACCACCCCACAGTGCAATACATGAAAAACTGTGAAAAAATGTCACATTTGAATTCATGCATAAATACATTTAATAACTGATTCCCTTTTATAGTAATATAACATGGTCAGAGTTGTAGCCTTGACTGTATTTCCAGACATTAAAAATAACTTTTCAGTTTATGTGTATCATTCTTTGGATTTGTGTTCAAGAGGAGCTGCAGATAAAAGGTTATGGCGTTAAATGTAAATTAAGATATATCATTTTAATATTCTTACTATGATAACATTACATATTTTTACTATCCACTTGGACTCATTTCCTAGATCCTTATGTGAAAGTTTCTCTGATGTGTGATGGACGGAGACTGAAAAAAAGAAAAACCTCCACCAAGAGGATAAAAAATAAAACTTTTACCACCCCACAGTGCAATACATGAAAAACTGTGAAAAAATGTCACATTTGCATTCATGCATAAATACATTTAATAACTGATTCCCTTTTATAGTAATATAACATGGTCAGAGTTGTAGCCTTGACTGTATTTCCAGACATTAAAAATAACTTTTCAGTTTATGTGTATCATTCTTTGGATTTGTGTTCAAGAGGAGCTGCAGATAAAAGTTTATGGCGTTAAATGTAAATTAAGATATATTATTAATAACTTATTCCCTTTTATAGTAATAACATGGTCAGAGTTGCAGCTTTGACTGTATTTCCAGACATTAAAAATAACTTTTCAGTTTATGTGTATCATTCTTTGGCTTTGTGTCCAAAAGGAACTGCAGATAAAAGGTTATGGCACTAAATGTAAATTAAGATATATTATTTGAATATTCTTACTATGATAACATTACTTATTTTTACTATCCACTTGGACTCGTTTCCTAGATCCTTATGTGAAAGTTTCTCTGATGTGTGATGGACGGAGACTGAAAAAAAGAAAAACCTCCACCAAGAGGAACACATTAAACCCAGTGTACAATGAGGCCATAGTGTTTGATGTCCCTCCAGAGAACATTGACCAAATCAGCCTTCTCGTAGCTGTTATGGACTATGACCGGTGAGAGTCTCACAAATGTTGTGTCCTTTCTGCCCATCATAGACACATGCTATTAGAGTATCAATTGAAGTTAGATGATTGCTTTGTTGCTATTTCTTCTTGTTCTTTTGTGCTTTCTTTCTGATTTTTAAGCAAGGTGTTGGTTTCAAAACAAGTTACGCTCTGTGCTAGATCTGCATAAATAGTTGTTGATTACCACAGAATGAATATTTGACTCATCCTTCCAAGAAATCTCTCAACATAGGTCCTTTACAGAAGGCACTTCCAGTGGAAGTCTATGGGACGACAGGAGTTTAATTATTATTAGTCTTATTAATTATTATATATTTATTTAAAATATTAACTGACATTATGCATATGGAGACTTCACAAACTTATTAAACAATGTTATAATCTGCTGGTGTGGATGTTGTTATTGTTATTATTATAGCTTTTGCTGCCTTTAATGATAAGTTTTGTGCATTCTCATGTAATTCTGTTTTGTATTCTTTGTTTTCTGTATGTAGCCTTGTTTTGGTTGTTTAATATTGGGATGTTAAAAATGGATATGGACAAGGCAAAGCAAAGCAAACACATCCTAAAATGTACTTTATGCTTGTGGATTTTAAGTCTATACGCCATTGTCTTTCATTATTGTGACAGCTTTTACAGATGACTCCAAAAAAAAAAAAGGGCAAGAAACCGGGCGATGGACAAAATGTTGCTAAAAAGTTTATTTATTTTTTTAAATTTAAAAGTTTAATAATATTACTATTAATCCAAAATTATACACACAAAAGTACACACACATTTCTTATGAAATGATCTTGATGAAAAGATACAATATGTGAGCCTTATAGAAGGGGCTGTGGAGATACGTAATGCAGTTCTGCAAAAAGTATAAGATTGCAAAAAGTAGTCTTGTGAAGTAAACAGTATTTTTCTGTCTCTTTACACAGTGTAGGTCACAATGAGGTCATTGGTGTGTGCCGAGTAGGTAATGATGCTGAGGGTTTGGGCAGAGAACATTGGAATGAAATGTTGACGTATCCACGCAAACCCATCGCACATTGGCACCCTCTCATCGAGGTAAGACCACATTGACTTTCTCTTTAGTATTTGCTAATGGGCAGCAGGCCTAATACATCAGGTATAAAACCTACTGTCACAAATATACAGTTTCAAGTTTAAAAAGAGATGAAAACATTGATTTGTTTAATATTCTGTTTGAATCCCTCTTCTTTTGTGTCGGTAAGACAGTAGATGTCTATTTAGAGCCCCAGCATTGTACTGTATGGACGTTGGACGGGGGGCTCGTCATGCTTGTCATGTGACACACAGCAGCCACAATAGCACTGTATAACTGATATATAGGCTTATGTTTTATTTATTTTTCCCTTTTTGTTCGAAATATTCCCAAACGTGTTAACTTTATCATGAAATATCTCGATTCTCAAACATGTGTAAGTAAATGTGTTTTGCACCTTTATAGATTATGTTATTTGATCTATAATGGGTGATGGGCAAAGTAGACTAATAGTGTAATCTATTAACTATGCATAAAAACCCATCTTTTTACTTAAGTACCAGATATGGGTGTCTTGCCATACAATATTTTTAATACGACTGACTTTGTATTTAATGTGAATTGATAACAATATTGTAAGTTACGAATTATAACACTTTAATTTTACAGAGAGCAAAGAACATTTACATTCGTAAGCCAGAGTTCAGGCACTGAAAATCACTGAAGCTGTTTACACTGTGAAATGAATATATTACTTACATTCGTACGTACATCTGCACTTTCTTGTTTCTGATGAGAGAATTCGCCAGATAATTCAGTCAGCGAGCAAGTGAAGAAAACACCGGCATTTTAGCGATGACTCATCTGAATGCCTCTGACTGGCCATTGCATTCATAAGCGCAACAGAATTGTGTGTGATTGGTTCTAATGCAGCGCTGTAAAAACGCGTCAGCCCCGTGCAGATTTGAATTAGCATCTGATAACGGTGTCCACCTGACTGATTCTACTCCCACAGTGTGTTGTATCACAATAACATCCTATTCTGCTATTTTTTGTCTTTTGGACTGCTTGCATTCACAATCCACTTGCGTCAATAAATCTGGAGGGGCACTTGCCTCCGCTCACTTTGAATGGCAGACGCCTCTGATCTACCACACTTCTTCCGAGTTACTTTTATGCAGAAAACATGCAGGGGTCTAAGATCTTAATGTTTATACACTCCTATAAGTACTTGATTTTTTTTTGTTCGGACGTGTTGTTTCTTCATCATATTACTGTAGGTTATACCCCTGTTCTATATGAGAGCGGGTATTGACAAAATATTTAGGCATTTAACAAAACTTTATTTTGTGGAACACGTGATCACATTAAAGAACATAACCGAAAAAGCCAAGAATTAAACAAATTTGAGAAGGTTGCAACTGTAAAAAATTAGGAAGTGTAGGGCCCTTGTTTTGCAATGACGTCAGACATCTGCGGCCCCGGACTCCTAGTTTCTCAGACTGTGCTGCTGTGTCTGTCCAATCGTCTCTCCATCGTTTCCATAGTTTTTTTGGTACTGTAGTGGGTTTCTTATTCATCCCTTTGTCACCTTGATTTTCCAGAGATTTAGATCGGACTCTGGCCTGGCAAATTGCGCTGATGGGAAGATTCTTGCAGGGATGAAACTGCTGGTGTTGAAGGAGGTTCTTCTAAACATTTGCATTCACCCTACCTGTATCTGTATAAGAGCCCAACTCTGCTGAGAAACTCCTCCAATGCCTGAACACTTCCCCTCCACCTTTCTTTACTGACACTTGGGCTTCGTGCTTTTCCCAGTTGTGACGCCGGGGGGGGGAATAGTCTGTTTCCTATAAATTCCCCCAGAATAACTTGCTCTCATCCTAAAGTTACTTTGACCATTCTCCTCTCTCCACACAGCAGGCTCCCTCAGCAAGGTGCCGTAGCCTCTTTGGTTCTTTCTGCTGATGAAGAGTCATTGGTCCACTTGCATAGTGCACTTTCCGTCCGACGTCGCTTATTGCAATGACAGATCCTTACCGTGTCAGCACTGACTGGCAAGCTGCGTGTTGAACCCAACCTAAGGCTCATTGAACAAAAACATAAAGAAATATGTGCCTCTATATAAATTTCTGCAAAACTGAAAAAAAAAAAAACTATATGTACGAATCACTGCAGTTTCCAGCTGAAATCACTATAAGGCATAAAACTCCAACACTTTTATTCCCTTTTCCAAGTATGATGTTTACAGGTACAGGAGTTTGATAATAAAGGCTAATTGTTCACACACTTGCAGAAATTTGCTGACTTCAAAACACTTTTAACATCCTGCACGATTTGAACAGATACTTGTACCGATCACCCTGAGGCGAGCGGAGTAGAACCCAGTGCAGTTTATTTACAGTGATAATCCAAACAGAACCACAGAGTGTGACTTGAGTGTGACTTGAGCTGACTTGAGCTGCCTTGAGCTGCATAGCAGAGCTGGCATAAGCGAGCTGCATAAGACTACTCCCACTGCCGGGTACATACATTCATACCACGAGGGCACATGAGGAAATAAGCTACTTTATACAGGAGGGTACAGACAAGAACACCAGGTAAACAAGACCATACTAAGGGAAGCATGACACAAACAGCAGGAAATAATTACAAAATAAAAAGACATGGAAAACATGAACATGAAACAAAAAAAACACCACATTACAATACTTTGAATGTTGTCGGCACATATACACGCTTTATATGCATGATTTTCTAATTCATAGGTTTGCTCGTATTATCACAGCATTGCACGAGTGCTGAAGAGCTCTAGGTACGAACCCAATGAACCTACGGTTTGACAAAACAGCTCCCAAAATGCACATAGGGAGTTAAAACGAACACTGCATCAACAAATGCGTTTTTATATCTTTTTTGCATTTGTTAACACTATCGGGTAGTTTTAGGGTTGGGTTTGGTGTAGGGCATTTTTCCAACATGATAGAGCATTAACCTTTAGCGACACTTCACAGATAGGCTATTTGAATTCTGAACAGCCGCAATACCTACCTCAAATATCATAATAAAAACGCAGCAATACGTGCCTGTACCAACATAATAAAAACGTGCCACGGTCATGTATTAAACGTATTAGCACCATCTCTGGCTTTCCTTGAAAGCGCTGCGAAACTGCGTAGGTACTATGAGTGCTGCAAGTTAACTAAGGTTTGTTCCCCATATCATAGGCAAATTGAGCCATTAACACCAATAACTTGTAGGTATCTGTAAGTTTTCTCTAATTTTGATCAGAGTTCTTTTTAAAATATCTCATTTAAGTTTTTATACTGTTCTTCAGAATACAATTAATTTATTAAATATGCTTAAAAACTGCCCTTCTACCCCTGTTAGGATAACTTCAAATAGGACAAAGCAGTGAACTAGAAATGTAGGAAATTACTGTATCAAGAACATTATGAGAGAAGAAAATTACAAACATATTTCTTATTTATTTTATAGGTTTGTAATTTGACTAAAAAATATTTTTTGAAATATTTAGAAGAAACAAATGAAATAGAGAGGCAACACACACATACAAAAGACATAGCTAGGATGCTCTGGTCGTTTGAAGCAATCTGATCTATTTTTAAGGAACATTTTCCCAGTCAAGGTCATAGTAGTCATGCAGGGGAAAAACATCATGCTCAAATTATTGAAGACACTCTTCATCTGTTATTCTGTTCTTTTGAGAAGGAATTCAGATTCACATGGGGAAAACAAAAGAATCAAGCACATTGAAACATTACTGACCTTAAAAAAGGTCAGAATTTCTCTGTAAACTCACTATCTAGGGACTTTATTTAAAGCAAACATCCACTGTATATATAGCTCTGTCATTTGTGGCACTTCAGGGAGCAAAAACAAATAATTTTCTCTCACAGCAGATGGTTTTGAAGGCTGAGGTGAAGAGTACTGTGAGATCCTGTTTTTGTTTAGTTTTGCCTATTAAAAGGCCAACTTATTTTTAACTCTACCCTCCCACCTGAAAGAAAATGTATCATCACATATTTCAGCACAACATAACACATACATTAAAAGGCCTGTTTTAGGACCATTACTTCTAATTTCTAATTGTTAGAAATTAGCATAATTCAATTCTAAAACGATTATTTCATTATTAATATTATTATTATTTAAAAAAAAACAAATTTTAATAAATTAAATGCTAGCATGATGTCTAAATACCTGTATATTTATTGTTTTAATGCTGTTATGACATTTTTTTTTTTAACCATGAACCGTGAATTGAATGTACATGTCCAATGCTGTAATCTCAAAGCAATGCAAGCATGGCTAATGAAGTTTTGAGTGAACTAAATTGACTAGTTCTTTGTTCCCCTGCACTCTCTGCAGTATCATAGTACTGGAGGGGGAAGTCAGGGAGGTTCCTGTAATTCCCTGAAGGCCCCTCCTTCACCATAGCCTGAGGTCCAAGGTCTCATCTTTAGAGCAACAATAGAAGATAATTCATGCACAAGATGTTCTGTCCTGGGATCCAGAGGCCCAAGATCAGAGAGCTCCAGTTGGCTGTTCCTGACAACAGAGGGAATGGCATGCCATTTTCTTCAACCTGTGCATCTGGAAGCCCTTCCACTGCATGGGAATACTTGATTGTTTCAGCTGCATGTTGAGTGGTCACATACTGTATGGTAATTTAGTGCTACTCATGGTGAATTGGAAAATACAATTTAGTGGAAAAAAGTGGAAAAGAGTATTTTTATGTTGTTCTCAAAGTTTCGATTTCAAGTAAATGTTTTCTAAATCAGTCTCAGTGTGTGTTTTTACATGAGTGTCAGTGTGTCACTCAATGCTCTTGAGGATAGAATGTCAATTTCCCTTTTTTATTTATACCCTCCCACAGCGCATGAGTGTGTTTTGGTGTGGTAAAGTTCAAGATGTTCTCTGTTTCTTGTTTGAAATGCTCTGTGGATTTTGTCATAAAGCGTCATGGTGGTGAATTGTTTGCAGACTTTGCAAGTAAAATTTTATTTTTCATGTTATTAAACATCTATTTCTTACTAAACTAATCTGGTTTAAATGAAGTGTTTCTCAATTATTTAAATCACTGCGCAGTATAGGGGTGTAATGGTTCCATTTTCTCGTCTTTAGATTTAGTTTTAAACATAACGAATAAGATGCCGCATGGATTTAGCCATCTTAAGTCTTGTAATCCTTGACCGACCAATGAAAAATGTTAATTACCATTTTAAAGACGTTTTAATGAAACATTTACTGTATGAGCCTATAAGACTTGCTCATCATGTATATTGTTTATACGAGTTTATCTTTTTTTTCTTTTCTTTTTTCCATTAGCATTTATTTCAGATTCTTTATTTATTTTATTCTTATTGACTAAATGTAAAAAAATAAATAAACTTTAGTGGAAGCATTTAAGCTGCACTGTACAATATATCAGTTTAGGAATATCAATATTGTCACAACTGGAACTGGCAATGAATTTCAAATAGCAGCAGACACATATTGAACTACAGTTGTAAAAAAAAAGAAAAAAACATCCTGCCATTTTCCCTGTAATGACTCCAGAGACTATTGAAACTAGTTAATTTTCCCATATTGAGTCTGACAGAAATTCTTTGCCTTCATACAGCTCTAAACAAACGTGCTCATTATAACCAAAGCAACAGACGTGTTGAAAGTGCTGAGTTAAGTGTCACAGGGATGGTGCAACTCATGTCAGATGGCTCTAATTCATGGAGATTGATTTAGGCATTCATTGATCTGTTGGCTTTGTCACCAATCACACTCCATTTGTTCCTGTCAGAGTCCCGAGGTCTTGCTTTCATCAGATACATTTGTTTCCTCCAGATAGAAAATGGCTTTGGAAAATCTTTTGTCACAAAAAGAACAGGACTGAACAAAAACCTATGCTTCAGCACCTCTTATGTTTTATTATATTTAGTGTTGGAGGTTATTCTTATTTGATATCTCTGGATTCCAAAACTTGTTTTTCCAAAAAAAGCTTTTATTTTACAGGTGTACGATTATCAACAAAGATGACACTTTGATAGACAACTGTACTCTGCCAAAAATTGCTAAACTGGGTATATTATCATTTAATGTCAGACCTTTTACTCAATGATGCATTTTATTTGCTTAAAAAAATAAATAAAAATCAATGTCTATGACTCCATTACCTGCACTGATCGTCTACCTAGTTGTCATGTTGCCTGATATGGGCTTACATGCCCTACAGTATACATCAGATAAATCACATTTACCAGTTTGAAGCCTGTCTACATGTGGTATTATATTGTACTTTGAATTATACAGAATCACATCATTACTGAACATTAATAATGAAAACACTTGAACCATACAGCTTCAATTAATAACAGACTGTTTTATTATGGCTTTATTACATTTACGGGGCAAATACAGAAAGGCCATATTACTTTCAAAATTACTTTTAGCAATTTATTATTATTATTATTATTTCCGTTGGGTTTACAAATTACCAATATTTCAAATTGCACACTGCTATTTCCCCCCATAAATGTTAAGAATGTCCTTTAGCATTGCAGATAAGATTTATTCTGATCGGCACCTGCTACGGAGTTTCTGATGTGAATACTCTATTGATTAGGACATTTCCTAACAGATTTCTCACCATTTTTTTTTGTAGAGTATCAATTTACATTCAGCTTAATGTCAAGCAGGAATTGAGGCTGGATCTTCTAAGCACTTTAAGCTACTGAAACAAAACTTGATATGACGACCTGAAACAGAACGCCTGATCAGTTTGGAGAAAAATAACAGTTTCATTTGTTTTTTCATCAACATTTCAAAACCCTTCTGCCCTCCTCTTTTAAGCACATTTTACACAGACCTCTATCATTAGCACTTAATTTCATGCACATAATTCTAAATACATGTAATAATACAATTATTATTATAATTATTTTTTTGTTGCTAACCAGTATAGATGCATTATATTTACCAACGTGTAATAGTTCGGAAAATGTGTATGCAGCTTTACAATGAACACACTTTCACGTGCCCAATTTTACCATATATAGTCACCAATATCAAACTTAATGTGATCTGTGCTCAGATGAAATAACACTAGACCAGTGGAGTCACAAATGGAGCTCAGCTTTATTGTCAAATATATTTCTAATTGTTTTGTTGGCTTTGTGTTCTATAAAGCACTTTGGCAATTATTCCAGGCTTGTCATGGGATTAACAGGTTACGCAGTACTCATGGACCACGACACTGCAACAGTGCCATTCTCTCTCTAGCACTCTGATCACGTCTGTGACATTAAAAGGTCATGGGTCAGAGATGCAAGTGCTGACCAGAGACTCGTTAAAACCTCATTACATTCGTATTAAGGGTAGACAGAGTCTGTGCTGTATAAGTGTAGTGAGAGCTGATTTTCTTCCATTGTGTGTGTGTGTGTGTTTTGCTCCACATGATCAAGAGGTTAAAATGAAAGAGGTTAAAATGAAATGAATTCACTGCCGAGCAACACTCAAATTCTAACCAAAACACTCAGACTATGATGACTCACATAGCATGGGGTGTGGAGTTATAAACTATCAGTCGTGAAATAACGTGCTAAAATGACTACTTACAATAACTGATTCAAAGTCACTTCACACTAATGTTGCTTGTTAAGGCACACATTACTGTTACTATTGCTCATACACAGGGTTTTTGTCTGGCGGAGAATAAAATTGAGAAAAAAAATAATAATCAAAAACCTAGTGATATCTAGGGACTAAAATATCATAGACATATGGAAGTTGGCTCTTTTCTTACCCACCTAACAACCAACTAGAACAGGAACATGGATGAATTAAATGAAGACCACTAAATCATGATAACTGGCCTCAGAAAAAAGTTTGGCTGTTTAATATAAGAATTGCTGTACTGTTATATGCTTAAATAATGTTTAGTAAAGAGCTGAACACTTTCGGCTCCAGTGAAATCGTACGTGGAAAGTAAAATACAACTAAATATGGCTTTGTTGTTCATGTCTTTGTGTCAGGGGTCCGGGCCCTGTGTTTCTCCCTCTCACCATCAGAGGTCGCCATCGCCATTCCTCTTAGACTCCACTCACCTGTCACCCATTACACCCTCAGCTGTTCCCCATTGTCACAGACTACATACTATCCTCTCACTCACCACTCTGCCTGGCTGATTAATTGTATTTGTCGTAGTTGGTTGATGCAAGCATGTATGTTGCTGAAATTGTATCCCATTCCTGATCCTGTTTTGAAGATCCGTTCTGATCTGTTCTTTGTTCTTTTGTCTGCCTCGGTATTAAAATCGAAGTGCTCACCTGCATTGGGACCAGACCGTTTTCCACGGTGTATCTTACCAGATCTGCACTTGTTGTATCACATTAGTGACAACAACCTAAAATAGTCATATATTAGGAATGCATATTAGTATTAAGTATAGTTAAATATATTAACAAATGCTCGACCATATCATTTGAGACTTATTATGACTAATATTTTTTCTACACTTTCTTTGGAGTCCTACTTGTGCAAAAGCACATTTCTAATGTTAAGGGTTTTTAATGTCACTATGAGGAGGATGTATTATCTTTGGAATTACTCTCAGGTCTTAATGCAATCATTTAAGTAAGTTTACCTGAAGTATACTTGAAATAGTTCAACTTTAGCACTATCAAATATACTTTAGTATATCTTTAGTGGACAACGTTAAGTGTCATTAAGTACCAGATAAGTTGTTTCCAATTGTAGGGGCAGATTCTTAGCAGGACAATTAGTATACTTAACATGAAAACAATAAAAAGATTTCAAATACTTTTTAGTATATTTATTTTTCACTAGGGAAAAGTTATTTTAATTTGTTAATTTGAAAATTTTAACTTATGACCTCTCATACATAGGAGCCTAAAGCTCCCTAAAACTGAAATACTAGAATCACCCATGTTCTCTAAATGTGCTAAAAGAAGGGACTAGTAAGGCAACAAGTACTACATGTGCAGCTTTTGATAAAAGAAGAGTCACTCAAACCATGTGGTCGCCATCTGAGTACACACTTTTGTAATATAATGCAGCAAAAACTGCTGGGTATGAAGTTCACTGTCAAGTCACCAGTTCAGACTTCACAAAACAGCTACTCAAAAGCACTGGGAGATAGGACAGTTTTCTGAGGATTAATTAGGGGTTCAAGCACGTAGTGCTGAAACCCAATTGTAATTGTTAGGATTTTTTTTATTATTATTATTATTACTTTTGATGTACAAATATACAAGAACACTCTGTTTTGTGGGTGATAAAACGGGGATACATAGGGTACTATTCTACACAAGATTAATAAAATAATGCTGTTAGGTTAATAGACTAAAATAGGTAAAAATATTTTGGGGAATGGTGAGAGAATAGCGAACAATAGACTGTGCTAATAAGGTTGGCTATTTTGCACAGTGTACATAGACACAAAGCCCTAAGTAAAGAGATGCTTTGATTGCATGATGAAACTTAAGGACACCATATGTAGCGTCTCGACCAATCTGACATACTAATTTTTATTTGATTTAACAAATAAATTATTCATTAGGTTAACAAATCGTCTCAGTCCCCTCACTCAATTAACTGGATTCCAGGATGTCTGCTGAACACCAGGCGCGCTGGTCACCATGACAACTAATCATGTGCTGATAACTGGTTATTACCACCAGGAAGTGAGAAGGATAGCCCACTTTTCGTCCCAAGGAAAAGCAGGCGTAGAAATGGACTGTGTTTAGTTAATTCATAGAAAAACCGTATTGAATGAAAACACATATTCTTCAGCCATGGAGTAATATTGTCATTGTGTATTTTGTTTGATATTCTAGGACTATTTGTAGGAGGCTTGTGGTGGACCATTGATGATCATCCCTTTTCACATATTGTAATCTTACCCGGTGTAGTATATATGAATTTGCCTTCGTTATGACGAAACAAGATGTAATCTAGGGTGTACTTATAGGCAAAATATATCGGGCATGCTGAATCGTTCATAATTTCGATTTAAGTCCATTTGCAAATTACCATGCCTAGAGAACAAAGGGGTCGTAAACCCTCCAGCAATGGCCACCTCCCGCTCGGAAATTCCATTATGCTCATTGGACAAGCCCATCTTGAAAGGCGGAGATCTTCTCCGACCTTAAAGGACCGGCTCCAGGGACCCGCCCCAGTCGATGGTTCGGTCAGATGCAGATGAAGATCTGAGAAAACGCTTCAGGATACCAAAGATCTGTGCCAGGCCTTTTCTCGGCCAGCCTTCCATTCATCACGTGACACTGAGTCAAACTGGTTCTTTCTCATCAACCAACATCAGCAAGATCTTGGGCCTTAAGATTGGATCAGGAATCTCTTTCAGACATACGAGACTCACAAGTATCAAACTTAGTCTTATTAATTGATACATAAGGTATCATTTGCACCTTTTTACAAAGGGTGTTGAATCAGAATCGAAGTTATCTGAAGGCTTGATCTGTTGAATATACATGCAAAGAGTTCCATAAAATCCATTCTTTATGCCTCTTTCTATGCTGAGTTAACTTTAACCCTTTCCTATACCAACTGGATGTGTGTGTGTGTGTATGTGTATGTAAGACCAGTTTAAGTGTTTATGTAGTACGTTAGACTAGTTTAAGTGTTTATGTAGTTAATAAAACCTTGTATCACACTTGACGTGTTCATTATTTACTCATAACCGGAGTCAATAATCGTGCAGATTTACGTTACAAACTTATAGAGTTGTACAGTAAGAAGGTTATTTCCTTAACCAGGAAATTAACGTTCTTCGAATTGACAAGACAGTTGACCCTGAGTGGCCAGCTAATATATTACCCGTGGATCTAAATCTAGGATAGTTAATTATAATAGTTATGGTGTAATTATTAGATTCCCATGAGCTGATCCGCTACGCGATTTGTGGAGAGAATGCGGGAGTGATTAAAACGATAAGTTCGAGAGTTAAACACTGGCCAACTTTAAAAGGGCGGGGCTTGATAGACAGGTTTAAAAAGGACGGACTTCAGAGCCGGGGTTGTCCCTATTTGCTTGCTTGTTTAGATGCAGATAAAGTGGGTGTTTGAATTGGTACCGCTATTATAATGGTGAGAGTCTTTATGTATTTCATGCTAAATGTTATCAGTGTAAGGTTAATCTGATTTTAGCAAAGAAACCTTAATTTCAGTATTAAAGCATAAACCTGTCTTGACAAAGCGTAAGTCTGAATCTCAGCTCAGCGGCATGTCCAAACTGTACCATAATGTAATATGCTTTAGTGAAGAAATCACAAAATTGCAGTATTGTTTGAATTGTTTCTTAGAAGAAGAAATCTCAGTACAGTTATAACAAGGTAGATGTGAGCGCTGCTCCTCTTTCTACAGCATAAAGGCCTTATAGTTAATAATTAGATTGAAGCAATTCATCTACACTTTGACTGCATATATACAAGCAACCTTGTGGTCATTATGTGTTTCACTCGCTGAGTGAAAATAAAGGTGTAATACTGTACTTTAGTACTCATGTGAGGGCCAAAACAGAACGACATAATGTTTTTAAACCAGCTTTAACTTACAGTAAACCTGTTTTGTAATTCTTTAAACAAGTGTAAGAAGTTTATTGTTGCATTAGAGAATCACTCACCGAAGTGCTAATGTAATGCAGGCAAGTCTTGAAGGCTGAAAGCACCACTTTCTAAAACTGTGGGCAACTTTTTAAAATAGACAGACATTCAACTGTTTTTAATTGCACTGGCATGCATTGGTTACCTTGACAACAACTTGTCACAGGAAGTGCTAACTTAACATAGCACAACACGCCATGTTGTAAACAAACCAACTGAAGCAGCTAAGCTAACACGACTTAGCATAGTTCATTTTAGGCTAAGCTACCAAATAGCTTTAACAATTAGGGGTTAACACTCTTTAATTGAAGCTTTTAAATACAGCATGTGTGTATGCAGTGTGAAGCAATTTGAATTTAACCTAATCCCTGGTTTCTGAGTTTTCACTTTCTTTTTCTTCTTTTCCTTCTTTTTCTATGTTTCACAATCTTCAATTCGTCTCAGCGAATTTAACTATCTTAGATGTATCCTTCCTGAATGCTATTGCTCAGTTACTAGTTAATTAAATCTAAAATTTAATTAAATCTTAACTGTCTAGCGAGGAAAGACTCATTAAGGTATTGGATGCTCTTAGTAACACACTAATCACTAGTGCTACTATTTGTTCCCAATACCAGATTGATCACCTTGTTTTAATAATAGCAGTCAGCTAATTTTAAATCCATTTACATGTTATGCCCCATTGATGTTCTCTCTGAACCTCAAAAGGAACCAGAGACATTTCTATTGTTGATTTGTTTATTTTCAAAAATAATAAGCATAATCTGAATAGAAATGCTCTCCTTTTCTTTCTGCTTT